>JADBJO010002364.1:10000-42500 GCA_016801955.1 Conus betulinus
ATGTTGCATAATTTTTATGGCATTGTTACTCTATGTGAACGACCTGGGGGAGTTTGGCCAGCAAGTTCTGTCATCAGTATTTCATGTGGTGCCACAATCTTTGCCGTCTGGGTGCCTGAAATCCATTTTCTTGGCAAGGCCCCCAGATGGAAATTTCCGTTGTTTTTTTTTTCAAGTTTTGTTATTAAAAAAAAAAAAGTTTGTTGTTTTTTTTTAAAACAGCTGAATCGGACTGAGGGGGGTAAGTTACTATGACACTGAGAAAGCAGCACTGTAGCAGACGACCAGAAATGACGGGAAGAAAAACAACACAATCTCTAGCGATCATTGAAGACTAAACACAGGGTCCAGTGATCTTTCTTTGGTAGCCCTTGTCACGCCCATTGTGCTGGTAGGAAAAAAGTTTTCAGTGGCACTGCCCCTGCAGCTTGCCCGTCAGGACCTGGGGGCGGCTATGGCCGTGGCCCTGGACCCCCTGCCTCATTTTCAGTTTTTTTCAGATTTCAAAGTGTCACCCTTAGTATTTGTTTGACAGAGGCCACTAAACAGTAAGAACACATTTGCATGTGTGCCAGCATTGTAGATTTTGATGTGTTTGTAATGTTTTGAGGAAATCAGGTGCGGCGCAGAAAATGACAACTGTAGCGAAAATCAAATTGGAGTAGATTTGATTTCAGTGTCTCTTCTGTTGGGACACCTCATGAATTATCTGATGATGTTGAATCGCTTCCTGTAGAGTGTGGGAAAAAGCTGGGGCTACAAGGTTGTAGAGCTGGCATGGAAGAGGAGATCCCCCGACCCCCCCTCTTCCCCCCCCTCCCCCCCCCCCCCCCCCCCCCCAAAAAAAAAAAAAGAAGAAAGAAAAAGGGAGGAAAAAGAAAACTAAAACTGAGGGGTTTTCAGGAGAGTGCAGACCTTCCACCACATTTAAATGGATTCTGGATCTATCCCTTGATCTTATACCAATGATGGTGGAAAAAAAAAAAAGTCCCAGGTCATTCTGACCCTGAATAAACACATTTCAGCCCTGAATGTCATGAGTAGTTGAAAACGCCACTGGGCAGGTGAAAAAAAAAAAACTATTCAGGACCTTGTTATCTGTTGTTCTTTTTGCGTTTTGCTCAAATGTGAAATTTGATTTTAGTGGGGCTTTTTGGCTTTTTTCTTTTCTGGTGATTCAATTGCTCATTTGATTTTTATCTGCTCATTGTGATTTTTGTTCTGTGCCTGATTAAATCATGGGAAAAGGGGGGATTCAGTGAACTGATTTGAAAAAAAAGAAAAGTGGTTGTTATGGTTTTTTTCGTTTGGGTTTTTTTTCAGCAACTGTGACAAAAAACGTTATATTCTTTGTGGGAAAAACCGTCTAGGTGATTGTTGCAGAGACAGTTTGTGTTGAAAAATAGCTGAACAAAGTTGTGTTTTCGGCTATGAATTGTTTATTTGGATTTTATTTGTGTTGCCACGGCGTTATGGTGGGATGACCTGCCTAGCGTTCCTCCCCCCCCGTACGCACTGCCGAGATCCCCCCATTTTCGTGGTGTGTGCAAGCCGCCATACCGATTCAGCTGTGGTTCGGTACCTTGGCAGGTGTTGCTTCTACGGAGGAAGAGTATAGACTAGGTCGGCTCCAGGTGTTCCGGCACTCTTCAGGGGGCTTCGGGGCCATTTACCAGTTATTACACTGCTCTCGGAGGAGACCGTCCAATGTACAGCTGTGGCTCCACGCACTGGTGATCCCGTGGTTGGTTCGTTTGCCTTGTTTTTTTTTTAGTTCCTTTTTTTCTTTCCCCTCCCCGTGCCTAGTTAGCCCGCTTATTTATATATCTCTTTATGTCGGTCTTAGAGTAGGTGCTTTAGATGTATGAGAATCTTTTCATCAGTTCACCTTAAAATAGTACAAGCTGTGAGTGGAGATTTTGGTGAGTGTGTGAGTGTTTTTTCTTTCATATAAAATTTTTTGCACACCACCACGTTGAGGCATGATCGACTGCGTTCATCCCACTCTCCTTAGATTCACACTTTTTTTCGCTTCCACCGAATCTGATCGGCGCTGTCCTTTGACTGGTTCAGACGCGGCCTCATTGAATTTTACATTGAGATAAGGTTTGTTGATTCCCTTTCGCTTTTATGGTCCGCGAGCATTGTTCGTCGCGTGCATCATTTTTTGTTTGTTGTTGGACCATTTGCCTCACTAGGAACATTCTGTGTTTCTTCATAACTCTTTGGAAGTCAAGCACATTCTTCCCTAGTAAGAATGTCATATGTCCTGCGTGGTGACCTTGGTTGACAGTTTTGACATTTTTTCCGAGTTGGCTTTTTTTGAGTGGCCTTGTATTATCCATACCAGCTCACATTCCGTTCCCCCCCCTCTGTGCAGCCCAATGATTAATTTGAAAACCTGTCCTCGTGGTTGCCCCCTCCTTTCCTTCCCCTATCTACATAGAGTATATTGCCTCGAGCATTAGCGTCGGTGTTTTTCCTTTATGTTTACATGTCTATTCCTCATTTATTTTTAAAATGGTGCAGGCAGTTGTATTTGCAAACTGTCAAAGGTATAATAAGGACATTTGTTGATGATAGACGTTCACGCCCCCCAAAAGAAAGAATGTCAAAAGACATTAATCTGGTCAGATTGTATCTGTCACTATAACTCCTTTCCCGCTTTGGAATGTTCTGGACTGGATTGGATTTTTTTTTCCCTTTCCATCCTCCTCATTGAAAATATGTTGTGGATTGGATTTACATTCTTTCACATTCCCATGACATTTTTGTGTGAATGGATCAATCTTTCCCTTTCCTCATGAATTGTTTTGGTAGGATTGGATTGAATCATTCCCTTTCCTCATAGAAATTTGCTGATGCGCATTAGGACTGGTATCGATCTTTCCCCCCCCCTTTTCGCCCCCCCCCCCCCCCCCATTTTCTAATAAAATAATGTTGTGTGCGACTTGGATTTTTAAAGCTTTCCCTTTAATCATAAAATTTGTCACTTGCGATGGGATGATCTTTCCTTTCTTGTAGTTTCAGGAAATTCTGTAGTAGTGGAGTGGAGTGGAATCGAATCCTTTCCCTTTCCTCACCTCTAAACCATGTCCTCTAACCACAGCTTGCCAGCCCTGCATTTTCCTTGTATATTTGCGTTAGAATTTTATCCCAAATTGTGGCACAGGACACCGAAAGAGTCATTCTGGATTTCTCCAAAACTTAAAGGCTGAGGTATGCTGAGCCAGCATTGACATTGATAGTCCCCCTTCCGGCTCTACGATACGGCCTGTTGTGGGGATTCTTTATTGCGCCTGAGAGCGCCCTCGGTGAAGATGGGGTCTAGGTCACACTACCAAACCACAGGGTGAATAGCTTTCAGATAGTTCAATGGAAAACTAGGGACTTAAAAGAAAAGGAATCTTCAATTTTCGTGATACCAGATTTTTCTTTTGTTTCCACCAGTAGGGTTTTCTTTGATGGATCAGGTATTCTTGGCTGTTTGTCCGTTTTATTGTTTTAATAGAGTTTCTTGCTCAGTTCGTTTTCTGAAGGTGAGAACAGAAATGAAGAAGCCAGCCCTCGTTGTTGCGCCATTAAACTGATTTTGACATTTTAATTTGATATTGGAATCCTCAGCGTGTTTCATGATTAGTTTAGGTTTGTGCGCCTCCCCCCTTAAAGGTGTTTTTAGTGAGATTTTATCCCCGTGGTGTACATTGCTGATGGAATAATTGGGTGCACGTGGGTGTGTGTGTTGCTACATTGGTTGAGGGCCTGTTTCTCTTTGTGTGTGGCAGTGTTGTGTCTGGTCTCCCCTTACATCAGAACTTTTTGTATTAGGTGCATCACGTGTACGCGTGGTGGGATCCACCGCGGGTGACCGGGGTGCTAGCGAGGTCTTCTTTGTCTTGCGTATTTGTTGTAAGCCTGGGATGTTTTATTCTTATTATTGTCAGGCTTTTATGCGCCTTACTGCCGTTCCTTGTGATGGATGTTTACTGGCTTGCTTTCTCAGTCCTCCGGCCCTCTCTCTGCCTGTATTTGTGTGGTACAGCTCGGGTGGTGTTGACTTCACGGCCACGTTTTCGTTGTCTCTGTAACTTCCTGTGTGTCCGTGCACTTATCTGTCTTTTTAAGGATGGTCCTGGCGGAATCTTTGTGTGTCTCCCCCTGGCCCCCCCCCTTATATGTTTCTTTTTTGTTGTTCTGGCTGTTTTCAGCTGAGTTCCTCTTGATTTTCTTCTGCTCCTGAATATGATCGTTTATTAGCGGTCTAACAACACACCCACTCTGAACCACTTATATTTCACTTTTAGCACGACCTTGATATGTTCCATTGGCCTGTTTTGGCCTATTAGTGCTGGATTCTTTTGATTGACTAGTTCTCAAAGTAAATCCACGTTATATTTATGTGATGATCCATAGTGGTCCAAGCTTTTTGTTTTTACACTGTCTAGTGTTTAGAACTTTTGAACTTGCCGTTGGTGGATTGCTGGTACAGCCCCCCCCACTTTTTAAAAAGATGATAGTGCTGCAAGGGATCACAAATCTTTTTCTTCTGACCATTAATGAGAGTAGCTGACAATGTGATCTAACTATGGATTCCGTTTGATCGACCTGTTGGTCTCAAATTGAAATGCCCCTGTCTTTTAAGCCCACCACATTTTATTTATTTTTGTTCGACCTCGCAATTGTATGAAAGTGACAGTCCAGTAAACTGAATTTTTTGTGTGGCGGGTACACGCATTCCATAATCTATGAGTATATCAATCACACGAGCATTCTCCGAGGATCTTACCTGAACTGAAGCGGCTGAGGGCGTTCAGCAGTAAACTCCGACCACCTGGTTGTGTGAAGTGTTTTTTTTGCAGAGCAGCAGTGTTTGTGTTGATAATCATGTTAGGACTTCTTGTTTTTTTGTCGCACGCCCAGTACCCCGTGTTTTGGGGGTCAGTCGCGTTGCTTTCCTCCTTGGTTTCCTACTGTTCTTGTCCCGTCTGTCCCCCGGACCCCCTTTTATTAATCCCCCCCCTTCGTCGAACCTGACCCCCTTCCCTCATACGAACACATCTTTACATAACTCTTTTTTACTTTCTTTGGTCTCTGCGGTTACAACAGCCTGCCGAGAACCGTCGGGGACCAACACACGAGTCACAGACAAAACCTCTCTTATACGCGTTTGTTGTGCATTCCTTATCGGTCTCTTCAGGCTGAGTGCCACACCCCCCAGCACACCCGCTTTCGACATTATACCTCAACCCACTGTGGTCACCCTTATTCGCATTTTAAAATTTTCAATATAATAATAATCGTCTGAAATAAAATCAACCTAGTTTATTCATTGTATCACTGCAGAAGACCTAAGACCGGTCGAAAAGTGTGGGGTGCTACGCTGTGCCACTTGACGTGGGACTCGTGCTATTTGTACTCATCATTGTAGTTTTCTATCGCCGCTCCGAGCCCGCGGTTCACTAAATGTTTATTGCCAACATTCCGGTTCTTTTTTATTACCCTTGCAGCTCTTATTTTGTGTTATCACCATGGTCTAGTTCAAGCGGCGCAAATCATCTGAAACCCAAGTTGATAAGAGCCAGACAATCACTGAATACCATAGCTAAAAGCGTCAAGATGTTATTGCATAATAGAGTGTTTCCAATGGTACTTCTTTAACATCCGGCCTTTCTGTGGTAACACCGCTTTGTGCTTTAAAATGTGTTTGACCAACGACCTCCTTATTGTACTAAAAGTATTTAGTTTTCCCCACCAACCCCCCTTTTGTTGATATATATCTGTGTCCAGTTGTACATATGTTTTCAGCTATGTGCGTTTATGTATGACTTGTGTCAGCAACCAATTGAGAGGTTTTGTAACTCTTAATAAATGGATATAAATACATACACAGTCATTTAGTGCCCCCCACCAGGTTTGCGCCCATGCGTGTTTTGCGTTGTGTTGTATGTGAGATATTCTGGTTGCCCCCTGACACTTTTTTCATGATTTTTTTATCAGGGAGTTTGTCACTAGTGTTCACGTTGCTCGAGCCTTGATTTTTTGTTTTTAGCATGTATTAAGATATGACCAGATACTGATTCTGCAGACTCAGTTTGAGCATGCAAGATTGATAGATCTACTTTTATGCGTTCAAGTATTCAAGATTTAAAATGTGCCAAACCAAACTCAAGACAAATAAGAAATAACACTTGATAAACCCAAAAACACACCGGTCCGTGTTGTTGTGATCTTCAGTGTTCCAAATTTTCGTCCTTTATCGGACTTTTTTGTATTTATTATCTTTCATTATCTGTTAGCTATGTCATCCCTTGGACACACATGTAGTCCCCTTTGAACGTTTATCGAGTGCTCCATACGTCACGAGCTTAGGCTTATTTATGGTCTCGTCGACTCTCTAGGTTTCTCTGCCTCACAACCCTGGACTAGTGTTTGTTCTGTTTCGCTCTTTCTCTCTTATTCCTGCTGTGGTTTTTCGTCTATCCCCATCTCTCTCTTTTCTTCTTTCTCTCTCTTTTCTTTCTTTCCTTCTTTCATTTTTCTATTCATTCAAACACACACCACAAACAACACACAAACAACCACATCACACAAATAAGAGGTTGGTATGCCAGCAGGAAGCAGGGAAGAATAAGAATAATGAGAGTATTCCATATTCTCTAGTGAGTCAACACGTCGTAGCTCTTTTGCAATCTCTATGGGGCTTCTTCTCACGTTTCCTGACCTAGCATTTGTGTAGTCACTGTGTATCGTATTTCAGATTTTGTTTTTTTTATTCACCCATGTATGTACTCATCATGGTGATCTCGCTCTTCTTGTTCAATCCGGTCGGCCTTTTTTTCTTTCCCCCCCTGGTACTGGCTATGTCATGGGTGAGACATCGGTGCATTCCTTGACCGGGGGAATGTTGTAACAGTGCGTGGAATCTTCTGAGGGGGAACTGCTCAAGTTCCCGACCTGTCCATTCTCTTTGTTTTTATTTTTTTTTTCACACTCATCCAGCATATATACCCTTGCGCAAGAAAACAAACCCGAGTCTCATTGACCTGTTGTTACAGCTCGATGAGACTAATCTGTTTTGTTTGCGGCTTTTCATTACTTCGTTCAGTGGCCAGATCGTCAGTTTAAGAGTGGTTACTCTTACTGAGTTTTTTCTGTTTCACTTTCGCCCGCCTGCATTATTGACTCACTTTTGAATATCTCACTAAGCAATTACTTTCTAGGTAGAGGGTTTTTCCTTGGTAGGTGATGTTCACTGGGACCTCTATCTTGGAATGAATAAAAACAAGCAAGCAATTGAACACACACCAAAGCAACTACCCCCCACCCCCCCCCCTTTCTACTGGAACCAAGGGGCAGTGTCTCCTTCAGGCAGGTTGGACTCTGACTCTCCCTGTGGATTAGCTGCGGATAGGACACGCCAGGCTGTGGACATGTGCGAGGCCCAGGGGAGATCGGAATATGAAGCCCGCCAAAGGGGTAAATTAGTTGTTAAAAGCGTTTTCCTTGGAAATGGCACAGCAGAATGAGGCATGCACCCCACCCAAACAAAAAGTGATGGTCTGCAAAGCGGGGGGTTTTCAAAGAGTGCATGGACACTTGAAAAGGAAGAAAAGAACAGCTTTAGGACGAGCACAGGATTTTTCCGTAAGAAGTAGGAGCCCACGCACACCCCCCCCCAGCGCGCATCCAACCGCACAACTACCCCCAAACACCCACAACGTTCAAAGAGATTCCTGGAAACGCCCGTTGCGTGGATCCCATACCCAACACTTGGGGCGTTGCCACACTTGGGGCCATCATGTCTCCATCGCTACAGGTTTCGCACCGTCTGTAGTTTTGTGCCCTGACCTTCCTGGCGGGAATTAACAAACTAACAGATACAATACAGTGAAACGGCTACAAACCCCGTGGTGGAGATCAAAGATGAAACTTTCTCTGTGTGTGTGGTTTGTGTGGTGATGTGGGTGTGTGTTGTCGGGTTAATGTTGTGGTGGGGTGAGGGGGTTCGGGGGGGCATGTGTTGTTTCGAGAATTGTGGCCATGCCGTGTAAATGTGCATTGTGGTGGTGTGTGCGTGTGTGTGTGTAATGGATTCGGTGGGGGGGGTGTTGTGATTTTGTATTTTGCATGCGATTGTGTGAGTTGCGTGTGTGGTACATGTATATCGTGTAGTGTGTGTTTTGTGCTGCCCGTTGATCAACCATTTTTTTAATGTAGCATATGCTAAAAATGAGGCAAGGTCTTCCTCAAACTCAATGAGGTCAGTTTTCACACAGCAGAACGATGTGCTTAACACACCCTAAATTAAGGGGCCAGTTTTTTTCCCAGTGTACAGTACTAGTATCGACCGGACCCACTAACTAGATACCATTAATGTCCATGTGAGCCTGAATGGACCGGACTCGATCCACCAGCCTTGTAGGATTGTAACCTCCATGCAACAACCCCTGAGGAGAGGTCGACACAGTGATTAGCCTACCGTTCTGGGACTGTACGATTCACACCGGAATACAGTTTGAAATTTCGTTGGAAACCCTATGACCAAACAAGGACCCGAGCAATCGGACTGAATCGGTTGGTCCCCCCACGGAATACAACAGCAAGAACCGCTAACTGGGGGATATTTCCTGCGGTTTGTGTTAAGACCGCAGGAAAGCCGGAACGGCAAGCCGCTGCGACTGGACACTGCATTTTTCAAACCCTCAGTTTCAATGAAAATTCCCAGCACGTCAAATCTACCAACCACGATAAGTTTATGACGCATACTACACTACATACACAGACCCACAGGGAGAAAAAAAAAAAAAAAAAAAAACAAAAAAAGAAAAAAAAAAAAAAACAAAAAAAAAAAAAAAAAAAAAAAAAAAAAAAAAAAAAAAAAAACAAAAAAAAAAAAAAAGAAAATAAACAAAAAAAAAACAAAAAAATAAAACATGGGATCAACAAACGTGCCCAGCTGTTGTATTACCACCACTTCGCTGACCGGCGCCCCCCCCGGTTCCAACACCCTTTCCTTTTCCCCCCCCCCCCCGCGTCCTCCCTTAACCACCCCATATTAGTAACTTGCAGTCACACTACGCGGCGTCCCTCTCCTGACCTGGGGCACCCCCCACGGTACTGAAATATGATCCTTCCATCCGTCTATTCTAAGCAGTCTTAAAATGATCTGTCCCATACGAATCTCAGCTGAAAGAATAGAATCGTTTCAAACACACCTGAATCCGCATATTCCTCCCAGTCATGGATTCCTTGCACACTAGACCTTCACGCTCTTCCCTCGTTCCCCCCCCCCCCCCCCCTCCCACCCCTCTAGTTACCCCCCCTCCACCACCGATCCTCCCTACCCCAGCCCAACACCCCACCCCCCTATCTTCGCTCTGTATTCTATGAGGCTTTCACTCCCCTGGGTCTCGATGCCCGTAAGACTAACCCACATATAAACTGCCCGGACCCAGCTCCGCACCATATTATCCAGATCAGAACCAGATCGCCGTTTTTTTTTGCCCCCACAGTACTTCTTTTTTTTTGGTTATGTATTGCCCATCTTGCTATGTTTCCCCCCTCCCTGGTGCTCCCTTAACAAAGAGACCCGCCTCCTCATCTTCGTGACATTATGTTTCACTATCCCGCTGATTTGAAGCTTTTAATCACGATCTGATGACGTAAATATGCACACCCGGAATCGTCTTTTCCATCTAAGGGGACTAGGCTACCAGGCTCTGCCCAGCTTCTTGTCCAATGCGAAAAGGGGGTTTCACATTGGTTTACCAAGCCAGAGTTGTGTGGATTAATGTTCAGGTGCTGGGAGAAGGTATGTAAATAATCAACTTGTCGAAAACGGCAAATTGAAAAATTGAACCCCACAACTGAAACGCCTCTGGCCCATGGCGATCTAGATGAATAACTGCAGTGTCTAGGGTGGGACGGGAGGGAAGAAGTTCACGAGGCGAAGTGACTCCCCCCCTGTATGAATCCGATCGAGTATAGATTTGATTTTGAAAAAAAAAAACAAAAAAAAAAAAACACCCCCCAAGAGGCAGACATTCATGGGGTACTTTGTATGTTCCTAAATCTTTGTTTGTGTTTAAAATCAGATGCCTAGCCATTATCTAGATTGTTAAGCATGAAAATTACTGTACATAACCGCCCGTCAGTTATGTGCATGAATTATTTATGTTATAATAAGCTTACATTAATGTGTATGTTTTAGTTCAGATATCCCATTTGTAAATTACTATAGCCTAGGCTAATTAATTATTTCCATATATGATTTGTTGAAAAGATACGAAAAGCAATGTTACCCGCATGATGCACTAATTTGTGATTTGCGCAAAAGGTAGTTCTACATTTAAAAGTATAGGCTACAACATTCATCAAGTTTTAGTTTAGACTCATTTTGATTTTGATGTTGCACCCATAACCAACGTTCACAGCTAAATGTAAACGCACAGTACACCCGTGCGAACATAGGGTGCTGCATGTGTGTAGCCTATTTATCATGATGAGGATGCAGATCCAAAAGTCAGTATATTACCCCATTACAGTGATCCAAAAGCCAGGTGTGGACTGCACGAGTTTGCCCTTTGTTATATTATTAAACTGAGATCGTCGCTCGAATCTCTAACATAGCGCGTGCAGGTGGTTTAATCGCACAGGTCTAGCTTACGACCAGAATATAAATGATCAGCTTTTACGTAAGCTTCAAATCAAAATGGAACTCGATCCATGTAGTTTTTTACCTTGCTCACCCCTGCTGTTATGGTGATGTCAGTTTTCCCCTCTACATCGACCCCGCCATTGGCGTCTCCTCGAACGGACTTGTTAAGAACACAAACAAATGATGATGATAAGCGTGACGCACACAAATTACAAAGATCGCAACCCCGCATATATTACCAAGATGTTGAAAAACAATGGCCAGCTATCAACATGCGGAGGGAGAGGACAACAATACGAGCCTCTCTCTCTCTCTCTCTCTCTCCTCTGGGCGTCTCTGTGCGTGCGTGCGCGCGCGCGCGCGCGTGCCCCTTGTGAAGTATTTAGTTAGAGGACAAAAAAATCCTGGCCCTCCCCCCTGTTCTTGCTGAAACGTACCTGAACGCCCCCATCCAGACAAAGAAGTAGACAACACCACTGAACAGATCACGTCTCCTCAAATATAGCGTTTGACAAAACATGGCGAAGAAGAAACTAACAGCCATGAGTGTTGTTTGTGGGTCCAAAAAATGCAACGCCACCACACCTTTATCATTTCTTCCCCCCCACCCCCCACCCCCTCGCCCCGCCTCAAACCCCCCCATTCCAAACCACTAACACACGAGTGGAACGGTCCTGCCAGATTAAAATCGTCAGCTTGCCATCTATAAAGACATTTAGGAAGGAAGCAAATAAAATCACCCCTTCTCTGACAAGTGGAGTCGCTGAAGAAGGCAAGGGCCCAGTGCCAATCGGGAATGCATTCATCTGGACCGGTACGGCGCGGCCGCAAGAGAGGGACTAAACTGAAGACAGGGAAAAGGCCTAGTGCCGTTCTGTCTCTCTTTTCATCTATAACAAGAGTGACTTAACTTAATTAGAGCTCTTTTTCTGTTGTTTTGTGTTGTTGTTGTTGTTGTGTTGTTGTTGTGTGTCGCGTTTTGTTTGTTTTTTGTTTGTTTGTTTGTTTTTCCTCTAGTGCTATATTTCCTAAACTGGATCCTGTCGGCGTTATCAAACAAGATCAAGTTCAAGATCAGGAACTGCAATGTGGAAAAAAAAAAAAAAAAAAAAAGGAAGGATGCATGTGGCACCCGATAATGGTCTGTACAGTATCACTTTAACGTCCCAACACAACCACACACACGCACGCACCGCACGCACGCACGCACCGCACGCATATATTATATTATATTATATATATATATACATATAGTATATATATATATCAAACAATTCAGTGCCCCCGTGTCAGCTCCAGAGCAAGACAGAGAACAAAACGTTTGCGCATAAGATAATAAACATATAAAACGATTCATGTTTCACTGGTTCCAAACAACACACACACACACACACACCACACACACACACACACACAAACACAAACACACACACGTCGACAGAGAGACGGAGACACCAGAGAGAGAGAAAGAGGCAGACAGAGAGAGATGATTTTTTTCTTCTCCTTCGGAGATAGGAGTTTTATTTACCTTGTTCTGAGCTGAGAGAGAGAAGTAGCGTATGTGTGTTCTTGTTACAGCCTTGTTTTTGTTATATATCGAAGAGATGATTGTCCATCCTACAGGAATTTGAGCAGGGACAATGGTCTTTCGTTGCCACGGAGTTCGTTTGCATTTTACCCAGACCCCCTGCAAAATCCCATTCTGCGCACGGGTGGATCTCGATTTTAATTGTCTCCTGTTAAAAAGACCAGCACTCGGGGCACCCTCCGGTTTTCAAACAGAAAAAAAGGCCCCAGGAAGGACAGCGAGACGAACGTGAGTGGAAGGAGAGGCAGAGGGGCGAGAATCGAACTGCTAGAATCGACTGCTCAACCCGGCTATCTTTCGCTTTTTAAGGCGAAGCGTTGTCCGCGCAGACCACATGGATATATCGGCTGTGTACGCAGGGAAGGAGGGGCCGGGGGGGGGGGGGGGGGGGGGGCGGGACGTTCCCCCCCGTTTATGATAAGCAGGGGTTATGCGTAACGCTCCCTCATAAAAGAAGCCCGAAAGATCAGCAGTAATAGAATCATCTACATCAAGGATCTCCTGCCTTCGCAAGTCTCACCACTGACACACACTCCCGTGTCTCTTTGTCGACAGGAATCAAGACGGCGAAAGATGGCACCCAACCTACGAGTAACTGTGTAACTTGCTCCTACTGATACCCCCCCCTCCCTACGTGAAGGATTAAGCAGACAAGTGCTTAGCGTCCTGAAAAAGTCTCTGTCGGGTGAAGAATGGCGCAGAGCAGATAGAAAGACGCCCCAAACTTCGGCTGTAGACGCAGCGGTGGTGCATCAAGCCCCGCACGGACAGTCAGAGGCCAGCAGATGATTCACCCAACACACACACACACACCACACACAACACACACACCACACACACACAACCACAAAACACACACACCACAGAGACTAGTACCCCGTTAGAGAAGATAATCTATTGACGGGGGAAACCACCTCAAACGAAAACAAAACAAACAAGCAAACACAAAACTCGACAGGAAAATTGAAAAGCTTGGTTCTGTCTTGAGAATAATCTCTTCTCTGACGGGGCTAAGTGATGGAGGGATAGAGAAGCGACATATTTTCTGTTACGTTAAACCCGAGGACAGACTTAACTTCTCTATACAAATGAGGCCGTAATCGATTGTTACTGCTGCTGACGAGGTTTACAGAACACACAATGCATACACACACATCCACCAATTTTTTAACACACACACACGACACACACACACACACACAAAAACACACCACACCCCACATACCAATAAAAACACACACCACAACACACAAACAGCCAACAACACACCCACCACAACACAACAACACCACACACACACACATCAACACCACACACACCACACACACACACAATTCACAAGGAGGCGGATCAGCAGGAGAATGGACAATGTATGAAGCGGAAAGCGGAAAAAAAGCGAAACAAAGAAACACCCGAAGGTGTGGGGAGGAGTCCAGAGAGACAGAAGCCTGTCTTCACCTGACTTGAAAGCGTAGGGGGAGAGAGGCACAGTTTTCAAAAAATAGAGGGCAGGGAAAGGTACGGGAAGGAGAGGAGGAGAGAGAGAGAGAGATGAGGGCGGAGGAGGACGAGAGAGAGGAACCCGCCTGGAGAGAGAGACGGAGAGAGGAGATGCGACGAGACGAGGCGAGAAATCGAGAGCGAGAGGAGAGAGATGGACGAGAGATGGAGTTGAGAGGGAAGGAGGCTGGCGGAGAGATGGCGAGAGAGAGGGAGTGGGCAGGAGAAGAGAGATAAAAGGAGGGAGCTGAGGATGAATGATGTGTGTACGTGGGGGTAAGGGTCCCCGGGAGGGGGGGCAGGAAGGGGGGTGTGCGTGGGTGAGCTGGATTGTTGTGTTGTAAAAGGCAGGGGGTAGGGTTATAAGGGGGGGGCGGGGGGGCGGAGGGTGGCTGCTTCATTTGTGCCTTCTGTGAAGGTGGCCGGGGAGGAGGAAAGGAGCCCAGCACGGAAAAGGCAGGAACGGAAAGTGGGACAGCGGAAAAAGTGGGAGGCCCAGGGGTGTGAGCGTCGGGTGCAAGTCGTGAAAAAGGTTTACTGAGGAACATGGGGGGTCCGTGGGGTGGCTGGGGGCGGGGGGGGACTCGCGTGACGGGGGGGGGGTGGGGGGTGCGTTGGGGGGGAAGGTGAAGGTGGATAATTAAAGGGAGAAGAGAAGACTCGGTGCTTGATGTAGCATGGAAGGAATGTGGGGGGGGGAAGGGAAACGGTCCTATGAATGCAAACTGCATAAGATAACAACCAAGCAATTCAATCATTAACTCTTACATTCACTCCGTCAGTACAATTATACTGGCCTTAAGATGAGATTTTTTTACACATACATACGTGCGCCGGGCGCGCGGACACACACACACACACACACACACACACACACACACACAACACCACACACACACACAAACACCGCACACACCAGATGGAGACACAGATGGAGAGAGAGAGAGAGATAAGGTAAGGTGTAAAGTAATGTTGTTACAGCCCAAGCCGACCCGACCAAAGGGCCACATCAGGGAGCTGTCACCACGTTAAAATCGCCTCACAAAGTCATAAAAACAAAGAAACAAACAAAAAACAAACAACAAAAACAAAACTTTACCCACAACTCTCTTTTAAATGACAATCACTTCTAGAACGCACCACTCACCAACTTCGTTAAGAAACTTCGTTCCACCTTAAAAAACTTTCCAAATCCGTATAAATCTTACCGAAATGAGAGAGAAATAGACATGCAAAGTAACAATGGTTAATCGAGGGAGAAGGAGAGACAATCTCTCGTATGACACCAAAGTATACAAAACCTTGTCAGCTTTTCTTCTCCGAAACCTCAGAGAAATTACTACCAATAAGGTGTTACAAATCATTTTAACTTGCCACTTTTGAGATATTTACTCTGCTTAATTGTGTAATGACTGTCTATTGCACTATTCAGAATTTTGACCTTCGAAGCTTTCTCTCGATACCCTCTAGGATATAACCCCCCTGCAGTTGCCAGTTTAAGGGTATGGCTACAGTTACTTGTGCTTCGACCCCGTATTTGCACTCCTTTCCCATTGTGCGATTCCTTTCTATAGTGCGAACGACCGTGTCAGAATCATTTGTATTGGTTCTCTTTCATCTCTCATCTCTCTCTCCTCTACTCAATCTTTCTCTCTCTCTCTCTCTCTCTCCTCCTCCAACCCTCCAACCCTTGGATCCTTTTTTTGAATTGAGTTATGCAGTATGCGCGACGTTCATATGCAATAACAAAATCTACGGTTTAAACAACAACAACACAAAACCTACCATACATGTTGCAGAAAACAAGTACAAAACATTAAATATAATCATTATGGTATCAAAACAGCCAAAGTGCAGCAGCGTCAAACTGATGCATTATTCGACATCTCCTCCCTTCATCCTCCTTATTCTACGCAGTCAGGCGAACATTTTGTCCTATCGCTTGTTGTTCAAATAACTCTTCACGTGTCTTTTGAGTGTTCTGATACATCCTCACGTCTTGTCTTTCCTGTCTTTTCTATCTTGACTGTTCTTATAATCTTCATCTTGGGTGTTCTGATACATCGTCGCGTGTCTTTTCCTATCTTGAGTGCTGTGATACATCCTCGCGTGTCTTTTCCTGTCTTGAGTGTTCTGATACATCCTCACGTGTCTTTTCCTATTTTGAGTGTTTTGATACATCCTCACGCGTCTTTTCCTATCTTGACTGTTCTTATAATATTCGCGCGTCTTTTCCTATTCTGAGTGTTCTGATACATCCTCACGTGTCTTTTCCATCTTGACTGTTCTGATACATCCTCACGTGTCTTTTCCATCTTGACTGTTTTGATACATCCTCACTTGTCTTTTCCTGTCTTGACTGTTCTTATAATCTTTACGCGTCTTTTCCTATCTTGAGTGTTCTGATGGATCCTCACGTGTCGTTTCCTATCTGGAGTGTTCTGATACATCCTCACGTGTCGTTTTTCCTATCTGGAGTGTTCTGATACATCCTCACGTGTCGTTTCCTCTCTGGAGTGTTCTGATACATCCTCACATGTTTTTTTTCCTATCTTGAGTGTTCTGATACATCCTCACGTGTCTTTTCCTATCTTGACTGTTCTTATAATCTCCTCGTGTCCTTTCCTATCTTGAGTGTTCTGAAACATCCTCACGCGTCTTTTCCTTTCTTGACTGTTTTCATAATCTTCACACGTCTTTTCCTATCTTGAGTGTTCTGATACATCCTCGCGTGTCTTTTCCTATCTTGAGCGTTCTGATACATCCTCACGTGTCGTTTCCTATCTGGAGTGTTCTGATACATCCTCACGTGTCGTTTCCTATCTGGAGTGTTCTGATATATCCTCACGTGTGTCTTTTCCTCTCCATTGCTCTGATATAAATCCTCACGTGTCAGTTACCTTCTGGATTCGTTCCCTTCCCTCCCTCCTCCTCTCCACCCCTTTATGGACTCTGCTGTCCCCGTTCCACGTACCCATCCGCCTCCTTTCTCGGGAAGTCCTTGCCCTCCCTTCTACTTCACGATTGTTTGCCTCGCATCCAGCCACGACACGCACAGTCGCTGCCATTGCCAAGTCAATAGTGTATATTTCTTCCAGCCAACAACGGTCGGACCCCAGAGATGAACTGCTATTTATAGGCAATCATGGATCAGATTGTTTCATCCGAGTGATATCACACACACACACACACACACACACACACACACACGGACGCAAAACAACACACACTTGCACACACACACACACACACACACACACACACACACACACACACACACACACACACACACACAGAGCGAGAGCGAGAGAGAGAGATTCAAAAGAAAGCATATGACTGATAGTCATGACTCGTTTTCTTCAAAGGGATGAAAAAATTTGGGATTTTTTGTTTTGTTTTGTTTTTGTTTTGTTTGTTAATACATACATGTGTTTATGCATTCTATACCCCCGAACTATATAATTGTCAGCACAGTGGTGTGGTGTGTTTCTTCAAGCGGTTCTTCAGCTCTTTGCTGCAGCCGTGCCAAATTGTTGCAGAGTCACAGTCACAGTCCCTGGAAGCCCCCATTCCAGGATGTCCCCAAGGGCTGGAACTTCTTGTTCATATGGACCAAGTACTGGTTCGCCAAGATATCCGCAAGTTTGAAAGTCAGCCATTGCTTTCTTTGATCGGCCTGCCATGCCATGTGTCTTGTGGTGTGTGTGTCGCGCATTTGAGTGTGTGTGTGTGTGTGTGTGTGTGTGTGTGTGTGTGTGTGTGTGTGTGTGTGTGTGTGTATGTGCGTGTGTATGTGTGTGTGTGTGTGTGTGTGTGTGTGTGTGTGCGCGCGCGCGCGCGCGCGCATTTATTATGTTGTGTCAACAAAATACAAAATTCGGCTCACACACTTAATATTTGTCAGGAACGTTCTCAAGAACAGTTCTCATTGAACACAACAATTCCCTCTTGCAAACATTATCCAGAAGAGTTTTGGTAGAACACAATTATTTCCTTTTGGGAGCATTCTCCAGAATAGTTCTGGCTGAATACAAGTATTTCCTGCTGCGAACATTTATCCAGAATGATTCTGGTTAAACTCAAGTATTTCCTGCTGCAAACATTCTCCAGAATAGTTCTGGTTGAACACAAGTATTTCCTGCTGCGAACATTATCTGAAATAGTTCTGGTTGAACACAACTATTCCCTCTTGCAAAACTGACCCAGAACAGTTCTAGTTAAACACAGCCATTGCCGCCATGTCTCTTCACCTCCCCCCCCCCCCCACCACCCCTTCCAACCCCCTATTCAACCATATTCCCACCCTTTTTTTTTATCAGAAAACTTTTCACATACCTGTCGTCCAAAAACGTCTGAATTCTGCCACTCATGTGCTCACCCACCGGCATCCAACGAACACATGACCAACCCTCCGGTATTCTGGTCAGACCTGGACTGAGCCATCTGCACGTGTTACGCCTGCCTGACACTGCAAGCATCAGATGGCAGGGCCAGACTCCTGACGTAGCAGTGTTGTCTCTCACTGATTGGCCATGTTGTCAACATGCCAGACTAACGCGTTCCAAAAGAATTGTTGAACGGAGGGCTGTGCTCAGGAAAGTGCTCTCATTGTGGCTCCCGCAAGCCAGTTAAAGACAACATTTCTACATTCATAATAAACCCCTGCTCCTGGGAACAGGAGAATCAACAAAGCAAGACACGCCTTCAACTTCCAGCGCCAGATCTGGAGATCAACAGCCCTCTCATTCTGCAACAATCCGGATTTTCAACACAAACGTGAAGTCTGTTCTTCTATATGGTTCAGAAACATGGCGGGTAACCAAGACCAACACCAACAAGCTACAGACATTCATCAACAGATGTCTCAGAAACATCCTCAACATCAGGTGGCCGGAAGTCATCTCCAACCAACAACTATGGGACAGGATGAGACAAGTCCCAGTTGAAACTGAAATAAAGAAACAGAAATGGGGATGGATCGGCCACACGTTACGGAAGCCTATATCCAACGTAACCAGGCAGGCTCTGGAATGGAATCCACAAGGAAAGGGGGAAAATGGGTCGACCAAAACAGACTTGACGCAGGAGTGTCGACGCTGAGGTGAAGGCCGCCGGAATGATGTGGGCCGAGCTAAGGAGGACCTGCCAAAATCGCGTGCGTGGGAGGAGTGTCGTCGCGGCCCTATGTTCCTCAAGGAATCAAGAGGCATAAACACAAAACCTGGGAACAGGCAATCATGGACCCAAGCACCTGGCTTAGGAAGATCAGAACAGAGGCTGCGTTGGCTGAAGAGCAGTGCATATCGGATGTTGAAAGAAAGAGTCTGGCCAGCAGTAACACGTACACCTACCTTGAGCGGCCCACCCTCTTCATTGCCAGAAACAGGCCATACGATCTCTCCAGACCCACAAACACCAAACCCATGCGCCCCTTAGGATGTCGATAGGCATCATCGCCCTCGAAGGATGCGTCAAAACAGATGATTTGGCAGTCATGGATTTCCCAGAGATTCCTGTCCTTAATCATGTACAACAGGCTAAGGGTGTTGTTACCAGCCTCTTCCATCACGCCTGTGATAAAAAACTTCATTGTGTAGTACAGGAAATGTCCACCATGTTCTGTGGCATGTAGGGTAGTCTCTGGAAGGGAATCGTAGCAAGGTGACTATCCACACTAGGCCAAGTTTAGAACGTTTTTAAACGTGCAAGGAGAACATCTCGTCTGAAAGCGTCTGTGTGGAAGTGCTTTTGCTCTTCGCTGAAAATCAGACAGACTTGGTGTTTCAGACGATGTTAAGTCTTTCACGGCAGATATTCTAGGGAGGACCCCATCTTGACCTTCAGGCTTTTGACCTTTCTTTCTGTACTGGTTAGGAATGTACTCAAGATATGTTTGAAGTGATTCGCTGATTCCCGTCTTTTGTGTTTAGCGTGATGTCGGTTGATGCATGTTGTATACAACTTGACCCAAAACCTGGCTTTTCTTTTCAAGAGTGCTGAATTCTGTACACATTAGATATATTTTCTGGTATCTCCAAAATGGTGGCCAGGTCAAACTGGATGAATTCGAGTCAGTAAATTATGCAGCTGCCTCTGTTGCAAGACACAACGCATCTCTGCTACATGGACCTGACCAATGTCCACTGAACCTCCCAACGAGTCCTGCTCTATTCCATACCAACAATCTAGAACATGCCCTTTGTTTTGGACCGTCGGATGGTTGTCACAGACCTTACTGTCTTAGTCAGCCCTACATCAGTTGAGATGGAAGGTCAGTCCATCTTTGTTAACATTTAAGAGGACGTGAGGTCATTTTTTTTTTTTTTTTTTGGGGGGGGGCACAGGCACAGAGAGATCTGGCATTTTCATGTTTAGGATTGATTGTGCCATGGCCTGAAGTCAGTTCAGTACCACTGGGTGGAGGATGTTGTACTGATCAAATTCACGTTGCTCAGTTGCTCTGGTTCATGCTGGTGTCTCCTCAAATCTGTGACAGACCCTCTGCGATTACAGGGAATTTCTCATACAGCTGAGACCATGAAGCTCTTCCCAGAGTGCCTCCAAGTCATGTCACGTTGTTCATCCCTCTGCCACCCATCATCCATATCAGACTTGCAGAATGCCTCCCCATCTTGAGCAAAAAAAAAAAATCCACTCATTCGGACAGTTGTCCGAATTAGTGTACAAAGATGTCAGGCAGCGAACAGTATGTGAGCTAGTTCATACTAAGCCACGTTGTAGCCATTGCACGGTTACGGTGCGCGTTCAGGTGGGATCTTGGAGTCATGACTGTGACAGCTCTGATTGCCGTTCTGTTTGTTGATTCCAGCTGTCCCGTAGCTGTAATGTGCTCACAAAAGGCACTGGTTCCAAAGGAACCATACAGTTACTGTTTCAATGCAGCGATCCCATCTTGACAGTCGAGGTTTCATGAACAGGAGTCAGGACCTCGGTTTTTTTTTTTTTTTGTTTGTTGTTTGCTTGCTTGCTTGTGTGTTTCTTTAACGGTTTTAGGAGTGATATTGCTCAAACACTTGCATACTGTATGCACAATGAAAAAAAAACCCAGAGAAGTGATACTATTCATAATAATAAAAAAAAGGGATCAATGTATATTACATATACCTGAGCGATTACGTAGCAGCATAGTGGTCTGTTTTGCCGTGACTTGTAGCTCAAACACAATATTCTTGTGATCAGGTATCACAGAGAAAAATGGGGGGGTGGTGAGAAACACACAGGCGGCCTTTGCTGCTTCTTGTTAGTACGTTTTCTTTCTGTCTCAGCAACCTGGGATAAGAACAAGTTCAAAGTGTTGGACAGTCAGGGTCAGCAGGTCTACTACGTCATGGAAGGTCAGCCTGTTGTCTTGAGAGGCAGTGCCCTACATGGAGGCCTACTCTACAGAGGAGTAGTTTTAGATCATCGTCCTGTCTCTGTCTGTGTGTCTTTTTGTTTCTCCCCCCCCCCCCCCCCTTTTTTTTTTGTGTGTGTGTTCGTCTCTGTCGATCTCTCTGTTTTCCTTTGTGTATATGTGTGTGTGTGCGTGGTTGTGTACGTTTATGTGTGTATAAGTGAGTGCGTGTATATGCGCGTGCCGCTTTGTCTCTCTTTGTGTGGGTGTCTGTGCGTGCCTGTGAGCTCAGAAAGAGTTCATATGAACGTGAGCTGAATGTTTTTGAGCGCTGATGTTGTTTCGTTTCTGATTCGAAAACGAAACTGACTTAAGATCTTTAGTGAAGCATAAAAAATAAGTTGCCATGTGAGAGAGAAAAGAAACTCAAACAGAAAAAGATACGCACATGAGCTTGCAAACACGCACACACATGTGCGCGAACACGCGCGCACGCGCGCGCGCGCGCGCGCACACACACACACACACACACACACACACACACACACACACACACACACACACACAGTGGGGATAGAGAGGAAGCGGAAAAGAGATTTTCAGGTGGGTGTTCTCTGCAAGTCAGTTGCTGCTCCAGTGGGAGAGGTCAGCTTGCATGAGTTCCAGCTGGAGACGGCTGTTTCTCTCTGTGAAGGGGTCATCCGTTTGGAGGGGGAGGGGCGACGGGGGGGGGGGGGGGGGGGGGGGGGGGGGTTTCTTGTGGTCTGTCTCATCTTCTATGCCGCTCCAGTAGTATTACTCCCACACAGCCACACACAGCTTCATCCAATCACACCCCGACGAAAGGAGCAGCCCACATTAAATCATGAGCTGACCCCTCGGTCGAGTCACCTCGGTTGCCTGCCGTGGTGCCTGTACCAGTCATCCTTATGCACAGCACGATTTTCTATGCCCCCTACTGACCATAATACTTGTCTAAGTCTCTTCGAGCCAGTGCAACTGAGCATTCTCCCTCAAGACGGCACCGCCATGTCCATCCAGCAACAATCCCATGAACTGGACAATGTCGACAGCTTGACATGAACTGGACAGTGTCGACAGCTTGACATGAACTGGACAATGCCGATAGCTTGACATGAACTGGACAGTGTCGACAGCTTGACATGAACTGGACAATGTCGACAACTTGACATGAACTGGACAGTGTCGACAGCTTGACATGAACTGGACAATGCCGACAGCTTGACATGAACTGGACAATGTCGACAATTTGACATGAACTGGACATGGACATGGGGAAGAACTCAAAACGGAGGTTAGAATATGCAAGACCACAGAATCTTATGCTTTTGTATGTTGATTAATGAGGGTGTTGAAGGCGATGCCAAGGAGGTCCACTTTGGTCAGAGGCTACATGACAGCGCTGTACTCTGTTCTTCCTTCCTAACGTAATATAACCTGGTGATTTCAGCCTCAAGAGATCACAGACAACTACAGTGTTAGGCATCTTTAACAACACTGGCTGAAGAGGAATCCTTAAATGGATGAATGTTGAATGCATGGCTTCAGTCTTCCTTTTTCAACCGTAAAGTCAATGTCTGAGGTGGGGAATCGAACCTGTGACCTCCCAGCCCACAAGTCGTGGTTAAACACTGCAGAGCTGTGGCTGGTGATCTCACCAGCTTTGGTTTTGTCTCTCGGTGCCAGGAAGTGAACAGATGCATTAAGGGCCGGGGCTCCCACATTCTTGTCAAGTCAAGAAATAAAAAAAGAAGACAAAGAAGAAGAAGAAGAACTAGCAGGGGGAAAAGTCAGCGGAGAAAGAACAAATCTCAATGGGATCCACAGAACACTGGTTCCATTTTCAGCATGCTAGCAGACAACACTGACATCACGAAATCTCGCACAAGTACAGGTCAAAGTCCACGGTTACAGTTTACGCCCAAAATGCCGTATATTCTCTATTACATTCAAAACTGCATCTGGCTTTTTCAGATCAGCCATTACTAAGGCACATTCATTGCACAGTCCCAGCCCTTGACCCATTCTGTGCCCGATTCGGTGACAGATCACTTTAATAAAAAAGGAGAAAAAAACAGCCAAAGGTGAGATTTACATCCATATTGGCCAGTAGTCCTTGTAGCTCTTGACGTTGCTGTACCCAGCAGTGACTGGCCAGAGTTTTGTTGTTGGTCGTCTGCGCTTTTTGTGGCAGCCTCCCCTCAAGCACTTGTACTACTCCCTTTCAGGACCACTGAGATGGATCCACATGATCCAATTTGGCCAGCTCGGGTACACAGGGATGTTAGTCCCAGAGCTTCGATCCAAAGCTGCACTCTGGGGAACCTCTTCGACAGATCCAGTGTTCGCTTCTTTCACAGCACGATCCCCATGACCCTTCATTTTCCGGTGGTCTGCTAGACTTTTCACTCTCAAATCCTTGTGCCCCAGTAATGGCGTAGAAAAACACAAGGAGTCCACGAGCCATGCATTATTCTGACATTTGGCATTGAGCTATTTTACTGACCGAAAATTCCAGGATAAAATCGTCTTTTTCACATTAAAAAAAACAAACGAACAAAAAAACCCAAAAAACAAAAACTTTTTTTTTTAAATCACAGAGCAAGGGCGGTTTTCATTCATTCAAACTGCGTTACTACTTGACCTTTGCGGTAACTCCTATCTCTAACCAGACTTATTCACGAGAGCGGGCAGCCACCATTTTGTCTGCTCAATAAAAGGCACAAAAAAAAAAAAAAAAAATTCATTCACGCTCTGACATTTTGCGCCGGCAAGACGCTGTCAAAGTGAAAAGAGATTCACCAAATCTGAACAGACAAAATGGCCCAGACATGACTGGACAAAAGCATGGATGGCATACCCACTTGGAAGATGTTGCATTGTTTTAAAAGAAAATTTCAACAACATTTTTCTAGAGGTGAGCAGTGCATGCCCACTCACGTTCCCTTCACCCTTTCCTTCTCTCTCCCTCCTCATCCCCCTCCTCCATCATCCAAAGTTCAGTGAGAATCCTAATAGCGAAAAAGCCAGTCCCCAGTGACTGTTGTCTTGCTCAATTTATGGTACTGCTTTCAAGTCTGTTGTTGTTCTCTTGCTGCGTTTGGGGTTTCCAGTCACAGTCTATTGATGGAAAACAAAATGCAGATGCTTTTCTTTTCTCCAGAATCCACTATCTCACAACGAATGTACTGTGGTCCAGCTCGTGGCTTTTTGTACCACTTCCTTGACAACACACCCAGAAGTCTGTGTGTGCGTGTGGTCGGGCGTGCGTAAACATGCATCAGTGTATGTACGTGTGCACGTGCGCGTGTACTTCATATGATTGTATTTGGTAGGCCAACATACTTGTTGCTCATCCTTTTTTTTTTACTTCGTTTTGCGTGTACGGTTTTGTATGCCGAATGTTCGAAGAGGTTACATGTATCCATAAATTCCCCCCCCCCTCCCCCCCCCCTCTCTCTCTCTCTCTTTCTGTCTGTCTGTCTCTCTGTCTCACACACACACACACACACACACACACACACACACACACACACACACACACACACACAACAACACTTTTCTTTATCGCTCTGTGTTGTCTTTTTCTTCTTTGAACATTGTTTCATTCCGCTGTCAATGTCTCAGTGTTTTGTTTTGTTTTGTTTTGTTTTGTTTTGTTTTTGTTTGTTTGCTTTTTTTTTTTGTCATCCCATATCCTTCTATTATTCTGCCTTCATTGCCTTGTGTTGTTTTGATCCTTTGTGGCCCTTGGCTTTCTATTCATTGCCTAGTGTTGTTTTGATCCTTTGTGGCCCTTGGCTTTCTATTCGTTGCCTAGTGTTGTCTTTGTCCTCTTCACTGCTGGTCTTGATCTCTACCTTTACTGCGTTGTGTAGTCCTTTCCCTCTTCAGTTTTTGTCTTCTTCTGCCTTTGTTGCCCAGTTTTGCTTTTTGTCCTGTTCGGTCTTTGTGTTCTGCCTTTATCGCAAAGTGTTTGTTTTTTTTTTTCCTCTTCGGCTGTTGTCTTGTTCTACCTCTGTTGCCCTGTGTAGTCTTTGTCCTGTTGCGATTTGTCTTGTTCTTCCTTTATTGCCTTGTGTTGTCTTTGGTCTTTGTCTTGTTCTTCTTTTATTGCCTTGTGTTGTCCATGTCCTCTTTGGGCCTTGTCTTGTTCTGCCTTTATTGGTCTGTGTTGTCTTTGGCCTCTTTGTTCCTTGTCTTGTTCTGCCTTTATTGGCCTGTGTTGTCTTTGGCCTCTTTGGTCCTTGTCTTGTTCTATCATTATTGGCCTGTGTTGTCTTTGGCCTCTTTGGTCCTTGTCTTGTTCTATCATTATTGGCCTGTGTGTTGTGTATTGGCCTCTCTTGGTCCTTGTCTTGTGTTTGTCTTTATTGGCCTGTGTTGTCTTTGGTCCTCGTCTTGTTTCTGCCTTTATTGGCCTGTGTTGTCTTTGGCCTCTTTGGTCCTCGTCTTGTTCTGCCTTTATTGCCTTGTGTTGTCTTTGGTCCTTGTCTTATTCTGCCATTATTGGCCTGTGTTGTCTTTGGCCTCTTTGGTTCTTTGTTTTGTTAATCAAATAATCTGAGAGCTTTACACGTGCACAGAAAGAGGACAGTATGCATGTATTTCAAATATATCTTTGGATTACAAACAAATCTTATTGTCACATACTGAACAAGACATGTAAACAAAATAACTTAACATCATCATCATAACAGACATCTTAACTTTTCTTTCATATCCACACTCCCACACTATAAAAAAAATCGAGTGTCTACAAGTCTATCTTAGGTCTAGTGGAGCGTACTAATATTCGTAATAAACTCCCTCATGTGGGAACTACCTTTACTATACTGAAAATGACTGTGAAACTTCACATCGTGTCTATCACATACTAACCCACCCGTGTCTATCTGCACAAAGTTAACATCAATGTATATGTATGTATGTATATATGTATGTGTATATCTCTATGTATATCTATATGTGTATACACACACTCACACACACACACACACACACACACACACACACACACACACACACACACACACACATATATATATATATATATATATATATATATATATATATATATATATATATATATATATATATATATAACACAAATAAAATTAGAGAGCCGATAAAAACTCTAAAAATGCTCAACCAAAAAGGGAGCGACATAAGTGTAAAAGTATGATTAAAAATGGAGATTAAAACCAACAAAATTGTTTCGAGCTATGCTCTTGTCAGGGTATGATGAGAGCAATAGCTCGAAACAATTTTGTTGGTTTTAATCTCCATTTTCAATCATACTTTAAAAAAAAAAAAAATAAAAAATAAAAAAAATATATATATATATATATATGTGTGTGTGTGTGTGTGTGTGTGTGTGTGTGTGTGTGTGTGTGTGTGTGTGTGTGTGCCCACTCGTGCCCATGGGAGAAGGTCATCTGCACAGTGATATTGTCGAAATCGATAGTCTACCACGAATGTGTGTGTGTATATATCGTCATTGTCCTCTTCTGCCTTTGTTCTACTCTTATTGGCTTGTGTTGTCCTTGTCCTGTCCTCTTTTCTGTTACCTTTGCTGACTTGTGTTGTCATTGACCTTTTCCCTCCTTGTCTTTTTTCTCTCTTTATGAAACCCATGTTGTTCACGTCCTCTTCAGTCCTTGCCTGAATCCGTCTTTATATAAATTAGACTGCAGTAGGCTTACGTTTGCCTAGCCCGCTGTCTTGTCCCCCTTTTGATCGCCCCGAGGCTGTCACTGTCCGGTCCGGTCCCAGTTGTATCCTGTTTCATTGCTCTGAATTAGCCTTGTTCTGTCACTGATGCCTTTAAATTTCCAGAGAAATTTCGCTGCAGGCATGAAACGTCCATCCCGATTGTTCAGTCGCACAGAAAGATCGATATATATATTTTTGAGAACACCCCCAAATCCAAGCTTTTTGCTGTTCGGCGTTATAATGCTTTGTATTGATTTGTATTGCACTGTGTTGCCTTGTTTCCATTGCATTGTATTCAAAGTCTGTTGTTTCGTGTCTTCATTATGGAACAAAGTTTTGTTTCGACCTACCGACAACAGGAAGTGTTACTGGTGCGCCGTGTGTTCCGGTGCTGCACTGGTTGCTACGCATGCGCGTGCGACAGCTGCCGCTACTTTGCCTCTGTGGAGGACTGCAACGGGGAGATTCTGGGCCACATCAGCAACCTGTGAGAGCCTGCGAGGTTTGTGTGTGTGTGTGTGTGTGTGTGTGTGTGTGTGTGTGTGTGTGTCTGTGTGTGTGTGTGTGTGTGTGTGTGTGTGTGTGTGTGTGTGTGTGTGTTTGTTTGTTTGTTCCTGTATAACTTCTTTCTGTCGATTAAATAAAGAGTGACAGCAAGTATTTAATATCGTTTATGTTCACCAGATGCACCAACGCCTTTTTTTTTTCTGTTTGTTTGGTGCATGTTGTTTTTGCGTTGGTGTGTGTGTGTGTGTGTGTGTGTGTGTGTGTGTGTGTGTGTGAGGGGGTGGGGTTAGGGTGGGGGCGCGTGCGTGCGTGCGTGTGGTGGCGGTGGTGGCGAAAGGGGGTTGCGGTGGGGGAGGAGGGGGCGGAGTGGGGGGGGGGGGGGGGGGGGAGAGAAAGAGTATAGGGATTGACGGGGCAGGGGAGGGGGGTGGGTGCGTTCACCTAATCTTACTCTGCGTGTAAACGATAACCGTTGTCAGTAATAGGGTAGGGAGGGGTGGGAGATGATTGGTGGGTAGTGTCCCCCATGTGTGTTAGATCCGAACGGACATTAACCAACATAACTGGGACAACGGCAGTGTCGTGAATTCTCTGGTCGGGTGCCGCGTGCAAGCATGACACTGACTGCTGGGACTACGACAGGGGGATCCAAGGTAGCGTTGTGTGAGAGGGGAGGGGTGGGGGGCAGGGCAGGGAGGGAGAGCCAGGCTGAACACGTGAACTCGAGTATTGCCACAGAGAGGATACTGGAAATGGGACAGACCAGCCCAGCATCGACCGATTAAAATGAAAAGAAAAATGAAACGAAATTGAAAAAAAAAAAATGAAATGAAATAAGAGAAGAAATGGGAACTCTTCAGCTTTTCCTTTCTTTTCCAAGCAGAATGTCTGATGACACAAATATGAAAGGATCTTTGGGATTTATGGCGTACTTGTTGAGGGCATGACTTGGTTACGGGGCCGTCTGGGTTTTGAACGCTAAATGGTGTGAGAAATTTGGACTATCTAGAAGCGGAAGGGTTAATTCACAGCTCGGACTATGTGTCATCCTTTTTCAAGAGTGGCTGGAAAAAAAACGCTGCTCAAATCACTGATCAACGCTGCAGGTGTCTGCACCCCTCGGGCCCGCCTGACTCCAGGGTATGAGAGGAAGCCGTCGAGTATAACCCCAGGATCATAGTCTTAGACTAAAACTGATTTTCATAGGCTTCATCGTTATCCTCTGTATCGATTCTCATCAAATGAAGATTGTTTGCAACTCCAGTTTTTCATAGCCTCGTCTCGTGGGCGACATCCAAATTCTCTCTTCACCCCACCACCCTATTCCCCCCATCGCCGATGTGACACCACAGGTGGGTGACCCTAAGGAGCCTTGATAATTGCTGTCTGTGCGCTGCTGACGTTTTGAATGGAATAGAATGAGCCTTGGTGTGGTTGCGAATTGATGAAGGCCTACTGCCCGAGAAACGAACAAACAAACAAACAAATAAAATACGACCCACGATAAACTGTTAAACCCTCCATGCCTTCGAATCTGTCGAGCCCATCGTGATTCTGTCCTCCACAATATTCGGATCCATTCAACCACAATCTCACTTCAGACAACAATTAAAAACAACCAAACAAACAAACAAAAATCATAATGATCAACAGTATAAGCATTTCATCCCAAAACATGCATTTTTTTTTAAAGAGCAAACTCCAAGCGAACAAAGGTAGGGTTTTTTTAATTTTTATTTTTATTTTTTTTAAAAATAGATTTTCAATGTATATAAGGGTCAGAGAAAAAAGAAAACACTAAAGCGAACGGCAGCATTCAAAACAATACCCCTCCCCCAATGCCGACCACCTCCCGCCCCCCCCCGCCCCCCTTCTTTCCCCTCTCCCCCACTCTTTCCACCTTACCTCCCTGTGAAGTTGAGCTATGACCTGGCCTGCTCTGTCCCAGGTATTTCTGCTGCACTCCTATGTTCGGCATCTTTGATTGCCAGAAGAACCTGATCGCCACCATCAAGGGTCCCTTCTGCCCCTGCCAGGCCGACTGCTGCACGGCCGACATCGACTACCATGTAACCATGAAGCACACCACCAGGGAGGTGGTCATTTAGACGGTGATGATGATGATGATGATGATGATGATGATGATGGGGAAGACGACAATGATGAGGATGATGCTGATGACCACCGTGATTTTTTTTGTGGTGATGACGGCGACAAAGACGAAAAACGACGATGAGAAAGACGACGACGACCGTGATGATGGTGACAGCGATAGTAATACTTCTCACAAATGTTGTTGACGATAGAGATGATGGCGACGACGACAGTGATGATAAGAATGAGAACTAAGGCGACAGCAATGATGATGTCAGTGACAAGGAAATGGGTGATGCTGACGATGATGTTGACATGATGGTGATAATGACGACAGTGTTGACAACTGTGATGATGATGATGATGATGATGATGATGACGGCGACAACGATGTTGGTGGTAGTGAAGATAATAAAATTAATGATGATGACGGCACTAATTGTAATCATATGACGATGATGATGACGACAACGAAGTAATGTGAACAATGATGATTACAATACCGATTACGACACTGACTGTTGTCATAATGACAACAGCGACGACGACAACGACGACCATGACGATGGTGATAATGATGATGACGACGACGAAGGCAATGCCAACAATGATGATAACGGCGATAGAAATAACAGTAGTGGAGGTGGCAGTTCTAGTTGAGATAGCAATGGAAGCAGCCACCGAAGTTGTGATGAGAAATCTTGTCACGTAGGCTAGATAATGACGACGGCTGTGACGTTAACAACATGATAGTAGCGACGATAACAACCATAATGAATCATACACACCGCTTGTGTTTCATGGTCACTGACTAGTAAGAACGACAACGGCTTCGAAACAACAACGGCTTCGAAACAACAATAACAACCACAAAAGAGAACAAGCAAGCAATAACGAATGAACTAGAAAAAATACAAATTTTTACGTGGAATTCTCAACAAGATCGTCATCGTTGGTATATTTTTACGTAGAATTCTCAACAAGATCGTCATCGTTGGTTGACCATCGATCCGATGATGCCAGTGGATTGTAAAGTCTTGGGGCACTGAACACAGTCGAGTACATGAGTAGGGCACTGGAAGGATGCGGAAGCGAGTGGGATGCTGATGCCTTCCTGCATTCACTGACCATGCCATCCGCTCCTTCTGGATGATCTCAAAGGACACGAAGGCCATGCCGATCAAAGCTTGCTAGCTGACTCTTGTCCTCAGCACAGAACTCGAGACCTCTTAGAGAGAAAGCCACCAGGTTCCGCGCTGTCTTTCATACAGTTTTTGTGTCACTTCTCCAGGCGTCCTGCCGTGGACCTTCCTTGTGGTCCTGAGCAGGTATTTCGTACAGGGTCTTTCATAGCACAGCAAGAGGTGTCCATAAGAGATGAGAGGGAGGTAATGCCGCTTAAAGCCCGGCCGACCGCAAAGGTGTCCATGCCTAGGTCTGACATGGCCCGTTCATCTCAGCCGGGCCTTGGGGATCACGGCCTCAGTGCTGACCAGGCCGGCCTTGCCCAGGACCCACTGGCTGGTCACCTATCGTCCTGCTAACCTGATGGGTCAGACTGAACATAGGACGTTTGAATGGAGGCTGTTTCAGCCGCTGACATGCTTCCCGCCAATTTGAAAAGTTATTGATGACGCACCGCCCAAAAAAAAAAAAAAGAAAAAAGAACAAAAAAGTAGGCAAACGAATCACAAGACAGAACACGACGCGTTTCGACCTCTTAGGTCTTCTTAAGTCAAGAAACACAACACTCAGGGCAACGAAAATGAACGAGCATCCACTTATCTTCATCCAATACGGCGCAGGATGGGCGTTGAATGAAAATAAGAGAGGCAAACAAGATCAAAGAGCATGATGAAATCGTTGTCACAGAAAGCATAAAGAGAGGGAGCTCGTAAGCAACGCCTATCTGGCGCCGAACTGCATGAAGATAAGTGATCGCTGGTTCATTTTCGTTGTCCTGAGTGTTGTTTAACGTGCCTGACGACGACCTAAGAGGTCGAAACGCGTAATGTTTTTTCTCTTGTGATTCGTTTGTCTACTTTTTTTTTATTTTTTTTATTTTTTTTTTTTTTTTTTGCGGTGTGTTATCAACAACTGTTCAATTTTGTTCAGATTTCCGCCTGCGGTCGCCTCACTTCCCAACTAGATCTATGCTTCCCGCGGTAAAGTGTCCCCAGAGACTCGCAGCCGTAGAGTACGATTTGATCGTGCTCTGTGATCTTGTTTGTGTGAGCGTTCTTGTTCATGTCAATGTCGAGCTCACAGTAAGCATGAAGAGAGGGAGTTTGTAAGCAACTGAAGGATCGTCTGTCTTTCATGAAGGCAAAGTGTCCGTTATGAAGTCCGAAGGAAACATCTTGCCTAATTCGCAGCAGGACAGGTTTTTGTTTGTTTCTTTCTTTCCTTCTTTGGGGGAAGACGGGAGTGGAGGGGGGGGGGGGGGGGGGGGGGGGGGGGGAGGGGGTTAACGTCGATCCAAATGTTTTGAACACACTGCTTGTTCAAAATAAGATCATATTTGCAAATTCCCATATGTGTACATGCTCTCTCTCTCTCTCTCTCTCTCTCTCTCTCTCTCTCTCTCTCTCTCTCTCTCTCTCTCTCTCTCTCAACACAACACACACACACACACACACACACACACACACACACACACACACACACACACACACACACACACACACACACACGCGCGCGCGCGGAAGTAATAAATTTTGAACTAAACATAACATACACTCCACGATGAAACCAGCCCTAGGTCTGCTAGCAACATAGGCTGCCTTCCCCCTCCCCCCACCTACCCCCCCCCCCCCCCCCCCCCCCCCGTTCCTGCTGCTGCTTTTCGCCACTTCCGCTGCTATTGCTGCTGCTGCTGCTGCTGCTGCTAATGACGATGCGCGATGATGAGACTAATTGCATCGACGACTGGATGATTATACGGCAGCCCAATACTGTGTGAGCAGGTCATTGACAAGACGACGCACACGGAGCTGGGCGTGATCAGCAAGCAGTGGCTGGGTTTACTGAGGGAGACCTACAGTGACTTGGACAACTTTCGTAT
>JADBJO010002364.1:47500-87500 GCA_016801955.1 Conus betulinus
TTCATGGAGAATTGGTCTTCCTGCCTACAGGCATGTTATTTCACGGAGAATTGGTCTTCCTGCCTACAGACATATGTTTATTTCAGGGAACTGGTCTTCCTGCCACAGGCATGTTATTTCATGGAGAATTGATCGTCCTGCCTACAGGCATGTTATTTCATCGAGAATTAGTCTTTCTGCCTACAGGCATGTTATTTCATGGAGAATTGGTCGTCCTGCCTACAGGCATAGTATTTAATGGTGAATTGGTCGTCCTGCCTAAAGGTGTGCCATTTCATGGAGAATAGTCTTCCTGGCTAAGGGTGTGCCATTTCATGGGGAAGCTCGTTATTAGTCTTCCTGGCTAAAGCCGTCCCATTTCATGGGGAAATATTTTCTGTCTACAGACGTGTCATTTCATGGAGAATTCGTCTTCCATTTCATGGGGAACAGGTCTTTCTGTCTAACTGTGTGTCATTTCGTGGATAATTGGTATTCTTGCCTACAGGCGTGTAGTTTAATGGAAAACTTGTCTTCCTGCCCCTGGGAGTGTCATTTTGTTGAGAGCTGGTCTTCCTGCCTCCAGGCATGTCATTTCATGGAGAATTGGTCTTTCTGCCAACAGGTGTGTCATTTCATGGAGAGTCAGTCTTCCTGTCTATAGGTGTCATTTCATGGGCAGCTGGTCTTCCTGTCTATAGGTGTGTCACATGGAGAGCAGGTCTTCCTGTCTATGGGTGTGTCATTTCATGGAGAGTTGGTCTTCCTGTCTGTAGGTGTGTCATTTCATGGAGAGTTGGTCTCTCTACCAAGGTATGTCATTTCATGGAGAGCTGGTCTTCCTGTCTATAGGTGTGTCATTTCATGGAGATTTGGTCTTTCTACCAAGGTGTGTAATTTCATGGAGAGTTGGTCTTCCTGTCTATAGGTGTGTCATTGCATGGAGAGTTGGTCTTCCTGTCTATAGGTGCGTCATTTCATGGAGAAATGGTCTTCCTGTCTATAGTGTGTGTCATTTCATGGAGACATGGTCTTCCTGTCTATAGGTGTGTCATTTCATGGAGATTTGTCTTCCTGTCTATAGGTGTGTCATTTCATGGAGAATTGGTCTTTCTGCCTCTAAGGCATGTCATTTCATGGAGAATTGGTCTTCTGTCTATATAGGTCTGTCATTTCATGGAGAGTCAGTCTTCCTGTCTATAAGTGTGTCATTTCATGGAGAGTCGGTCTTCCTGTCTATAGGTATGTCATTTTATGGAGAGCTGGTCTTCCTGTCTATAGGTGTGTCATTTCATGGAGAGTCGGTCTTCCTGTCTATAGGTGTGTCATTTCATGGAGAGCTGGTCTTCCTCTCTATAGGTGTGTCATTTCATGGAGAAATGGTCTTCCTGTCTATAGGTCTATCATTTCATGGAGAGTTGGTCTTCCTGTCTATAGGTGTATCATTTCATGGAGAGTTGGTCTTCCTGTCTATAAATGTGTCATTGCATGGAGAGTTGGTCTTTCCTGTCTATAGGAGTGTCATTTCATGGAGAAATGGTCTTCCTGTCTATAGGTATGTCATTTCATGGAGAGCTGGTCTTCCTGTCTATAGGTGTGTCATTTCATGGAGAGCTGGTCTTCCTGCCCAAAGGCCAATCGTTTCGTTGAGAAATGGTCTTCCTGCCTGAAAGAGGTTCATTTCCTTGGCAACTGGTCTTTACCGCCGAAAGGCGTGTATATCATCAGCGCTTTGCGTTATCTACTTGGCTTGTGCAAGGCAGCAGTGTCGGATGGTGTTACAAGTAATCAAATTTAAATCGATTGGTGGTGGAAAGATGAAGATGGGGATCCATTTGGAAGGGTAGGGGTGGAGGAACTGAGACATGTACTCAAGTGAGGGAGTAGGAAAGACGACGAGTTGTGATTACACGAGTTTCTTTTTCTTTTCTCTCTCTCTCTCTTTTTTTTTTTTTTTTTTGTTTTGTGTTTGTTTTGTTGTTGTTGTTTTTGTTTTGCGTCCATAGTGGACTTTGGCGACAAAGAACACGTATGCATTAAAACAAAATGTCAATAGGAATGTGTTTTTCTGTATGTCTATGAATCAAAACGCCACATAACCATTTTTCAAAAACATGATTACTTTAACGTATATCATTTTATCCATCGTCCATGTGTCACACACTCCAGTTAAAAAAAAAAAAAAGTGTTTGGTTATCATCGGCACAAAATGCTTCACCTTTTTCTTTAGTTTGAATGTTTACCTCTTCCTTTTGTTTGAATGTTTAATAGCTTTGTCGCTATCTGAAATGTGTTGAGGTTTCTTAGCAATAAAACTATGCAATCGTCTCACACACACACACACACACACACACACACACACACACACACACACACACGCACATACAGAGAGAGAGAGAGAGAGAGAGAGAGAATCTGCTGCAGCACACAAGTCATCGTTATTCAGATAATAATATATTCATATATGACACCACACTGAAGTTACACAGATAATATAAAATCCGGAGATCGGGTCATAGTACAGAGAGTATATGACATTATTTTCCCAGTTATGTGTTTCTTAATTAACAATCAGTCCTTATCTAAATGCATATGTCAATCTGATCAACATCCCCCCCCCCCCCTTTTCTATGCCATCTATATAACGTACAATTATACAACACAGACGTCCCACCTTCCCACTTACGTCACAGTTACACGTCACGCATTCTCTCTAGAATGAGTATAAAGCTGATTCTAAAAACAGAATAAATGACTAAAAATATAAGATTGGATTCCACTGTTTACAGTTTCTTCTTACTGCTGTTTCTTACAAGAAATATTTTAAAAGCTGTTTTTAGAGAAAGGAAAAAAAAAGAAAAGTGAATCAAAGTATTGGGTGCACTACTGATCTGTCAAACTAAGAATTTGTATATATATATACACACACACACACACACAAATTCTTAGTTTGACAGAAACGGTTTTCATTATTTTTATTAGTGATGACGTTCAGACAACGAAGAGCATTTCAGCCGCTGCCATTTTGTTACATGCTGACCCTCATTAGTTCTCACCAAGTTTCGTGACTTTGCTGAAAGCCTTGAAATGATCAAAGAGGTATCAAAAAAGTGTTCTAAATGGTGAATAATAAAAGTGCCTGATAACAAGACAGGTTTACATGCGCTTTGTGCGCTAGATAACCATGAAATCCAGCACTGCAAACTAGCACAACTGTGGCGTCAGCAAACTCTACGCCAAATCAAAACAGACACGTTGAAATAATCTGCAGTTAACGGTCAAAAACTCCAGTTAAAAAAAAACACAAAAATCAAGGAAGTCTTTGGTGTTTTTGTTTTAGAGGTGCGACTTTCAAGATCGACCCGTTGTCTACTGAACTCATCACATTGACTTTATGTGGAGTATAAGATTGTTCAAATCATTGGGGAAAAAAATTCGCTATTTGTAATTCTGAAAAAAAAAAATCCAGAAAAGATAAACAGAAAAGAAAGCCCGAAAGATTAACTAAATGAAGAAAAAACAACAGATGAAAACACTTAAGAAACTTCCACTGACAATTTGCTCTTTGCTGCGAGAAATGCACCCACTAAACTCTTCCCCACTCCCAACTTTTCATTCCCACTAATAGCATACGTTAAAAAAAATGAAGCATTAAAAGAGGGACCCACACAGCCACAAAGAGACCGTCAGTTGCACATCTGACAAGAACCCTATGCCTAAGGTAATAATTTCAATGACTTTCAACAGTACGAAAACTTCTTTTTGACTGGTGACGAAAGTTGGCCGTTTGTATCTTGCCACCTTTCCATCAAATTCCAATCGTTTTCAAGTCCAGTCAAGTCAAACTCAGTTGTTCCAAAATCTGCTTTCTATCACAAGACTTTTTCTTTTAGTCCACACACAAACATAACCATGTTCTAAAAACACACACACACACACACACACACACACACACACACACACACACACACAATCACAGAAGAGAGAGCCCCCACCCCCCTCTCCCTGCTCCTCCTGTCAAAGAAGCAACAACACACACAAGCAACAAAACAAAAACAGAATGTTCACACACACACACACACACACACACACACACACACACGCACGCGTGCACACACACACACACACACACACACAACAACAACAACAACAACAACACAGAACCACCACTCTTCCCCCCACTTTTGTCACATTCCCACACATACGCACAAAACAACAACACAAAACCCACCACTCCTCCCTACTTAACTTTTGCCTAGGCACACTCATCAAATTCATCAAAGAAACAAAAACGATCAGAAACGAAAGGAGGAAGCACATTTTCTAGTCAAGTATTACCTGAAGTGAAAAACTTCCCACACATGCACATGCACTTGAGATAAAATGCTGCACAGTCAAGTGTTTACCTGCTAAGCATATATGACCCTGACTGATATCACACAATGCCACGGCACACAGTTTGCCAAAACTATGCCAGCAATCCCATCAAGCCACACTATTTGTAACCAGTCCACACTGTTTATAGCCAATGTCATCAAACCACACTGTTTATAAACAAAACGAAATCAATCCACCTTGTTTACAGCCAAAGAAATCAAATCATGCCGAGGTATACATAATCACGCTATTTTTTCTGGTAAAACATATCTGATCATTCTGTTAACAGCCAATGGACTCACAGAACTCATGCTTACCCACAATCAGCCAATGAATTAATGTTGCAACTGCTAATGAATTCACATCATGCAGTTTAAACTGAATGAAAATGAAAACCACAGCCGCAACAGGTCCAGAGATGCTTCTGTCAACTCTACTGGACTCTAAACCCATGCATTTTCACTACGCAGCTCTCTTAACGACTTCTTAAAAATGCACATGCCAAGATTTTTTTCAGAATAAAATCCCAGCGGAAACATCACCAAACTCTTTTCATTGCAGGGTGACACACTTCTGATGTTAACTGTTGCTCAATTCTCATCAGCCATCACCAAACTCCTTCCACTGCACGATGACAAAATTCTAATGTTAACTGTTGTTAAATTCTTATCAGCCACGATGACAAAATTCTAATGTTAACTGTTGTTAAATTCTTACCAGCCAATCGGAATTTGATTGAGATTTGTATGGTTACTGAAGACTGCAATTATGGTCCACACATACATACACACACACACACAAACAGATAAAAATGTACCCATGATACAATTTCTCAATTGCACAGCCTTTCCCCCCTTCTCCCCAGCTAGACAGAAACACAGAGAAAATGATTTTATGTGCGTAGGCATGACAGACAGGTACTCCCCTCCCCACACCCTTCCGCTGCCCTCCTCCCAAGTAAAATGGAAGAAACAGTCATTTCGATTTCTGACCTACACATCAATTTCAACCATCCCCCCACTGACACCCCCCCCCCCCCCCCCCCAATTGCATACATTGTCTTGATATATGACCATACTTCATATCATACTGAATATGAGTGATATTTTATTTTAAACAATAGATATAGGTTTATAAAATATATCCAATATACAGGTGAGCATATTTGGTCAGTGATTCTGTTCATTATACGAGCAGATCTACGTATAAAAAAAAAGTCAGTTTTGACTGTTATATATCTCTACATGTGGAACATTTTAATGACTTCCCATGCATACAGATTGCTCGTACTGTATACAACAACAGGACAATGTACAGTTTGCTTCAAATTCTGGCAACTGAGATGTACTCACTTAACTTACTCATTTCTAAAACTCTTCAAAGACACAACTTGCTGTCAAGGTGCATGATTCTATGCTTTCTCACCTGATTTCAACTGGACATGAATATAAATGTGACCATCTCCCTCAAAATGAATACACACAGAGCATTTTCAAGATATTAAAATATGCAAGTCTATTGAAAGATGAGACAAAGACCTCTCCAATGGTAAATAGTTTTTCTGCATACCAAAGGGGGGAAAAAGGTTCCCCCCCCCCCCCCCCCCCCCCCCCCCAGTGTCCAAACAGCACAAAAGCCATGTTGAGAGTAAGGTCAAAATTGCGACACTGTAACACAATTTGAAGAAAAGGGTTTGAAAATCATGGATTTTGACACACTTCTGGTTTGATTTATGCAAAAAGCAGTGAAAATGCATTTTTAATCTAAATGGTTTTGCTATAGACAAGTGCGGAAAATTCATCTTACTACAAACTGACACCCACCACTGTTTGCACAGCCAGTGGAGGGACTTTGTCTAGCAAGATTTCTCTCCCATTTTGTGGGAGGTGGTCACAAATGAGCTGCTGGACTGTAATATATATATATATATATATATTTTTTTTTTTCTTTTTTTTTTGTTGTAATATTTTTCTTCTTGACAAAAAAAAAGCTCCAACTGCTGTGCAGATATCTGTTCGACCATTCTTAACCTGTACATGTAGTATATGTGTTACCTCTCTGATTTTGTTCCTCCTATCCTGCCCCAACACTTTGCTTGAATATGGTTGTTACTTCCAAAAGTAGTGAAATCGCAGCAATCATTTCAAAATCCTGCACTTACGCCATAACAAAATCAACAGTATTTGAGCATTCAAGATGCCGAAATGTGTTGAAAGGAACATGAGCAATGGTTCATAAACAGGCTTTCCACTTTCACATTATTAAAAGATAATCATAAAAGATGGAGTCATGTGCATAGCTAAGAAAGATGTACCAAGCAGCAGCACCAACTCTACCCCCACCCTCCTCACCTCCCTCTCTTCCCCTTCCACATTTGAAATATGCATTCATTAATCAGGTCACAGCAACAAGCAACACATACTTATGTCATAGAGAATGACCACTGTGCAATCATATGATGTTACATATAGGGTTATACACCTTTTTTCTTTGTGGTAAGTAATAAATGGACATGCTGAAAATTTTTCAACTCTAGAATAGTACTTATATTCCACACAGTGGCCACTGCCCATGCATAGCTGACATAATTCAAACTGTTTCTGGCAATGACATACCAAAGCTTTGTTCTGAAATAATAACCAAAGTGTACGTATCTTAGCTCTGAACCAGCATCATGTATAAAGCGTACTTTCAACATCTGTTTACCTTCATCAAATGCTGGTTAAACGTTCACTTTACAATAATTCATAAAACATGTTGTGCAAGTATATGTTGTTATCTAGAAAGAACGGTGAGGCTGTTTTTATCAAAGGGCTGTTGATCATAGTAACTATAACAAGTGGCCGGCATACATTTCATGTAGTGTGCTGATTTCTAATAAACACCACTAAACATGTATACTCAAAGCATTTGCTTGAACCACTAGCCATTGTGCATGTACAGACGAAGTGCTCAGTTTCGATCTAAAATTGCTATTGACACACACAGAACCTGATATGAAAAAAAAGAAGAAGAAGAAAAAAAAAAAAAAGCCACCAATACCGAACAGGGTTGTGCTTGAATTTTAACACTGGTCACTGAATATAACCATTAGTTATGAACAACTTTCATGCTTACATTATAACAATTTATGCACACTTAAAAGTTTTTATTGTATTCTTCTCAAACCCAACATCGTTCTACAAGTATATCCACACATCATATTGCAAGTAATGGCCACAAGACAAGCACACATGAAATAAAAATCTTTTCATATTGGTCCCCAAAGTATGGTTAGCAAACAGCCACAACAACAAACAAACCACGCAACAGACTCTAGACATACAAGCAAACAAAGGCAGAAAGCAGTAAGGTCAAAACAACAAAAGGAATGACGCAAACACTGAAAATGAATGACAAGTAACAGTCCATGGCTAGCACAGCAAGCTTACACAGTGGCAGTCATTTTCACTTCCATCTGAGAATAAATTAAAACAAACAAAAAAATCAATTCATGCACATGCAAAAGGTCCTCTCAAAAAAAAGAAAATCACATCATGCATACACACAAGAGGTTTTATCTCAATCTCTTCCTTTAGAATACCAGCAAAGATATAATACATGTTCTTCTGTAGAAAAAATGTTCCAGATTTTTACAGAGTGCTGTCATTTTCGGACTAGGATTTTTGTTTTGGGGAGGGTCCAATTTTGGCCTGGATGTTTTACACTGAGAAGCAAATTATACCCAGTTAAATGTTTTGGAACCTAGCTTATAATAACCAATAATCCTGGTCAGGGTCCGTGTCTCCAAGGCTTGAAACATTGCATACATCCATCAAGCACCTGTGTGCCATCTCGCCAAGATCTCACCACGTTTCTGCTCTCTGAGTTCAACAAGGGTCATTCTTACATATTCCTGAGCATCAGGACACAACCTTAACTGCACATAAGTACTCAATAAAAATTGATGCACCTACCTTTAAAAATCGCCTTATATACAATGCATCCTTTTTTTAAAAAGTCCTTTTTATATTCATGTATGAAACAGGTTTTCTCTTTAAAAATCTATATTTCAAAGCATCTTGTAGTCCAAAAACGACTACACAGGCAGGTGAACAAGGATGCTGTTAACAATAACACATAAACTTCAGTGGTTCAGCAGAAACTTTCAACAATGACCTCCTCAAGTCCTTCAACACCGAGTCATAAACTGGAGGTGTTTAAAACATTGTGTAGACTAAATACAAAGTTCTAGGGGAAAAAGTCTAAAAAACAAAGTTTTAATCCGGAGTTAAATGTAGTACTGACTTAAAAAAAAAAAAAAAAAAAAAAAAGTTCACGGGGAAAAAGTCTTAAACAGAGGACTTGTTCACTGGGAGTAAACATAACATGGACCAAAAACAATGTTCTTTTTTGAACATCTTAAAAGAAGACTTAACTGAATGCTAAATGTAATATGGAACCCCCCTCCTTCCCCCTTACCAAAAAAAATGTCTTAAAGGATGTTGTAATTGGGATATAAAGACAGTCTGGAACTAAAAAGAAAATTCTGTTAAAAAAAAAGTCCTAGTTGGGAGGTCAATGTAGTACAGGCCAAAATGAAAATGCTATGGAAAAAGTCTTAAAGGGAGGTAGACTTTACTGTGATGTCAATTAAATATGGACCCCCCCCAAAAAAAAAAAAAAAAAAAAAAAAAGGAGGGGCAGGGGGTGGGGTGGGGGTAGGGTTGGAAAGAAGAAGTCCTGACAGATATCTCAATTGGAAGGAAAATGTATAACTGATCAAAACAAATGTCTGAAAAGAAGTATTACTGAGTGGTGAATGTAGAATGGGACTAAAGGAAACTTGTCAGGAAAAATTTTTTTTAAAGGAATTTCAATGGGGATAAAAAATGCAAAAAAGAAAGTCCTAAGAGGTAAATGTAGTATGGACCAACAGGAAATTTTTCTGGAAAAAAAAGGATTAAAGGAAGTCTCATATATGAGATCAAAGTAAAAAAAAAATCTAGAAAAAGTCCTATGTGACTGAAAAGTAAGTTGCTGTTACTTCATGAAAAAAAAAACGTCTTGAAGACATGAAGTCTGAACTGGAAGGGAAACGTATGAACCCCCCCCAAAAAAATTTCTAGAAAGTAAAAAATGTTAAAGGAACGAAGTCTTAATTGGGAATTGTACATACTATCGACCAAACAATAAATTCTAGAAAGAAAAGCATGTTTTAAAGAGAGGAACTCTTGCATGTGTGTGTGTGTGTACGTGTGTGCATGTGTATGTGTGTAAATGCAGGACAGACTGTATTGAAAGTTTTAGAAGAAATGCCTTAAAAAGAAGACGACTTACTGGGATGCAAATGTAGAATAAACAAGAAAATTAAGTAATATCTTGGAACATCAGACTTAAATGCAGAATGGACCCAAATGTTTGCGGAGGGGGGAAAAAAAAGAGAAGAAAAGTGGAACAAAAAAAACAACAAAAAAATCTTTATTTAGTTGACTGCGTCTGTCATCAGCTGAAGGCCTCTCCGTGTTGCCCACGACACACAGGTGCCAAATCCTGTCAACTTCTCACTGACACCTTCTGATGATCAGTACCTACAAATGAGCCTCACAGCATTGTTTATTAACTTTAACGCTTCAACACGAAACCAGGATCATTTCCTCTTTCCACTGATGTGCAGGAGGTGGCACTTTCTTTGCGTTGATCAGCTGGGGGCAGCAACACAAAACTGTTTTCTTGGTGGCATGGCACTGATAACTTTTCTCCGTGTTCAGTCTGGCCATTTTTTGTTGCTGAAATTACAGCAGATAAAGATTCTGAATATGATTCAATGACAACTAGTGTGATAGTGACAGAAATGTAAACTGTCAATGTGATTATACTGGATATGTGCATGACATTTTTTCAGTTTCTGTTGCTGGGGAAATGCTGATAACAAGATGAAGATCAATTAGGGACAGGTGACCTATTCCTTTTCTAACATGATCTGAAATTGGCAGTTCTATGTGTTTGTAACAGCCCTGAACAATTAAAAAGAAAAAAAGTGCATACTAAATCTATAAAGAGATGGAAATCTACTGCGATCCATCCACTTGACAAATGAATCGATCACAGCATCATTATGCACAAACTGGAACAGCTGAGATTCTGACATTCTATTCAACCTTAACTTTTTTCTTTTCTTTACAACACTGTAACATCTACTTGTTTATTAAGACCAGTTTATTCTGGATTGTTGCTTTTCTTTGTTGAAGTTTCATCCTTCAAAACGTTGGGCGTATCTCAATAAAATTGCATTTTTGCAATCTAAGAGAGAGAGAGAGAGAGAGAGAGAGAGAGAGAGAGAGAGAGAGAGAGACAGAGAGAGAGAGGGAAAGAAAATATTGATCCAAGATTTTTAACATTTTTTCTTCCTTTTTTCTGTTAAACTGCCAGCAACAAAATATGTTTACATATGCCCATCCCATCAAGCACACTACTCCGTGAACAACTTGACTACTACAGGATTACGATCCACATACCTGCATCATTTCTAAGCGGTTCAGATGGTGAGATAAAAACAATGTCTTCAATCCTGAGAAACACCGCAAATATCAATCGGCAAGCACTTCATGAGAAGAGAAAATCTACAAACACAAAAATGCTACACATGCCAAGTCCACAAATTTAAAACTTCCACACCGAAATTTTATCTAGAACTGAAATTATCACAATAAGAGAGTTGCTTGACATTATTCATTTTAGATTTTTTTCTTTTTCAACAGGAGCAGAAGTCCTTCTCAGCCACCACACAGTCAAGGTGCTGCCTGCCAAAATTTTTTTTTTTGATATGGAAGCAACGAAAACAAAACAAAAAAAAAACAAAAAAAGAAGAAGCAGCAACAAACATATCTCACACCTCAAGCAGACTGATACAGAGCGCATCTCAAATGTGATATTGAACAGTGATTAAAAAAAGGGTAAACTGTAAAAGAAAACGTTCATTTTCCCCTTGTTTTCTCATGAATCTCAAGAATAAATACATCAATAAGTTAAAATAAAATTGATAATGATGAAAGTAACCTCAATTAAAAAGAAAACAAAAGCACCCACAGTGAAAAAACAAAACAAAAGTACAATGATAATGATAACACAGGAAAAAAAAAAAGGGCAAACAACTACACTGAATTCATGCGTTTCCACCACTCGCATGCACAGATATGCCATTAACATAATAATGTCACCACACAATTCATCAGAGTACACTCTGACACTCAGAAACATAACATGCCATACTATATGTAAAGGAGGTAAACATAACAAAATGAACCAGTAGCACCTTGTTGAGTGATCTACATCAATGGATATCAAATGACTCAGCCATCAAGGACTTATTCTGTGTCTCGACTCCTCCCCTTCCCACCTGTCCCTCCCTCCTGTCCTTACACAAGCACACAGACACTGAAGCCACTGAATTTACAGGCCTTCATTATGGAATCACCTCAAATGTGTTTGTGCTGAATGAACAAAAGGCTCACTGGATGCAAATGACAACTGCCATTAATTTCTTTTAGTCATCCGGAATGGCAGTGTGTGTGTGTGTGTCGTGTGTGTGTGTGTGCCCCTTTGTATTCATCAGGAGCATATGCCTTTGTAGTAGACGCAGCTGTATATGTGTCTTTATATGCCGATATAAAACCTACATGTGTGCGTGTGCCTGTAACTGCACAACTTGCGCACTGTAAAGAACAGGTTAACAGGCTTCTGAAAACCTAACCTACAAGCGACGCAACAGAGGGGAACAAAAATTACATCATATGTTCTCCCAAAAGCCGGACAAGTAAGATTCTATCTTTGCATCTTTAACTTAGACACAGAATCATCTGAAAGCCATTAACAAGACAATGAACGATTCGTAGTTAACTTCATTTATGTAGTGCAGTTCGTTTGTCAGGCATCCTCACGGTGCCTCACTGAGCACAAACTCCAACTATCAGCGAGTGACTCTGAAATCCATACTTAGGGGAAAAATAGGAACAACTGTTACAATGACTTCACATACACGACGAAAAGTCAAATTTTCTACAAGCAGTCAAATACTAACTGAACTCATGCAAATCCAGACCTGACATGATAGTATAGCAAAAAAAGAAGTACACAGAGACAAAAATTAAGAATGTGTGTTGGACTGTGAAACTTGATGTCTAATAAAATTGTGTATTAGTTGTCTAGGCATCTTGAAACATGAACAGGGCTAACGTTGACATTATTGATGTATTTACTACAGTTCCAATCATTCATAGTTTAAACAAACAAGGAAATGAAATGACAATAAAAGATTACTTAGAGAAAGGGACACAGCTCCTATACTTGCCAGAAAAACGAAAAAAAAAAAAGAAAAAAAAATGAGAAAAGAATAGCTGAAGGAGGGGGGGGTGGGCAGACAAACTGACCTGAAAGTGGTTTCTGGAATATGGCACACAATGGAACAACCAGTCTCCACTACAATTCCAAAGTGTTTCACTTGGTAGCGGAAACAAACAAAAAAATTACCAGGAAATCACCTCTCCCTCTCACCTTGCCCTATAAAGAAAATAACACAAAAAAAACCCACATAAACAAACCAACAAACCAAAAGCCTGATGCAACCAAAGTCAAACCATGACCAAACTTGAACTGTACAACAAATTATGCTCAAGGTAGATACGACATCAACAACGTGCGAGTATACTAGATTTACTTATACTTAAGTGCACTCATCAATCCGTGATCTTTTGGGGGAAAAAAAAAAAAAAAGGAAGGAAAATCCAACATGGTAAATAGTTTCATATGTCATTATAAGAACATAAAACGCATTCAAGATGAAAGATCGACAATGCATTCTTTATCCAATATACATGCACACACCAATCATTACATAGCTGCAAATTGTAAGGTTAATGGAGTGGGGTAGGAGTGCGGATAAAGGGGTACTGAAAGTGAACCTTTGAAAATGATGACAATCAAACACGAAGAACCATATTAGTGAAACACCAAACAACGGAACCCAGTTTAACAGGTGTCATTGCATATGTTTGTCCCCTAAACGTTATTCCTCCCTTACACACAAAAAAAGTCAATGGGTATTCATATCTTTTTAGCTTCAATATGCCATAATAAATACACAACAAAATGAAGAAGGAAAAATGACCAACTGAACAACAGTTTCTAAATGTGTGTTCACAGATTCAGTCATTCACCATTCATTCAATCCAATGCATCTGTGATAGTTCATTGGGAGTTACTAGTGACAGGAATCTGCTTCAGATTTTCCTGCCAGTCATGGAGAAAAATCTTTGCCCCCCTCCTCACATGTGGGGGGAAAAGCAAACTAAGAGATGCAACTTAGGTAACAAGCTGAACTTCTGACATTCCAAAACAGTCAGGCTATACGTTGCATTCAAACTCTTTGTCTTTTCCCAGTAGGGTTAAGACAAGAGCTCAAACTTGCAATTCACATCTGCGGCTGTTCTACAGCGCATCTTTTCGACAGACAGAAAAAAAAGTACCAAGCACATGTTCACTGGAATCACCAGGTGTGGGTAGGTGTTCTCTTTTGTGGCGCTGACAAAGGTGGGACATCAGGAACCTGATTTGTGACACACACACTTGGATAAGAGGGGACATTTTTCTGGCACAAATACTCAAAGGAAATCAGCTGCTGCTGACCCTGTTTGTCCGTGACAATGAATACCCAGCAGAACTGAGAGAGAGAGAGAGAGAGAGAGAGAGAGAGAGAGAGAGAGAGAGAAGACAGACAGACAGACAGACACAGACAGAGAGGAAAGAGAAATGTGGGGGTTACAGGATGAGTGGGTTGGGAGAGAAGGAAGGGGAGGGAGGAGAAAGGGAAGAGAGAGAGAGAGTGCTTTTCTCTGACAGCAAATCTTTCCATACATCTCAAAAAGTGAAAATGAAGAAGAGAGAAACTCACAGAGAGAAAAAAAAAAAAAAAAACAAAAAAAAAAAAACAAAAAAAAAAAAAAAAAGGAGGAACACATCAGAACTATTCTTATTAGAGTGAACAAAAGCATCTTCTACACTACTGTCTTTTATGTGACAAAAAAGAAAAAGGAAAGCAAAAGAACACCCGCCGAAAACCAAACCACTGCTGTGGCACACTCTAACAACATCCCCTAAAATCTCTGAATACTATGTCTTCATGTTAGGGTATCCGTTTCAGATGAAATGCTAACCCAGACACACAACACAGGGGCCCCGTTCTGCAATATCACAACACAGATAAAAAAAAAAAAAAAAACGAACAACAAAAACCTGACCGTATCCAAGCCAATTAACAAAACTACCCGCCCTGACCCTGAAAAAAAAAAAAAAAAGCACCAAACCGAACAGAGCTATTTTCAGCAATATCTACCATGTATTACCCACCCTACTGACCTCCTTGAGGCAGAAGACACTAGGTCTTGCTGACAATGACAGCCTTAGCTATTCCACTTGAATTTTTCAACCAGATCTTTAAAAAAAAAAAAAAAAAAAAGGATAAAAACAAAACTAATAATGATAGTGCCACTCAAGCATATGTAAAAACGCTAAGCAGGCAATAATTATAGTCACACTGAAGAATGGATTAACCTAGTGTCCGTGTTTGGGGAGAGTTTACACTCTTCTCTGCAGAGAAGCAGTGTTTGTATGGAGGTTTATCTGATTTAGACGACAAAAAAAGTGTAAAAAAAAAAGCATTTAAATTCCCCAATCCTCTCTCTGAAAGTTTTAATTACATACATATATTTTTTTGTGCCTTTCCAAAAAAAAGCAGCTTATTTCAATGATCCAGGTATATGTGAGAAGACAAGCGTACACCACTGATTTAGTAAACTCAACTGCATGAATTTGAAACCTTTTCATGGCAGCCTTTTCTCATGAACACTGCTTCACACAGCTACCACAGATTCTTACGCAGGCTCTGGGTTTCGAACCATCTGTGTACAGTTAACTAGTAACGAGTTTGTGCAACGCCAAATGAATACCCTTTCTGCCTGACCGGTGTCATTCAAAAACATTATATCCTTGTTGAAGAGATGAAACAAGTTTCTACGCTGTCAAACTTAACAGGTCTCTTTGCTGTAATTTAAAAAAAAAAAAAAAAAAAGAAGTCTGGAATTAAAATCTTTTTGATATACTGTTGTAAAAATCAGCTCCAACAAGAATGGATGTCACATTTAAACTTATCCTCTGCATGAAAAACCATTCTGTTTATTGTCAGAGATAAAGATCATTGGAGGCATTAAAAAACAAACAAACAAACAAACAAACAACCCATTTCAAACTGTAATATTTGCTTTTCACTGCCTTAACACTCAGAATAAAAAGTTTGTTTCATGTGGGGGACATTTAGGAAGTTTTATATCTTGGCAAGGTTAATAGTGTTTCCCATCTGTTCTGTTCACAGATTAATGTCTTATCAAAAAAAAACAACCCCAAAAAATCACATTTACAGACCTTAGCATCACTTTTCTTACATGTGAATTGTGCTTTTTTTTTTCTTATTTTTCTTTTTCTACATTTGTTAATACACAAAGCAAAGCAAATTTACTGTTAAAAACATACAACAGAGATTATCAACCTCAGCCAGTCTGTAAATAAGATGCACAGATTTTCAAGGTGCACTGACAGACTTTCCAAGATCAAAATACGGAACATCTGACAAGTCTTTCTCTCAACTGATGCTTCCAAATGCTTGGTTTACTCTGTATATCTCCAATAAAGTGGCAAACAGAGGCAGCAAGAAGAGTAAACGAGAAGAGCGGGTTGGGAGGGAAGGAACAGGTGAGGAGGAGGAGAAGGCGGAAGGGTAAGTGAGGGGGAAAAAAGAGGGGGGTTGGGAGGGGAGTTTGGTGAAGAGCAAAGAGGTCAAGGTCATTGTATCAACAGCCATTACTCTGGCTACACCTTATACAACAGTGACAGTGACGCTACAAATTCAAAACTTTGATATGCAGGAAACGTGCACTTCACCTGAACTATAGTGATGGCTCCAGCTGACTACATTATCCTTAAAAACAACAACAACAACAACAACAACAGCAAAGAAACATTACAAAACTCCATCTTAAGCAAACTTTGCTTCATGCAGAGACTGCAGTACTGTTCAACCGAGATGACCTACCCTTGCCTTGGCGGAAAGGAATCACCCCAAAAGGCGTGCACCAACAGGTCACATCAAAAGACATACACAACTGCTCATCTTCTGACAGCATGTAAAGCAGGGAATGGGATCTACTAAGTTTATACCAGATTAAAAGGAAAAAAAAAAAAAAAACAAACAAACAAAAGAAATCAAACAAACCAGGAGCCAGAGACTGGCAACACAAAGACTCACCGGCAAGACGAAGGAAGAAGGGCTGGAGGATGGGGGGTGGATGGGGGGGGGGGGGGGGGGGGGGGGGGGGGGGGGGGGTGGATGAGAGGGGGGTTCTCCACAAATGACTAGAAACTGTATACATAAGACACAGATGCAGACAACGCTAGGGGAAGAAATGGGGAGAACATAAAAAGATTGTCTGGAAAACAAAACAAAACAAAAAGGGAAGAAATCGCTTGGATGTGTAGGAAAGGAGATGGAGAGAAAAAAGCAACGGGGGATGGGAGGAAGGGAAGGAGTGCAGAGAGTAGGGTGGAGGAAAAATATGGAGGGAAGGAAAAAAAAAAAAGGAAGATGGAACAAATTTACAACAGAGCTCGAGCCAGTGACCCTGGCCCGTAATGGATCTAAAATAAATTATGCAGTTGTACAAACACGGGGTGCTCTATGTACATGAACTTTTCATTACAAGCATTCAAGCATTTCAACACAACAATGAAGCCATACGCATCTCCTTCCACTTTACCAGTTAAGTATGTACACGTAAAATATCTAGTGTAATGACCTTCAGGGTCACAAGGTTACATTGAACTTCAAGGTCGCATGGAATGATCACACCTGAAAGATGTTATTAATATCGATTGTTATATTAAGGGTTTCACATTATATTGAAATGTGAAAAAAAGAAATCAGATTGGTTTCTCAGAAATAGGCATCAACTCTGTGACCTTCAACTCAGCCAAGGTCAAAACAATACACACTGATGTTTTTCACAAATGTTAGTAAAAAAAAAAAAAAAAAAAGATCTTTTGAGATTGACACACAGAAAACAAACATGAACAAAGTCTTAAACGCCTGATTTTCAAATAGTACCTTGTGGAGTGTTCACATACATACATGTACATTACAAAGAAAAATTCTGAATTTAAAGATCTGTTTGCATTTATTATGGTCCAGCAATTACATAGAAATCTGTTGATTTTTTTTTCTCCTTTAATTTCTAAAAAAAAAAATACAAAGGTACAGAAAAAAAAAATGATCCTTGTAACACTAATCAGTTTCTGTCTTCAAATAATTCTGAACTGGCTATAAATACAGAATCAAACTAGTCAAAGCGTCACTGATTTTTTTTTTTTAAAGTGTGAAACTGATATTCAGTATTGGAAAGGTAGCCAAGCACACAAGTCATTCTCTTCAATCAGATCTCTTTTTTCTTTTTAAACTGACAACTGAAATACATTTTTTTTTCCTTCCAGTCCTTGAAAAATGGAGAAAAAAAAAAAAAAACAGCTTGGAAAACTAAGATTTCTCTTCAACAAGTTGGGGAAAAAACAACAACCTCACAGTCATCTGCAAACAACACAAACTCACTCAAGACACATACAAACATTGAATCTTCTCTTGGTATGTGAGTCCATAAATGCAGAATGAATATCAAGTACAAAGTATGACCCCAAAACAATTTGTGTCACTAACAGATCGAAACAACTGAGGTGAACTCATAATAATCATAATCAACACAAAAACATCAAAATATTGAGAAAAACAAAACAAAACAAAACCAACGGGCGGAAATTGTTTTCTTTCACCTCAAAATCCTCACCATCATCCTCACTGTTCAAAATATAGAAAGTTCCTTTTAATTTCATTTTTAACTACAAAACTAAGATCTAAAAAATAAAAGTTCAATCACTCTCTTTTGTTCTTTGTTGTCCAGAATCAGAATTCCAAACCTGTTCTTATTTCCTACTGGCAACGTCATTCGTCAGAAAAAAAAAATCAAATCTACTCATCTGCAAAACCATTTCCGCTACAACCTTGTTAATTATTACTTCCTGCCCTCGAAACAAGATGAAACAATCATGATCAGGTTATTCACCCATTCTCATCTAATTTGGAAATAAAAAAAAAAAAAAAAGAAAAAAAAAAAAAAAAAAAAGTTTCCACGGACTATCCTTGGAGCACACTGAAATGAGGTAGTCTCTGGAACTGATGATGCTACCTGCTAATGGAAACATGGTCACACACGTCTGAAGGAAATCCCTGCACACACACAAAAAAAAGCCCTGAAGAGACGTGGACATTGCCGTTTGGAGCAAGCCCATCTACCTTCAAACTCAGGCTGGAAACAATGCTGCTTTTGGGCAGGATTAAATGCTGTCTGATCGTGCAGGGCAAACTTTCCCTCTCTCTATTCCCACTTTTTTTTTTCTTTTCTATTTTTTTTTTTTTTTTTAGCTAAAATATACTTCATTCCAGCTACCGTTTTCTTTTCAATCCTGCCACTTCTCCTTATCCGCCCCCCGCCCCCCCCCCCCCCCAACAACTCCTCTAAACATTTCCTTTCCCTCAGCCTGACGTTTTATTTTCATTTCAAGTCTTACTTCCACCAAGGAGGTTTTTTTTTTTATCGGCACTCTGTTGGTTGGTTGATTTGTTGCCAAGATTACTTCACAAAGAGAAAAAAAAAAACAACCCCAAACCTGCTGTACTGAATTTCACAAAACTTGGCACAGCGACGGACCGTGGCTCAAGGATGAACTCAGTTCAATTTTGCAGAGGATCCATGGCGTGGATCTGGACCAAAGGGTGGATCCAGGATCCCTTTCACCTGGCTGAGGTCTGTGCTCTCCCAAGTGCCCTTGCAGTTGATCCTCTGTCTGAGTGAACGAAGATGAAGAAAAAAAAGAGGTTGATCCTCTTTACTCCCAGCAAACAGCAAGGTGTTCTTTTCACCTTCAAAACAGACTTTTGTCCTGCTATTTCTTTCTTTAATTTTTTTTTTTTTTTTTTCCCAGTTTTTCATGAAAAGACAATCCTTCCTCCCTCCCCCCCTCCCCTGATTCAAAACAATAAATCATTTTCCTTCCTTTTCTCTTATTAGAAGCAAGCATTTCTCTTATTTTTCACCTCAAAGGGAAACAAACCATTCACGGGTGTTTATCAACGCACAGGGTAACCTTTTCCACCCAACTGATAAAAAATGGACAACTTTGCTTTTTTTTTTCTTTATCAAATAAACATACAGTTTTGTTCCTGGTTTCTGTTCGAAACAAACTGCTACTTCTGTACTTCTTCAAAGCCATGGGCATCTTTTTGTTTGCTCTTCAGCGCTTGTCACAGAAGGGAGAGTCTCTCGCTCAAGAATTTACTCTACTGCTCTCACTCTGAAAAACGTGTTACAGACAACTGCATAAGTAACCATACACACGAGTAAGTCTACGACAAGTTTTGGGGGGAGTTGAGCTGGCACAAATTTGTAGACAAGACACCCATGCAGTTCGGGCAGTTATCAGAGCAAGAGTGAAGGTCTATTTCTCCACCACCCATATCTTGACTGGGCCTTTTGTTTTCTGTTGTTTTCCTTGCTCTTCAAATACAATTGCAGCTGAAGTAAAAAAAAAAAAAAAAAAAAAAAAAACAAAAAAACACCTCATCCTCACTTTCAGACTGCCTATCATGCATGATTCTATTTCTAATTTTAGTTTCTCCTCTGAAAAAAAAAAAAAAAAAAAAAAGAAGAAAATCCTCGCCTTTCGATTGCCTATCACGTACCATTCTACATGCAAATTGCTTCTCTTCACTAAAGAAATACAACACCCCAGTAATAATTATCGAATAAACAATGTGGAGTGAATAATTCGTGTGATGATTAAGTTCTACATCTCAATCACGTAATCAATCTGCTGACAGCTTTCCCACAAAGCTTTCCTGATATGACCAACTCTGGTGAGGCACGCAAAAGAACAAGGGCAAAAACAAAGCCTCCTTCTTGCACCTGAGCGAGAGCCTTCTGTAATGTGACAATTTTTTTTGTGTGTGTGCATATCTTGCACAAAGAACATCGTTTTCTTGTGGATGTTATTTTCTTCTGACCAATTTTCTTCTCCAGTCAAAGGTTAATACACTTTTTTTTCCCTATTTCAAATTCTTTATTTAAGCAAAACACAATCTTTACGTTTTTTTTCTTCAAAGAACATGTTTCCATTCTTATTCAAATCCAAGGACCAAACCTACCCTCTGCACAAAGGACATACTTTTCTTTCTTTTTTCCCTTTTCTTTTTACAAACCAACGGACACTAAATCACAGCATCTTTTCTTGAACAAAACAATGGGCAGCCTCTTTTTGTTGTTACTCAAAACCCCAAACAACTTTACCAACCCTTCTTCTGTTGCTTCGAAACTACTGAAATTTCCATCTGCCCTTATCCAATGAAAAGGACATTTAAAAAAAAAAAAAAAAAAAAAAGCTCTTTCTTGGTATAATTTGATAAAAGGCAGCTCCGCCTTTGCGCTCAGACTCCAATGAGAGTTAATCTTTTCTTTCTATGATTTTTTTTTTTCTTGCTCCCACTCATGCTGAACCATACGCAGCCTTGAATACGTTCCCAAACAAAGCAAACGCTAGCTGATAAAGGCGGGAGACGACATCGCCCTGTTCCCTCTCCCTGTGGATGGCCTCCCTGGAACCGATCCAAGCTGGGTGAGTTGGTCCCCATCAAGTGCTGCCTGAGGAGAGACAGAGAATTCTGTTCCTTCTCTTGAAAGCCTTTCTGCAAAAGGGCTATCCCGTCTGACTAGTTCACCAAGTGCCTCTCCGTCCAAGCCTCCGTCCAAGAGAAATTAACTGCTGCTGTGGAATCCAGTCCTGAGAGATCTTAGGCCAAGAAAAAACCCTGGCCTGCGTTTTCTCGTGGTGGTGGGGGGAAACCGTCTCCCCTTGTCTGTGCCAGCCATCACTTTTTTCCTCAAGTCCTGTTCTATGTGAAGCCGTCCACAGAGTCTGACAGTTCCTGTGCACTCTTAAGCGTCAACTTTGAAATGTTGGTTGGATCTGAGAAGAAGAGGGGGGCCCATCACCACTGGTCCCAGATGCTTCCGGCACTTGACTTGCTCGGTGCTCTCCGTTCTCTCGCGGTACAAACTGGAAGCCACCTGGGAACAGACCCACGGGCTTGGCAACGTCTTTGCGCAGAAACACGACGATGCAGGAGATGTTGTCTCCAGAACCTTTTTCCTTGGCGATGGACACTAGGTGTTTGGCCACCTCACGGTGGCCGTCTGGGTGATGTGTTAGGAACGAATGGACTAGAACAGGGATGTCGGAGGGTGACAGGACGTCCCACACTCCATCACATCCCAGCACCACATAATCCTCAGTGCCTGTCCGTTTGAAGCTGGTGGTGTCAGCGTCGCTGCACAGGAACGGTTTTTCTCGTGGATGTCTCCTGCAGGACAGAAAGAACTGTTCATCCAGACAACATTTCCAGGTTGACACTTCAGTTTACCAAAGCTGATGCTTCTCTGTCAGACTGTTTTAGTTTGTTTGTTATCTAAACTTTGATCATTAAATTTGAAGCGTTGATTCAACATAACTGACCTCCATAACTTTGTGAAAAAAAAAAAGTTACGAAAGTACTAACATATGAATTATTTCTAACACATTTCACGACAAGATACAAGAATGAAAGTGCCACTACAATTACTGGAACCATTTAACTTATAAATCACTAGCCTGTCTTGTCTTCTTCTTTCTGATGCTGGTGCCTCAGCAGGAACTTCACTGAAATACCCTCAGAGATCAATAATATTCATTTCAAAAGTACACAAGTGGTTCTCGTCAACAGAAGTTTCAATTTCACAATGTTAAAAAAAAATTGAGGATAAAAGGCCAGCTTTTGACAAAATAATTTTTCACCAGGAGAACAATCCTACCTCTGAAAAAGAGATCACATGAAAATACTATCCCAAGGCGAGTGTCGGTCACTGTCAGCCATTTTCAAGATGCAGTGTCAACCCTCAACAGGGTTCCTGCTGGCTATCATCTTTAAGCGCTCATTTGACCCCCAGGAAAGACTTCAAAAAGGTCATCATTGAGCACCTTCATCGTTTCATTCATGTTTCAGTCATGTACACAACATCACCATTTTGGCTCTGCAAGTCTGGCACATCTCTAGCGTCACCCTTTCTATTTTACGCTTGCCTTGCACAAGTATGCACTGAGCATAAGGCAATTAAGAAAGAAAAGAAAGACATCTCTACTTACACTGGGAAACCCTGTAAATTGCTTGTGGGCTTACATAGGAAACCTTGGTCTGCCATACTAACACGCTTTGCAAAATCTTAAACGGTCATCTCAAGTGACGACTAATTTCCAGTTTAAAAGGACCAATCGATGCTTGAAGCATAAACTTAAAAGCAACTGCTATTTTCAAATCTTAGTTGACCGACGCATAATTTCATTTGGAATTTTCGGCATCATGACATACAAAATGCATGACAACGGCAGCTCTGGCTGAAGCTACAGAATTCTGAAGCAAGAATACTGAAGGATGTAAGAAGGGTCGGGGGGGGGGGGGGGGGGGGGGGGGGGGGACTTACAGCAGACAGGTTTCAGCCCATGTAAATCCCCTGATGGAATGCAGGGGTGGTGCTTTGCTGTGGGATCTGAGGGGCAGCTGGAGAAACATAGAACTTCACAAGCCTGTAGAGAGCTTCGACTGCATGTTCTCTTTTTCGCCCTTTCTACATGGTTCTGTTAGTTTGAGAGCAGGGGTGTGCATGTCTGCATGGATGTATGTGCTTGTTTTTTTGCAGGGTGTGAATGAGAGAGACTGAGAAAGATAAAGAATGTGTGTGTGTGTGTGTGTGTGTGTGCGTGTGTGTGTAGTGTGTGTGCATTGTGTAGTGTGTGTGTGTGTGTGTGTGTGTGTGTGTGTGTGTGTGTTGTGTGCGTATGTGTGTGTGTGCGTATGTGTGTGTAGTGTGTGTGTGTGTGTGTGTGTGTGTGTGTGTGTGTGTGTGTGTGTGTGTGTGTGTGCGCGCGCCTGTGCTATATTACTTGCTCCAAGTTTCACTTTCCACTTCAGACAGCCAAGTCAGACAATTTCTATTCAGACTCCATCCTCCTTCAAACCCTTGATAAAATTTCAAATCTGAAGTCCCAGGTATGAAAAAGGACGACAACAACAAAAAACCAACCAAACAAAATCGCAAGGCCTCTGAATCCCATCCTTCAGAGAAAAATGGACCATCTTGTGCCACTGGAATGGGTGACACCCAAAAAAGAGAAAGAAATATAATACACCCACACACATTGTGTGTTGTTGTTTAGGCATCATCCTCTACAATGGGATGGCTACCTTCTTAATAAAAAAATGGTAGCAAAATGCAACCATCTTACAAAATGGTGAACACTCAAGTCGCAGCAGAGGAACCGAGATAAATACAGGTGTGTGCTGCCTGTTCACTTCTATATATAGCAGTCTACACACAACATGAAGAAGAACAACTTTTAATCAACTGAGAGTAAATGCTCTCCATAATCTTACAGTCCAGGAGAAAAAGCACACCGACTGAATGCTCTTTTGCAATAATGATAACAATAATACAATAAATGTGTGTGCTCTCTATGTTGGATGTGACTAGGCCCCATTGAAAATCACCACCTGACTCTCTACAGCAGTGTTTCCTCTGCCAAGGGACAATTTTTAGAGTGACTGCGGTATGTCCAGCAGCTGGCATGAGCGGCACTGGGAGTAATGTCACCAAAAGCATACAGAAATGAAACAGTAAAAAAAAAAAAAAACAAAAACAAACATATCTCAAACCAATGAGATAAGCAATGTGCTCTGATTGTTCAATGAATCCAACACCTGATACATAAGTCAGTTACCAGGGTTCTGTAGAGGGTACCCATCACTGTGAACCAGGTACCCATCATTGTGAACCAGTTACCAGGGTTCTGTAGAGGGTACCCATCATTGTGTACCAGTTACCAGGGTTCTGTAGAGGGTGGGTACCCATCATTGTGAACCAACGGAACTGACAGACATGATGGGATGGAGCGAGGGAGAACAGGCAGCAGAGAGGCCAAGGCAGACACAGCAAAAAAGATCAAGTGGAAGAAGCAAGATTTTAAAAAAAAAAAATAAAAGAATAAAAAACATTGCGGGTACCAACCTATTGCTCGGGAGACAGCTACACTGCCGTTGACTCTCCAGACACCAAAAGCATTGGTGACAAACCCTCCCAGTTCCTCAATCCGCCCTCTTCTCATCCTGAAACAGGGCCAAGAAGCCACATCAGATCACTTGACAAAGTCAACCAAACAAGTCAATACAAGTCAAACCTGGCGACTTTGACTTAACAAGTCAATCAAGGTTAGTGGAAGTAATGGTAATAAAGACTTACGGATCACAACAAGACAATGAACAGTTCTCATCCCTATACTAACACAAAATTGCTCTCTCAAACACATACGCACACACCCAAACTCTTTTCTTGCCCAAGTCACAGGTGCTATGTTTTCACTCATATCTATTTTTTTTTTTTTTTTTTTTTTGTGTGTGTCTGTCAGCATGATGACACAAAATATACTGAACACTAAACATCATGAAAACACGGGACGTGGTCCAAGGTCACACCCACTAAATTCTGGTGCAGATCCTTGGAGCAAATCCTGATCGAACAATGAATCTTGGGTTGTTCAACAAGATTTTTTGTAAATCTCAGTGCATAACAAGCACTGAACCAGTTGTCGTGGATTTTTGGAAAAAGACAGATGCTACTGAATTTGAGTTCAGATCCGTGGTGGAGGTACTGATCTGACAGTAGATCCAGGATCTGCTGAAACTGCTGACACAATTTTCCACAAAATAAACACCATGAATTTCATGTCATGAATGATAACTATCTATAGAGTAATACATTTTCATGGAATATTACAACCATACACGGATAAATATTGAAATTTCGCTTCATCTCTGTACAAAACAAATTGAAAAAAAAAAAGAATTCACATGTGAAGTAGCTCTTTAGGGTCTGCGGTGAACAACCCTTTCAGTCTGTATTAATTATCATTTCCCCTGGCAGGAATGAATCCGACTCATATAAACTGACTCAAAATTTGAGAACCCAAAATTCGTTTGAGCTTGATGGGAGGTCTGTACTCTCCAAATGTTCTCGTGCATGCGTGCATGCACGTTCATGCACATTCGTGCATTTTTTACTGGGAAGAAATCACATAATCTTGCATAATCTTATTACATGTAATTAAGGGGGTTCTTCTTAAATTAAACCCTCAGCTGAAACACACACTTATAACACAGAGTCCGGGAGGGGTGGGGGATGCAGGAAGGGAGGGCTATAAAGCCTATACACATAATTAAAAATACATGTGGGCGATGGAATGTAAACATACTACAATATAAACACAGAACTAATCCATATAAACAATGACAATCAATCGAGTTACATGTGAGAAACGTGATTTCTGTGAACATTCCATCCATCACTTCATAGTTACTTCCTTTTTTTTTCATAGACATTAATGAGATCAGAACTTTGTTATTACAGCATCATCTGCTTAAAATTACAAAAAGCATTTGTATATTTCCTTATTTCATAAACATTACTGGGGCAACAACTTTGCTACTGGAGCCTCATTGACTTAAATGTCAAAGATATTCATTTACCATGAGGTAACTCATAATTCACTCTGAAATTTTTTTAATAGAAATTCATGTACTTTTAACACTTTTTGTTGGTGCCGAAAATATCGATCTAAAAGTCATAAGCAGGCATCAGCAAATTGAACAGATCCCCAAATCCATCACCAGTTTCATTCATATTGTTAAACAGACACAGTCCATCTTCTCTTTAAACTCCAAATTGTCCCTGATTCTGATTTGATACCTTACAATGGCTTAAACAGGTACTTTTGTCAAACTGGTCCTCAAAGCAAACAAATCTGTAATAATTCCATGTGAAGTGCATATGCCATTTTCAAACACATGCAATTGCCCTTGCTGGTAACACTGGTCTTGTAGCCTTTGCTTTTTCGCAAAAGTTGTATCTTCTCTATTTATCCAAATAAAACACAGGTCTAGATCATTTAAAAAGAAAAAGACATCTTTCAACCAGCAAAACTGAAAAGGAAAATTGAAAAGGGAAGAAAATCTTCACTTGGCTAAATTCATAAATGGCACTTCATTCCCTAGTTCAGTTTCACACTGTCCTCCACACATGCTTGACCATAATATTACTTTTTTTTTTTTTTCCAAAAAGGACATAATTATGATTGCCTCTGTCAGCAAAAAGGACACAAGTTTCAAAGCGAAAGCAAGCTGTACCTCTCTTTTGGGGTTGTGGGGGGCCATGAGGGTAATGGGGGCCGCCCTTCCCGCACCAGCATCACTTGAGAGTCTCCAGCCAGGCCACGTAACAGTGCTCTCCCCTCAACAGCACACACTCACCCCTGTTTGACCCGCTGCGCAGCTTCTGCAAGTCGTGACAGATCACGTGTGGAAAACATCCTGCATTTTGTATTACACACGAGTCGTTAAGTTCTTGAGAAAGTATTCATGGGAGAAAATATCAGAAAAGTAAAGAAAACATAAAACGGAAAAAAAAAAGGAAACATAAAAATAGATCAACTGATATTTTGGTACAAGTCATATACTCATAACAAAGAAAAAAAACGTTAATATGCTCTTGTTTTGTAACAGGACAAATCCGTTGCAATAAACAAACAAAATTCATGATGCAACCATCAACCTTCTGAAAGCCCAGTTCAGGAACCAGGGGATAAAGATGGAAGTTTGGCTATCACTTGAGAAAGACAATAAAAGACCTTCCACATCCTGCATTTAAACAAAACAACCACCTCCTCCCCCCACCCCCACCCCCCCAAAAAAAAAAAAAAAAAAAAAACAAAACCTGTGAAGGCAAAGTTTCAAAGTGAATTCAATGCAGGCAGGTTCTGTGTTATAAGGTTTGTTTGTTTGTTACTGATCATTTGTTTGTTTTTCTTAGGAATTTTCTTTTCCTCTCACTTGTCTTACCATTTCTCTACAGTTCCTTTCCTACATCTGGCCAACCAAGAGAATATCACTACTGTTACACCTCCCACTGCAAAAAAAACCACGGTTACTCATAGTGATTTTTTTTTAAAGTAAATGTCATTCATTTGCCCTGTGAGAAGATGACCATTGCATCAAAATTAATTTACCTGTTTTGTAACGTTTGTTCCATCTTCTGGTGGCCTAGTAATTCAATTTTTGTTCTAAAACTGAAATTCATGAATTTTTTTCTCCCACTAAACTCACATTTCCTGACACATTAAAAAAATTTTTTTTGCCCACCAAAAATTTGGAAGGGTTAGCAGCCACATCACAATAATGAATTATGGATTGTTACCTGCTCCTCAGCCTTCTTGGCAAACTGTCGGTCTGTGGTGGTGTAGGCACGCTTCAGAGCCAGTTCTGGGTTGGAGGCAAAGTTGGGATCCCTCAAGAGGTTCACATGCAGCTGACTGGCTGAAAACATGGCTGCCTCCGAGCCTGCGTGGCCATCGAACACTGCGTAGTAGGACTGACTAGGGCTGTCCTGTACCAAGCAGTCACAGTACACATCAAACTATAGTTTTAAAAGACAACCCCCTCCGCTTCTTCACTTGAAAAAAAAATGTAATCAATAAACAAACAAACAAACACCTGACACCACAAAAAAGCAACCCTGCATATGTACACATACACCAAACAGATCTTTGTTTTTTCTTCTATTTTTCATCAAGGTTACCACAAGCTTTCCATTGCTGAAAACTACCTACCTTTAAAGAAATCTTGTAAAGACTCTACAACCCTTTATAGGTTCAAACCATAAGGTCTCTGGAACTAACATGCTTCTGTGACAAACAGACACACACACACCTTCACATCCTTAAATAAACAACGTCTGCTCTCATTTTCAGATGTATCAACTTTACGATGCAACTGTTCAACCTGCTGAACTATACTTAACAGAACTTTTTACTCAACTGGACAATAAAACTCACACGTTTCCTTACCTTAAAAAAAGAAGCACTTGAGCAAGAGTCAGTTTTTTGAAACACTAGGACTTACAACCCAAATTTGTGGTCATACAAGCCCTTGTGCTCTCTCCCTTCAAAGCTGAGACTTTAACGCATCTGCAAAAATCAGGGAGGAAGGGGAGGGGGAAGGCAGGGGTGGTGGTGGTGGGTTTAGGCTAGGAGGAGGAAAAATGTTAGGGAGTGGTGGAAGTGAAAGGGGGAATACAGCCAGAATTCTCCCCCTTCTCCATCATTGCTGCCTCTCTATCAACAGGTTCATGTTGGGGTGTATGTAACAATGACCGACACTTGCATTATGTTATTTTCCATAAATGATAATTGATGACGGGAAGATTCCTCTGGTACAGGAACAAAAAAAAACAAAACAATAACACACACAAATCTTTTTCCAATTGAATCCTTCTTTTTGATCCAACTGTCTATACCCTTGTATGGGGTACAGAACCCTTTAAATCCCTTTAGTGTGTGCAAAAACCATTGCTGAGGGACATGTTGCTATGGTGATCCATTTCAGATGGATGTTCCATGACAGGGATGTACAATGCACTTCCTCTTATATCTCTTATTCATGGAGGCTGAGAGACACAACCTACTGGTCAGGACAAGGTGAGTGACATTTCCAAAGGCCAATCAATGAAGCTGAAGACATTTTATTTGTGTGGTCTCACGTCTCTCCACAGCTGAAAGTGCACATAATGCAGTACATGACTGGGTGGGGCTGAAATCCATACAATGCTATCAAAGCTTAAAATGTCAATGTATACCAAGAGAGAGAGAGAAAAAAAAAATCAAACAACCTTCTGCAGTCTCACCAGCCAGTAACTCTGCCTCAGTTTTGTCCAGTAACTCTTCATCAGTTAGTCCTTTTTACACCAGCTGCAAACTCTTCCTCAGTTTTGTGCTCTTCTGATCAACTGTCAACTCTACCTCTCTCTTGTGCTCGTTCCATCAAGTGTTCACTCTGTCTGGCTTGAACTGCTCTGGTCAGCTATTGCCTCGGCCTCAGTTTTGTATTCTTTTCTTCAGCTATGAACTCTGCCTCAGTCTTGTACTCTTCTCATCACCACTGTACTACTTCCGCCTTGTTCTATCCTTACAAGCTGCTCCACTCTACCTTAGTCTTGCGTTCCTCTCATCAGATTTCAGCTCGACCTGTGATTGATGTCTACACACTTGCAAGATTTGTCCAGTTTTGGATGATAGCCCACAGGTGCCAACATTCAGGAATCTGGAGATGAAGAGAGCGAGACGGGTTGAAGATGGGACAATTTGGATTTTTGAATGGCAGCATTTTAACTCCCCATTGCTTCAACTGACCAAAGTGGGTTTTTCCCAAAAAAAAGAAAATGCATTTTCCACTGCACATAACTGCTGAAATTTACACAGTATCATTTGGGCTTTATTCTCCAATACTTCTTCAGCCTTATAAAAAAAAAAAATGCTCCCCCCCCCCCCCATCTTCTTCAACGAAAGTGTCAAATTCTTGATTTCTTCACAAAATTGAGGATTGTGGAAGTGATTTCTGGAACAGAGAAATTATGGGGGAAAAAAAAAAATGGGAGTGTTAGCAGCTAGATCCAGAGGACTCTTTGACCTTGGTGGAGGTCTATAACCCCTCTCCCAAGTTGACCTCTGGTCTACATCTAGCTGTTGCTTTTTGTTTCCTTCTTGTCATCCAGCAGAGACCGGGAAACAAATGGCTTGTTCTTCTGTTCATCATGTTCATGATGACAGCTTGGTTCTGCTGAAGAGAAGCACAAAAGACAAAGAACACGCACCTATATCACCTGGGGCCCCCACCTCTGGCTAGCTGAGTGACTGGCTGAGTGACTCACCTGCAGCTGGAAAAGGGTGTTGAGATCGGGCAGGACGACGTGGCGGTCCTCCATTCTGCGCCGCGTGTTCTTGATGGCGTAGGCAGACACCGGCAGGCTGGGCGGCAGGGGCTGCACGTGGCTCGGCAGCTGCTGGTTCCATTCCCGGCACACCTTGTACACCTGCAGGTCCGTTTCCCGCTGAAGCTGCCTCAGCTCCACACCTGCCGCAAAACCAGGAACAACGATAAAGTAGAGCTTTATTTATATATATATATACACACACACACACACACACACACACACACACACACACACAACAGAATACAATTTTATCTGAAACTGAAGAGATTGAATTTTAGGCAAATCTTCAACAGTTTTAAGTACAGTATCAGCCAAACATAAACAAACGAATCACACAAATGTTTTGCCTTGTGATTTGTTTGTTCATGTTTGGCGGACACAGTACTTAGAAACTGTTGAAGATCGATTTAGATTTCTGCCTGCAGTTGCCTCACTTTGCAACTGAATTTCAGGGTTTACCAGATTTCAGGTCAGTCAAAGAAGGCTGCCAGTGGCAAACAATCTATTTGTGTTGACTAAAATTTTGAATCATCTGTTGTTGGGTAAAGTGTTAGACACACAGGTGTTAGTGTGTGCACATCTGTGCATGTGAGAGTCTGTGAAACAGTGGGATCACGCATGCGTATGTGTTTGAGAGCATACACCTGGAAGTGCATGCTGTTGCTGGTCTTCTGCATCCATGGTGTGTTAGCTGTGATCAGTCACTTGGTGTCAAACATCACAACTTATAAGACTGACATGACATTCAGATATAGGAATGTTACTGTGGGCTCTGAAAACTTATGTTCTAAATGTTCTAGAGCAATTAAGGGTTAAGAAAAAAAGCAAAAAAAGTTCTTTTCAATCCATCTGATAGATACACTGTTTGTGGGAACACAGCTAAGCGTTTCTTGTTTTGTGTTTTTGTTTTTTGTTTGTTAATGTGACCTGTGTCAAACTTTCAACAGCACCAGACTAGCTCAAGTAACTGGAAACTGCTTTTGAAGAAAAACAACAAACTAAACATGCATATGCACACTGCACTAAATCTTGATAAAATTCTATTAATAAACATGAGTTTATCTGCGTGCTGCTGATCTGTATGACTGACCACTGTGGTCACACACCTGCACTGTGAAGACTCTGACATGGATCCCAACACTGACAGTCACTGACCTGGCACATCTTCATCATGGCCACTGAAGTCTGAATCCATCCAAACACATCTGTTTAACCTACACGGGCATCCCCAGTCACTGCTGTCAATTCTGTGGTGCATCCACACCCAGGGGTCAGACGAATATAATACAACTGGTTTTAACTTAACCACCAATCCAGAAAAACACACAAACACAAACACACACACACACACACACACACACACACACACAAAAAAACCCCCTGACATACAAATCCTAAAGCCCATATTGCTTTCAAGATACTGGCAAGTTTATTCTGCTGCACACAGACCATGCAATCAAAAATTTTTCAAAAATTCGCTCACAAACAGTCCCTCCAGGGTCACCTATATTCTGTCATATGTGAGCTACCCACAGTCGTAATACATTCCTGACACTCATAAGTCTGTCTCCTTTCTCTTTCTCTTGGTGTTCTGAGCAAGAAACAGCCAAGAGACTGGCAGTCTTGTTCATGCAAGACCAAAGATCAGGGCAGCTTGTGAATTGTGAGTGGCAACTCGGCCCATAAAGCACATTCCTGGATTCCCAGAGAGAAGAGAAGGCGGCTCGTGAATACTGTGGTAGGGACGAGAAGAGATGAAACAAAGGAGAAGAAAGATCTCGTAAAATAATCATCAGAGACAGAGTGGTTTCATGATAAGGGCTTTTTCTGTCTGTGTGTCAAAAGCAGTGGTGGTGGTGGTGGTGGTGGTGGTGTGTGTGTGTGTGGGCAGGGGGGGGAGGGGTTATGCATGACAATGATACTCATCTTAGAAACAGTCACTCAAAAAGGACAAAACTGAAGACTATGTACATCAAAAGAAAACTGGGTGCTGATTACTCATATTAATAGAAACATGAATACAATAATTTGTTAACTAATCAGATGTGTAAAGTGAGAGAGAGAGACAGACAGACACAGACATAGAGAAAGACAGACAGAGAGAGACTGAACACAGAGAGAGAGACTGAGACAGAAAGAAAGAGGGACACACACACACACACACACACACACACACACACACACACACACACACACACACAGAGACACATTAAGACAGAGACAGACAGACAGAGACTGAAAGAGAGAGAGGCAGACAGACAGACAAGAGTGAGAGTGGGAAAGACAGAGACAGACAGACAGACAGACAGAGAGAGAGAGAGAGAGAGAGAGAGAGAGAGAGAGAGAGAGAGAGAGAGAGAGAGAAACAAGATCACTGAGAATCAAAAAGCGCAAGCATCAATAACGTCATGCAAAAAAACAGAAAGCACACACGCCTATGAGTGAGACGCATGTATGCACACACATGTTGCGCGCACATACACGCATTCACACACACCAAGCAGCAAATAGTATAAATGGAGCAAAAAAAAAACCCCCGCTGACCCAAAACAACAGTGAACCGAATGAAACAGAAAGAAACATGAATAAGAAACCAAACAGCTGTCCTGAACAAGATATCTCAGTGACAAATATGAACAGGTGAACAAAAACATCAAGAGCAGATGCAGTACTAGGTGAATGAGGATGAGGACGAAGAGGAAGAAAAAAAAAAATAAATAAAGTTAAGAGGTGAATAAAAAAAAAAGGAAGGGTGGGGGGGGGGGGGGGGGGGGGGGGGGGGAAGGGGGGAGAGGAACAGATGGGAATCCTGAGAAGAAAGAAAAAAAAAAAAGGATGAAGATGAGGATAAAAGTTACAAGAAAAAACAGATATGTATGAAAAAAAAAAAACCCAAGATGCAAAGCATATAAATGTACTCCCAGTTTATCTTCCTGAAAAACGTCACAATCAAACATGCGTCATAATCTATATGACTTCACAATCAAACATACGTCATAATATATTTTGTCACTGAGATATTCCATAAAGAAGAAAACCATTTGGGCCGTTATAGCCATAAATCAGGCATCATCCATAATGAACATACCTATACATTTTCAGAAAGGTCGGCCCAGAAGTTTTGTCCAGAGCGAGTGGAACACATTTTGACCACAGACAGACACACAGACAGCATTTCTTCGTTCCCATTGTAAAGTACTCCCTGTTCTATAAGAACTGGGAGTACAAAAAGGAGAGTGAAAGAGGAACATAAGAAACAACAAGGATAACACCACCAAAGAAACTTACGGCCACTTTTCTGGACGGGTGAGAGATGCAGGGTGTTGTCCTTGCTGTTCTCATTAGGCTGCAGCTCCAGCTGAGCTCGCTTGAAGGCTTCCCTGGACACGTGCTCTGCCAGACCGTGGGGACAGTCACTGAAACAACAACACCACACTGCATTTCTAGACCACTGCTTCAACACAACTGTCAACAACAAAAAAACAAAAAAATGAGGATGAACTGAACCTTTCTCTTCCGAGTCTCTTAAGATGTATCAGTGAAATGATATGAACTAATGAAAATGAATTGGACGCTCATACCTCTGTGGGAAAAATGATCAAAAACAGTTTGAAGTCAGAACTGTGAGCCACTCATACAATATCTGTACATACATACCACACCATTATAAAAATCATGACACCCCACCTATGTTTTTTTTTTTTTCTTTTCTGAAGGGTGTCTTATCCTCCCACTTCCTATAGTCAAAGGGTCCAGACTGGCTGCCTCCAAAAATTATGAGGAAAAAGTCTGGAACATACATAACACTAACAATCAACACATTCATTTGACACACCATGCTTTGTGATGTGAAGAGTTCTGAGAACTGAGCTGCAGTACTCAAAGACAAAGGAACAGAGTACGACTCCCAACCCAAGCAGAACGGCAGGCATGCAGCCTCCAAAGACTCACTGAGTGACATCATGACTGAGTGGAATTGTAGGCATGCATTCTTGAAGAGACCAAAAAAGTTTTTAATTCAAACTTAGAAAACTAAATTTGCAATCATTTCATCAGGAGTCACCCTACATGTTTGTTATTTACTGTTTACTGTTCCATATCGTCTCACTAAACATTTAGTTTCATACCAATCAAACTGAGGGTAACTTTATTTGTTACTCTTCGTCTGCATGTTTGTTTGACTATATTCAATATCGAAAAGGCTGTGCCAGTATTCAATAAATGTTTATTTGTATTTCTTCATTTCTCCAGTTGTTGTTGCTGTGTAGATGTGTCTGATACAGAGTAACATTCTTTCTGCAGATGTCTCCTTGTTTGTTCTGTGTGCTCTGTTTTGTCATTTCTGCTAAGATATCTGATGTGGTAAGCAGCATTTGTTTGGAGTTATGGGCTTGCAGTTATTTCATCATGGGACAAGAGTTACCCTACTTGTTTGTTATTCACAGTTTGTTAACTTCACCACGGAAAAAAATGGAGAGGGAAGGGGGGGGGGGGGGGGAGGGGGTCACATGAATATACTAAGGCAAAACATTTCAAACCAGAGGTTCTCTGCAGGCGTAACAAACCATACAGTCACTGTTTAGCAGGAGAGTGGAATATGTTAAAAAAAAAAAAATCTCTCTTGGGTATGAAAAATTTAGGATTGGATTGTACAAGAAAGAGAGGGACTAACAAAAAAAAAAAAAAAAAAAAAAAAAAAAAAGAAAAGAGCATTCATTTCGTCACACAACTGGGGGTGATAGTGGGGTGGGAAAGTGTTTGAATGATTCAGATTTGGCCTAAAGGTTCTTTGTTTGAATGATCCAGCACTGGCCTAAAGGGTCTTTGTTTGAATGATCCAGCACTGGCCTAAAGGTTCTTTGTTTGAATGATCCAGCACTGGCCTAAAGGTTCTTTGTTTGAATGATCCAGCACTGGCCTAAAGGTTCTTTGTTTGAATGATCCAGCACTGGCCTAAAGGTTCTTTGTTTGAATGATCCAGCACTGGTCTAAAGGTTCTTTGAATGATCCAGCACTGGCCTAAAGGTTCTTTGAATGATCCAGCACTGGCCTAAAGGTTCTTTGAATGATCCAGCACTGGCCTAAAGGTTCTTTGAATGATCCAGCACTGGCCTAAAGGTTCTTTGTTTGAATGATCCAGCACTGGCCTAAAGGTTCTTTGAATGATCCAGCACTGGCCTAAGGTTCTTTGTTTGAATGATCCAGCACTGGCCTAAAGGTTCTTTGAATGATCCAGCACTGGCCTAAAGGTTCTTTGTTTGAATGATCCAGCACTGGCCTAAAGGTTCTTTTGAATGATCCAGCACTGGCCTAAAGGTTCTTTGTTTGAATGATCCAGCACTGGCCTAAAGGTTCTTTGTTTGAATGATCCCACTGGCCTAAAGGTTCTTTGTTTGAATGATCCAGCACTGGCCTAAAGGTTCTTTGTTTGAATGATCCAGCACTGGCCTAAAGGTTCTTTGTTTGAATGATCCACCATGGCCTAAAGGGTCTTTGTTTGAAGGATCCAGCACTGGCCTAAAGTTCTTTGTTTGAATGATCCACCATTGGCCTAAAGGGTCTTTGTTTGAATGATCCACCATTGGCCTCAAGTTCTTTGTTTGAATGATCCACCACTGGCCTAAAGAGTCTTTGTTTGAATGATCCACCACTGGCCTAAAGGGTCTTTGCTTCAACGATCCACACTTGGTCTAAAAGTTCTTTGTTTGAATTATTAATGATTGACCTAGAGGTTCATTAAACAATCCTCTATTAGCTTAGACTCCTTTGTTTGCCAGTGAAATATAATTTCCTTTAATGACATGCCTCTACAAAAAGTATCTGTCTGCCAGTGAAATGTAATTTCCTTCTATGACATGCCTCTACAAAAAATAACTGTCTGCCTCTACCACTGTCTGCCAGTTCAAGAATGCCAGCCACTCTGTTGTTGATTTCTGTATGAAATATATACTGATCTGCACTCCCATTCCTCCCCTTCTGATTCACTGATAACAAATGGCAAAGTACGAATAAGTGCCTTGCGAACAGACAGCTTCATGCAATAGAAAATGAAAGTTATGAAAAATGTATTAAACTGTTCATATGCTCATTGTTACCATTGTGACGAATGACAATAACCAACTCAACTTCACACGGATCTTTATCACCTAAGACTACGACATATACTACAGAAACAAAACAAAACAAACACACAAAAAAAAAAGTAAGACTACGACATATACCACAGAAACAAAACAAAAAACACAAAAATAAACGAACACCACTACACCCTCAGACCAACTTAAGCATAAAATGTACCTGTTCACCCTAACCAGTCATAGATTCCATCTGCCACAATCTACCATTTCGAGTTTACTACCAGTAAACAGAGTTATGATCCCAGTCAACCAAGACTCATTTTCATCAAGTCGGTCCATCTTTAACATCTCATGCACACCTGCGATGGGTGGATGTATGCAGTAGTAAAGTCACAGTCAGAATCGAGATACACCAATCTGCTTGATCTTCACAGGACCTTTTCATCTTCCTCCTGAGTACCAAAGCACTGCCGAACCTGGCAGGTGGCAATACCCCTCCCTGCCTCCCTCCCCATCACTCACCCAGGCTCCACCCCTTCCAGCCCTGAAAACATGGGAACATTTTCAGCTGCAGATGGGGAGAATATAGCCTGAACACCCACACACTTCTCTCCCCCTGCTTCTTCACCCAGAGGTGCCAGTTATTATCAAAAAACTCTGCCCCCCCCCCCCCCCCCCCCCTTTAACTCTCCTCTCCCCATCCCTCCTCATGAACACCAAGGGAGGCCTAGGACTCTTCCTCTCCTATCAAGGAGGGGAGATTATCAGAGGGTGGTAGTTCACCTGCCCTGCCGGCTGACGGGGCCTTCACACAGGCGATAATCAATGATTACTGCTGTTATCTGAGCTGGCTCCCCTCCCGACCACTTCCTAGTGATGATGATGATGATGATGAGTAGTATCACCCCCACACTGAATCTCAGCCCTATACGCACGTTGTGCTTGGTTATTCAAATACACTGTAGCCTTTTTACCTCTACTAACACAGGCCTTTCTTTCTATTATTATTCCAAATTAGTTGCAAAGTGAGGTGACTGCAAACAAGTGAATGTTGTTTATCTTGCCTGATGAAGACCTAAGTGGTTGAAACCCGTCATGTTTTGTCTCATGATTCATTTGTTCCTGTTCTTAAAAAAAGTCTTTTAAGATTCAAACTTAAGTGTTTTGTCAAAGAAACTTACTGACTGTCATCTGGGGGCTATTGATTTCTGCGTTTTCCAAGTCTGCTGTTTGGGGCATTTGACAATGACATATTTGTCGAAAAATCCATTTGCCCGTTTCCTGGTAAACAGGCCCTACTTTGGACCTTGTTTTGTGTGTTGACAGAGACTTCGGCTTGAAAAAGAAACTGTTATGCATGCAAACACGCCGTGGAGTTCTCAGTTTCGTCCAGGAGATGCCACAGTATGTGGACTATATGCTGCATCACACCTGTTTAGTTAGGAGTGTGCGGTGGGTAAAGATACACACACCGGGAAACAGTTTGGGATGGGTTGGGTGTGCTACAATGTTATGACACACACACACACACACACACACACACACACACACACACACATCTCTTCAAATTTGTTTAAATTTCTACCTGCAGTCACCTCACTTTGCAGCTACAGCCGCTGTGTTTGTGTAGAAACTGACTGGCAGACAGACACACACACACCTACATTCTTACTGCAAAACACAAGCAGTGGACAGAGAAAATCAAGTGCGCAGTATGGTTGATTCCATCAACAATACAAACAGAAATGCAATTTAAAGCAGTACTCCCTACATGACTGTCAGCAGCACAATGGGAATAAAGAAAGACAGAAATGCAGAGGGATGGGTGTGGGGGGGTGAGACAGAGGAGAAAAACGGAAATGAAGAGAGGAGTAGAGAATACATGTAACTGTCAGATTTATGAGCATTACAACTGAAAAACTGACACACTCACTGACAGTGAAACCATCAATGGAAAAGTGATAGGGGGTGGACAGGGAGAGAGGGAGGGGGAGGGGAGAGAGAGAGAGAGAGAGAGAGAGAGAGAGAGAGAGAGAGAGGGAGTGAGAGAGAGAGACAGAGACAGACAGACAGATTGACAGACAGACAGACAAAGACAGTGAGACAAACAGTGATAGCAAGAGAGACAGAGTGACAAATATCAGAGAGAAAATGAGAGGGGGGAGGGGGGGAGAGAGAGAGAGAGAGAGACAGAGAGAGAGAGAGAGAGAGAGAGAGAGAGAGAGAAAGAGAGAGAGACAGCGAGAGTGAGAGCAAGAGAACTGAGCTTCCACTTAAATGTCAACACACTTGACGACATTTCAGCAGGCGCATTTAGGGGCAACAGACATGTATGTTTCATAAAACGATGTACAAACTACACCCAGCATGTAGCATGGGTGTGTGCACAGGCCTGCTGGACCGACAGACACTGCAGCACAGCAGAACTGTCGTCCTTGTGGCAAGTAAAGCAGCTACCTCCTCAAACTCTGAGAAGGAGGGACAAGCTAAATAAATGAAAGGTAGAGACCCTCAGATTAGATTCTTCCACTTCCTGTTCTACCCCATGCCCCTTCCAACCCTACCCACCCAGCTTTCTCTCCCCCCCCCCCCCCTCCCCCCCCTTTCTCATCATCATCTATCTCTTCCCAGATACCATGTTGTCAGCCTCCTCAAGTGCCTATGTGACTTAGCGCCAGTCAGTCAAGGGGTGCACCAGGTTCTTTCTCTCTTCTTGGATGGTAATATGTGCTGACTGAGCAAGCACCAAAGGCTTGCATGGGTACCCATTCTTGAGAGAACAGGGTTTCTCTCTTCCACCCCCTTTGACATTTCTCACAACAGATTCCTACTGTTCTTTTTTTTTTTTTCCCTTTCTCTCTTTTAGAGTCTTGAGCATCTACTATCATTATCATTATTATTCTTTGTTCTTCACTTGTCCATAAAAAATCTAGTTTAAATGAGTCTTTACACATTAATTAATGTTATTCGTCTTATAGATGATGACGGTTCCGTTAAGTATGAGAGTCAGCAGTATGAATGATGAAACTAAGACTGTGGAAGAAACTGGACTGTGGGTTTTCCAGTGGTCTATTTCAGTGGGTCTGCTGCAACATGCTACTCAACACCTATGGGAAAGAGCAAGCTGGGGTGGTAAAATGATAACGAGCATAGTGGTGGTCTGTGTACAGTTTGCATCTACATGTTCATGGTCATCACTCTTGTAAGCACACACATGCACGCACGCACACACAAACGCATGCATACACTCATGATGTGCCTGCACACACACACACACACACACACACACACACACACACACACACACACACATCTAGTACAACACAATTTTGTACAATGATGGGAAAACAATAATACTAAGTTTATAAACACAAGCATGTGGGATCACTTATTGTACAAACAATGTGAAAGGATGTACGTATGTTTCGAAAATTCAATGGACAAAGAGAGAGAGAGAGAGAGAGAGAGAGAGCAAGAGAG
>JADBJO010002364.1:100000-107500 GCA_016801955.1 Conus betulinus
CCCCAACCACTGTGCCTGACTTTAGTCTGACCCCAAGGTTTCAGAACGGCCTGCATCATCAATCTTTCACATTCTCATGACCCCATGAAGCATCACTACCTTCAGTTCTGCCTTACGCGATGGACACTGGCGAAGCATTTTTCAGTGTTAACGACAACGATGAAAGAAAAAAGAGCAGGCAGTTTCAAACTGCGTGCGAAAAAAAAAAAATCCGAATGTAAAAGACTATCCAAACAAACAACTTGTCAATTGATGTCACTCAAACACTACTTTAAAAAGTCGTTGTTTTATCGATCGACGGGGGTGGGGGGTGAGGTGGGGGTGGCTGGAGAGAGTGAAATGGGAGTTGTGTGACTGATTGGTCAAGCGCGGCTTGGGGAAAACCTGCAGTTGGATGTGCAGCACGGTGGAACCTGCTTATAAAGACAGACCCCCACGCATTGTGTTCAGAGTCCTGCCGATCACAGATATCCCATGAGGGCTGCAAGCAAGTTAAACATTGAACTCTGTAAGCATCGGAATGCCCAGACTAACATTCCAAAGCAAATCATGTCATTAACTAAAAGACTGATCCTAAAAGTGGCAGTCTTCAGCAGGCCACGTTCATCTCAGATCTTCTGACTCCATTCCCCATACAATCCTTCGAATGAGACTATAAACCGAGGTTCCGTGTGTGAACGCACGCGTAACATATTGCACACACGTAAAATCCCATCAAAACTTTCGGAAAGAGAAGGCCAGTTTGGCCGTTGGTATGGATGACACGTAACACATAGCATGCACCTTTCCTGAAGTTGGAGTATGGCTGCCTTTATGGCGGAATAAAAAAAAAAATCGGTCATACACACAAAACTCCACTCCCTTTGTGAGCAGATGGGATTAATCTTTGCCTGTCTATACAGGGGTGTCCGCAGGAGTATCAGCCTGCATACGCATAAGAAGATGTCAGATCAAATGATGGGAAAAAAAAATGGGGGGGGGGGGGGGGGGGGGGGGGGGGGGGGGGGGGGGGGGGGGGGGGGGGGTGTCCTTTGGAAACCCGAGTATATCATCATCATCATCATCATCCTATCCCTACTGGTGGAGGATCTGGGATCTAGGTCTTCACAGAATCTGCAGCTAAACAGGCCTTTAATCGTGCACATCCCATCACTCAATCAAAAAGGTGTTTAATTTAACGCCGAGTGCCTCGTTGCATGGTATGTGCCAAACAGTCTCCCCACTCTCTAGAAGGTAGGAATGGGTAAACCAGCTGTAACCAGTATACAGTCTGCACGACACGTTCCAGCGCTTTTTTTTTTTTTTTTTCACAGTTTGGGGAGGAGACACACGGGAGAATAATCCTCGAAGGCGGACGGCTCTGAAAGGGTCTGGTGTCAGGCAGTGTGTTCCGGTCCTCTCGCCAAAGGTCTCGGACATAACCTCTGTGCATTTTCCGTTCGAGGTCCGACAACGAGACATACATTCTTTTTTTTGGTTTGTTTGTTTGTTTTTGTTTTGACGGTCCTGGAAGTCCATACATGCTGGGCCTGTTAGAGGAAACGGGTCTTAAGCGGAAGGTAAATATACGATATGAAAGGAACTCGGCTGGGGGTGGGGGTGGGTGGGGGGACACACACACACACACACACACACACACACACACACACACACACACACACACACACGGAGTCGGAGCAAGTAGCAGAGCGAGTTTTATTTGAAAGGATTGCTTTCTGAAGCCTTCGCTAAATGAAAAAACTATACTGCAGGGATTTGCCTAATTCAGCTTAAAGCAGACACTCCCTCCCTCCCCCCCCCCCCTTCCCTATCCCCCGCCCCCCTCCTCCCATGGCCAGCACAGCCACACTGAAACCAAACCTTAATTCCACAAGTCTTTTGGGAGACGGGGAGGGGGTGGAAGCGAAGGATGGGAGAGGTGGTGAGGAGCGGGGGGGGGGGGGGGGGGGGGGGGGGGGGAGAGGAAACAAGCTTATCATGTATTGTTGGTTGGTTTGTTTGCTGCCAACGGCACAGTTCATTCACCACAGCTCTCTCTGTCTCTCGGGCTCCGGGGCATGTGCATCACCCACTCACTACCCACCCACCCCTCCCCCTCCACCCACCACCCCTCGTGATTCATCTCACTGTTTGTTCGCGCGAGTCGTAACACCCATGATCATGTTGTGAGTTCTCCCGCCCATGCCAACATCTGTCTCTGATAAATACCGAAGGGGGGGGGGGGGGGGGGGGGGGGGGGGGGGGGGGGGGGGGGGGAGCGGGCGGCGGCAGAGTGGTGGTGGTGGGAGTGGGGTGAGGGAGGGGGTTGTTGAGGGAGGGGTGGGGAGAGACTCCGCTGAGGAGGAGGAGGAGGAGTAGGGGTGGGGAGGTGGGGAAGAGAGAGATACTGACGGGGGTAGTGTGAGGGGTAAAGGGAGGGAGGGGGGGGGGGGGGGGGGGGTCCGGAGTGAAGCGGGCCAACTCCTGGCAGAGGGATGCGGAAGATGAAACGAGTGTGGCACGAGTGGCTGAGCTCACTGTTGTCATCACAGAAGACGGGATCCTCCAGTTGCGTTTTTAAACGGGTTGGTTACTGCCGCGCGCGGGTTTCCAGGTCATTCCAGACTGCACTGACCTTGAAGAAAGGGTTGGCCAGAATGGGAGAGGATGGACCAGGGAAGGGGGGAGGGGGAATTGGTGGAGGGGGAGAAGGGAGGGAGAGCAGAGGTATACATGGGTGTTGGTATGTTTGGTGGCGTGCGTGCGTGCGAGTGAGGCGTGCGTGCGTGGTGAGTGCGTGAGTGAGGGAGAGTGCGTGCGTGCGTGCGTGCGTGCGTGCGTGCGTGGCGTGCGTGCGTGTGCGTGCGTGCGTGCGTGCGTGCGTGCGCGTGCGTGCGTGCGTGTGTGCGTGCGTGAGTGCGTGCGTGCGTGCGTGCGTGCGTGCGTGCGTGCGTGCGTGCGTGCGTGCGTGCGTGCGTGCGTGCGTGCGTGCGTGCGTGCGTGCGTGTGCGTGCGTGCGTGCGTGCGTGCGTGCGTGCGTGCGTGCGTGCGTGCGTGCGTGCGTGCGTGCGTGCGTGCGTGCGTGCGTGCGTGCGTGCGTGCGTGCGTGCGTGCGTGCGTGCGTGCGTGCGTGCGTGCGTGCGTGCGTGCGTGCGTGCGTGCGTGCGTGCGTGCGTGCGTGCGTGCGTGTGTGTGTGTGTGTGACGTGCTGTGTACATGTCCATGTGTACACATGTGTGGAGACGAGTGCATTCTCACCCCAATGCAACTTTGCACAATATCTTCAAGAGGTTGAACCGGTATGTAGAGCAGTATTGGGCAAACACACACACACACACACACACACACACACACACACACACACACACACACACACACACGCTCTGCAAACATACCAACACACACACACACACGCTCTGCAAACATACCAACACACACACACACACACACACACACACACACACACACACACACACACACACACACACAGATACATGACAGAGACAGAATGAATACGCTTAGAGGTGATGACATGTCTGTATGTTTCTGTGTAACACGGGTGTACAGGAAAAAAAAAGTTGAAAAATCAAAAACTGCCTTCTAGGAAATACCTTTTTTTGGGGGGGGGGGGGGGAGGGGGGGGGGAGGGGGAGGGAGCAGAGGGACATGTACGAACATAAGACGCTTTTGAAACACACACAGCTAACATAAATCAAGACCAATGATGTTTGCTGTACCATCCTTAACAAACCCTTCAACACATTTAGCAATGTGGGGAAATAAGGACGTAATGTATCACACACACACACACACACACACACACACACACACACACAACACACACACACACACACACGCACACACACACACACACACACACACGATATAAAAAACAAACAAAAGAAAGAACGAAACGATAAGAAAGAAAGAAGAAAAAAGAAAAAAAAAAAAAAAAAAAATAAAAGCCTCATAACCCCAATTTTGTCACTCAAGCATTCTGCCTCAGTGAAATCACACACCACCACGCGCAAAACATTCATTAAAACAACCTAATGTGACACACAAATGTAGCGAGTCGCAACCCCCCCCCCCCCCCCCCCCCCCCCCCCCTCCTTCTTCAGGCAGGGGCAGGGGACCCCGAATGCAGGTTAAGCCCCTTTCAGACCTAAGTAGGCCCTGTCACGCGAAAAGGTCGAGGAAAAGACTGGAGAAGTTAACGCACTCTTAATCCCCTGCGGCAGATCGGAACAGATCTCAGGGTGGGGGCGAAGTGGGAGGGGAGGATAGGCCATTGTAGCAGTTGAACTTTTACGACCGTGGGGAGCTGATCTTATTACACCAAAATACTAAAGCAGTCGTAGGGAGAGCCATGAGTCAAGGAACATAAACAATCAGGACAAGGTTGTGTTCGTTAGGAACTAAAATTGCGACTGAAGCACAGATTTTTTTCTCAGTTTTGATTTTCAGTTTCGTTATGGCCGGCCGAGGGTTTCTTGAAATTGCAACCGAAGCACAGATTTTCTCTTTTTTTTTTTTTCAGTCGTTACGGCCGAGGGTTTCTTCAAAGTTCTCATCGATCAGAGAAGAAAGGTCTAACAAAAACAACACACACACTGACACATACATATATAATGTACATCAATATATAGCAACTAAACTGAAATGAAATTGGATTCATACATCTCGAAAAAAAAAAAAAAAAAAAAAGGGGGGGGGGGGGGGGGGGGGGGGGGGGGGGCACACAAAACCTACATTCTTAAGACCCAGATGAACTAAATTTCTAAATATATACAGAAAGCTGCTTATGAGTCACATGCTTGGATCAATGATAGCACAATTCACACACACTGATGCTATTATTGATATGGTCCAATTTCCCAAGTATCTGAAAAGAGTTAAAAAGTTCGCACAGTTAGCCTTTGAATCACTGCTGGAAACCGAATTCAGGGGCAACAACCACAAAATACCAATACTTTTTTTTTTGTTTTTTTTTTTTTGTTAAGTGACAACATCAAATTTTCAAACTTTTCAAACCTAAGTTAGTTGTCACAGACTTTTTTAAGGACTTAAGATTAGTAAACTACGTATAATCTTTGGTTTTTTCCAAACTTGTCAAGATCTTTCAGAACTGAACAGACTCTTCAAAAACATCAATAGCACCATCTTGGTAAGCATGCTCTGCAGAATAGACAAGAGTCCATTCTGCATGACGTTTACTGTCTTACCACCCATGGGTCAAAGTTACGCACAGTTGTTAGCCTGCACCTTGCAGGGCAGCAATTCAGCAGCAACTGAAGTTAAATTTCGTATAGTTAAGTACTCACAATCCTGTTCACATTATTGCCAGCGAGTTGACAAGACAGTCAGTTGCCACATGACAAAGTATGATCATGACGCTATTGCTGAACCATTCATTTCATAAAATGATCCTTGATTTTGTGTATATACAAATATATATGTTTTTTGTTCACATGTGTACACAAAGTCTACTGTGAGTCGACTGTGTGTGTGTGTGTGTGTGTGTGTGTGTGTGTGTGTGTGTGTGTGTGTGTGTGTGCGTGACTTGTGTGTGCGTGTGTGCGTGCGTGACTTTGTGTATGTGTGCATGCGTGTGTGTTAGCATGCACACATACACAAAGTCAGTGAGTCTACAGTGTGTGTGTGTGTGTGTGTGTGTGTGTGTGTGTGTAAGTGTAAGAGTGTGTGCGCATGTGCATGCATGCTTGTGCAAATATGCTTGTGCATGCATGCATGCATGTGTGCATATGTACGTGTGTATTCACAAGTGTTCATATGTGGTAAACTTCAATGATGGTTTTTTTCTCGGCAAGTACAAGCACCAGCAGAACAAATCTTGGATGAATGGTGAAGGTTGATATGACTTTTCCAGCCATGCCCTGTATGAAGATGTCACTAAAATGGGTGAAGGCTACAAATCAGATCTTTTATGGTTTCTGCAATTTTTTAATATAACAGTACTTATTAACATTTTCTTAAAAATTGTGATCAATTATAACCATTGTTCTACGTATCAATTAAAGATGTAACTGAAAGAAAAAATGTATGCATATATCACAACTAATGTCACCTTACATTTGAGCAAGATCAGACTATTTAAATGTTTACAAAACTGAGAAGCAGATGTACTTACAAACTCGCACAAAGATTGGCCGTACATTAAAAAAAAAAAAAAAAAAAAAATCTCGCCAAATAAAGCAAAGCAAGAGAGATCGTTTGGCTGTGAATCAAGAAAGAGAAGCCATAATCAGCAATTTAAGCAGCCTACTTATTCCTATCACAAAAAAAAAAAAAAAAAACAAAAAAAAAATGGTAACCACAACCTAATAAATCTGCTTTTGTGTGCTGAATCAAACTTAAATTGAACTGCTCCAAAATCCGAAATGGAAATGTCAAAATACAGGTCATCAATTAAGTTGGCGCTAGATGTTGAACATTTGGCACTGGCCGATGCTAAAACACACACTGAATGAATAATAAAATTCACTGCCCGCCGCGGCGCAATACATCAAAAGCCACAACCATGCATCTCTGAACTAATCTATGTACAGAGACATGGCTGTGGCTTTGCTGTATCGCCCCCCCGGGGCCAGGCGGGCGGAGCTGGGAAAGGATGGTGGGGCTGCTTTGAACTCAGGCTCACCATATGCATACCTCTCTTCCTCAATCCACTTCCCTCTCCCTTCCTCCAAAAAAAAACCCCCCAAACCTCGGTCATATCCCATCACCTAAATGAAAAGAAGCTGTTGTGACTCGCACAACACACAGTTACATCACTGGACCAAAGATCCCAAAATACAGGCAAGTTATGCCTCTTGGCTTCCTTCCTTCCTTCCCCTGTTTGGGTTTACTTACTCTAGTCTTACAGAAATGTGACAAGAACAAATGAAGTACAGTTGACAGGCAAAGTGTTTCTCTCATTTTATCATGGAGTCAAGCAACCCTCAGTTTACCAGTTACAAGGAACGCTACACACAAATAAAACTGCAAACCCCTTCACAATGTCGATTCCTGCTCCATACACCTTCCCCTCCCCTTTATTTTTCTTTTCTTTGTTTTGTTTGGTGTTTGTTTTGTTACTTAGGTTTTAAAAAAAAAAGTTATAAAAACAAATAGATTTGGTTGTTAATGTTTACATCATTATAGATTAACCAAAAGAACAGGGCCACCCAAATGGTGGGGAACAGTTTCCACACACACACACACACACACACACACACACATTAATTTCTCCCAGCTTCAAAGTAAAAAACAAAAAAAAAAAAAACTCACAAACACAGATCAAGCCACATACTTAAATCTGAGATAACGTTTCAGCAAAATCCCATCATTTGTATGAAACTTGTGAACATTCACTGGGTTCAGCAGAAAACAAAGAAATAAGACACACACACACACACACACACACAACACACACACACACACACACTATTTCTTAACCACTCCCACAAACAAAATAAAGGCTATTGGTGTTCCTCCATTTCTACTCCGAGGAAATTTCAA
>JADBJO010002364.1:112500-125000 GCA_016801955.1 Conus betulinus
ACTTTGTGTTATTCATTTTGTTTAAAATGTCAGTACAACCTATGGTTAATCTGACAATGAATGGTTTCAGTTCAGTTCAGTTCACTGTGTGTGTGCTGGCATGTGTGTATGTTCGTCTGTGTGTCTGCACACTTGAAGTGTTGCTCTTCCACATTCCACAGCACCCAACACTGAAACTTGAAAGCTTGCAGAACAATCGTAGACATTGATGGCTGCCAGTGCTTTGGCTTCATTTCTGACACTTATCGGGCACAAAATGCATAGCAAGACAATCAAAGATTGTTCTGTTCAGGGTAGTACAAGATAATGTGTGAGAGGGAACAGCATGAAGAATGTGAATGCCTGAGTGTCATAGAGCATGTGTTTGTGCATATAATCTGTGTGTGTGTGTGTGTGTGTGTGTGTGTGTGTGTGTGTGTGTGTGTGTGTGTGTGTGTGTGTGTGTGAGTGAGTGAATAAGGTTTCACAGTATCAGTTTCTACACTTCCCTATTCTGCATGCGAAATGACAACAACAACAAAAAAATAAAAAAATAAAATAATAACATGCTGCACTAGTACAAGTTTGTTTTGGACTCTTTTCTCATCTTGGAAATGTCACTGATACAAGTATTGCAAGAGACAGCAAATACTTCAATACTGAATTATTGATGGATAATAATTTTTACCCTTCAAAAATGGAATATTGCCATATATATATCAACTGTCACAACTAAGCTACTCACAATGTTAAGAATAAAAAATATTTGACAAGAATAAAGACTGATAAAATCAAGGCAAGACAGACAAGAACTTTTTCAACAACTGTTGTAAAAACAGCCACCACAGACACTTTTATGCGTTGTCTAATACAGTTACAAAAAAAAAAACAGCCCATCTCTGCTTCTCATACCCAAATATGCTGGTTGTCTACATTTCTGATCACTAACTCACAGCTGTTCAAGTTTCAGGAACATGAACTGTAACAAAACCCTGGATGGATTTTCTTTTCATGTGACACTGATAATGTGACAGCACGCAGAATTTTATAGTTTTAAAAACCTTTCAAAATCATAGTATGACAAAGAAGTCATGATCATGAGATGTCAAGATTGTCGTAACTGGAAAAAAAACAAAAAACTAAATTACAAATAAGTAAATAAATAAACAAATGAAATCAAATCAATCAATTAACGGCCTTATTCTTTCTGAAGTGCATTCTGCAAAACAGAAAAATATGCATACACAGTGCACTCAACTACTTCTGGGTCATTGCTTACAACAAGTGACCTGGCAGTGAAAGTTTGGTTTAGGCCATGACAATGCTGAAACAGACACTAACAAATTGTTCTTCCCAAATACAATTTCTTAAGAATCGATTTGGAGACACATCCACTCTTCTCTTCAGAGAATTTAGAATACATCATGAACTTTATTTTCATGACTGCTGGTTTTGACCATCGGGCTGGAATATGTTGGGAACTGCATACTTCATGACCCAGTGTTACCCGATGTCAGAGACAGCTCTCCAACAGTTGAACTATCCATCTTTCCCCTGCCGAAAACTTCTAGTTTAATTAAATGTTTGTTGTCCTGGTTGGAAAAGATCTCAGATCATGTGGCATTCTATTTAACGAAAAACAAAAATGTGTCTATCAACATGTCTACAAGGCATGCATGCCAAACATTGTTAGTCTTCAGCTTTAGGTTGGTGTGCAAAAGGTAAATGGCTTCTGTCTCATAATTATCCGATGACCAGACACACATCACTACGTCCCATGCAAAGAAAACAACATCCTGAATAAATATAATGTATTCTGTTTTCCACATTTATACTGTTACATATAACTTCAAAAACAAAAACACAAAACTGACTTAAACTTGCAACACTGATCCCAAATAAAGAAAAAAATATATCTGACCCAGATACTGTGAAACCTGTGTGTATGTGTGTGTGTGTGTGTGTTTGGGGAGGGGGGGGGGGGGGGTCTGTGTGTGATTATAGCTCTGTGTGTGGGTGGGTGGGTGGGTATGTGGGTGTACATTTGAGAGACAGAAGCAGGGGTGAGGAAAGGTTGGCTAATTATCGTCTTCCCCCATCCTTCCCTCCTCCAGCACCTCCTATCTCACCACTGTGGAACACCCACTGGCTGCAATTTGCCTCTCTGTTCCTCCTCATGCACATTACTGGCATTATGTGTTCCTTCCCATTATGTGAAAACAGGGATCAAACTAGGTCCATTTTCAAGCCTAATTTGTGCGGTCATTAAGTGAGTATGAGAGCAAGAAAAATAAAGAAGGGGGAGGCCCCCTCCCCTCCCCTCCCCGGAGGAAGAGAGAGAGAGACAGAGAAGGGGGGGGGGGGGGGGGGGGGGGGGGGAGTGAGACCGCAAATGCAACGAAAGGGAAAGGAGGGAGTGTGGGGGAACAGAGAGAGAGAGAGAAAAAAGAGACAGTGAGGAAGAGAAACAGAGTAGAGAGAGAGAAAGAGGAGGGGAACAAAGTCAGAGTGTGTGTGTGTGTCTGTCTGTGTCGGTGAGAGAGAGAGAGAGAGAGAGAGAGAGAGAGAGAGAGAGAGAGAGAGAGAGAGAGAGAGAGAGAGAGACAGAGACAGAGACAGAGAAAGAGAGAGAGAGATGGACAGACAGACAGACACAGACAGAGAAACAGAGAGAGAGAGAGAGAGAGAGAGAGAGAGAGAGAGAGAGTGTGTGTGTGAGTGTGTGTGTGTGTGTGTGTGTGTGTGTGTGTGTGTGTGTGTGTGTGTGTGTGTGTGTGTGTGTGTGTGTGTGTGTGTGTGTCTGTGTGTGTGTGTGTGCCTGTTTGAAGAAGAGGAAGAAAGAAGAGAGAGAGAGAGAGAGAGAGAGAGAGGGGGGGGGGCATGGGGGGGGGGGGGGGGGGGAATCATTTAGGGAGAGACAGACAGACAGGCAAACAGAAAGGGGAGACAGATGTAGATGAGCTTAATTACAAGCTCATAACAGTATCCACATGTTGGCTAATAACTGATAATGATATAATGATATCATTATTAATAGACTGAATGTGTCACAGTCAAACTGACGTTAACTGTACTCATGCAGTAAACTTTACACTGACTAGCATATATTATATGACATTGCAGCCACAGAATGTAATACTACAGATATTTAGATCTTCTCTTTTTATTTGCAAATTAAAAAAACAAAAAAAAACTGATGAGCAAACATTTGCTATCTGGCAAATTTTACGGACCACCCTTTAATCAAAGATATAAATTTGTACTTTTTTCTTTTTTTTTTTTGTTTTCTTTTTCTTTTAGAAAATTAAACTGATCAACTGGGCACAAAAAAGAAGTCTGCACAACAGTTTCCTGATCAATGTAAATGGGTGCCAACATTTAATCGGATACTCTTCTCATTCAGGCTGAAGAGTATACATTTTTTCTTTCTTTCCCAGCTCTGCATATCAAAACAAAAAAAAAAAAAAACATGGAAAGAATGAAAAATAAGTGGAATACTGAGGAAAGGAAGATAGGGAGGGAAAGTTAAAGAAAATCCAATGACTTAGAAAAAAAAAAAAAAAAGAGAGAGAGAGAGAGAGAGAGAGAGAGAGAGAGAGAGAGAGAGAGAGAGAGAGAGATGATGATGATGATGTGTGTATAATTTGGAATTCAATAACCAGTTGACTGATACTATCAGATAAATGGTAACATTGATCATACACTGATGAAACGATATCTCAATGTTAAAATTGGTATTAAATCTCGCTTGCATTCATGACAATATTTTTTTCAATCACTTTTTTTTTTAAATTTCAAATGGCATATATATAGATATTTCACTTGCAAAACTTAATATATAATAAAAGAATAATAATTACTGAAATAGTTGTTACACATCTGAAAATGATCTGTCTACTTAAATACAAGTATGATATGAGCAGGACACTGCCATTTTGATCTACACTTACATAACATGATACTTTCACGTAAATTCATAAGAGCAGAGATCAAAAGATGATCACTATCACACAAGCACACAACTTTATGATGAAATGCCACAAATCCCCTACAATTTCTTTTTTTTCATCAAGTATTCTCCTCTTTTTTTTTTCTTTTTTTTTTTGTAATAGGATATATATACTTCACTCTTTCAATGGACAACTAGCATGGATACCATGCCTTCAAAGCTAGCAGTGACTGGAGTCTGATTATTATTGATAACTCAGTGTATCAACACTAGTCCTGACAACTGAAGAAAAAGTCACAGTAGCCCTTCAATCCAAATTGTACACACTGATCTATGCACTGTGGTAAACATGCCACACCTAGGGCGGGGCTGTCAACTTCCTCATGTCTCAAGACAAGGCTGAGGTTTAAGTTACTGTGATTCACCATCAATGGAAGTATTACTAAATATGAGAATTTGGGAGGGTTGGGGGCTGGGGGTTGGGTCCAATTTTAAGTTAAAGCTGTACTAGTACGACATCACAGGGTTCATTTCAAGCAGCTCTTTCCATAAAAATTCAGAAGACCAGTTCAGGGCCTCTGACCATCCTCATTTCACTTTTCAAGGATTGCAAAACCATTGTAAACAAAGAGAAATATAACACATGATGCACTGCACAAACGCACAGTATTGAAGTATGTCACCAGCAAGTGATGTACATGATCATTAGCAGCTAGCAACTGAGGCCAGCGATCATCGAGTGTGCATCTTTCATATAGTTCTTGACACTTCTCGCATAAAGAAAAAAAGATCAACAAAAAGAAATTTGGAGAAAGACAGAAATCCATACAGGTAAAGAAAAACAAAGGCAGGTGAGAGAAAGAGACAGAAACAGACGAGAGATAGAGACAGACAGACAGATGGATGGATAGACAGATAAGAATAAAACAGAGAAAGAGATACATGTCAAGAAAGCACACACACACACACACACACACACACACACACACACACACACACACACACACACACACACTTATTGCAAGTCCTCCCCACCACTTAAAACACACTCAGACACATGCACACATACAAACACACACACACACACACACACACACACACACACACACACACACACACACCGACAACAACAAAGTAAAGAATTGCAGCACATAGGCTCAGAGAAGATGATGTAGCTGTGAGGCCCAGAGCAGGAAAGAAAGGGGAGAAAATTGAAATAATTACTCTCTCATTTCGGGGCATTTACTTTCCCTAATCTTGCTGCTTGTTTGGCAAGTAACTACACAGCAATATACTTTGCTGTAGTGGTCACTGGTACAAACTGATCATGAAAAACAAATTACAACTAACAACTCTTTATAAACATGTTAATATAAGCAAGTTAAGAAAAAAATGACTGTCATTTCTGTGATATGAAAGTTAGAATTTCAAACATGTTAGCCAAAGAACCACTCGCTCCTAATCCCTGTTTAAAAAAAAAAAAAAAAAAAATCTGAAATGCTGTAAAAAAAAAAAGTAAAAGCATATGCCAGAAAAAAGACAACTTTACACAGAAACACAGTCACACAATAAGAAACGTATCAGCAATTCTACTACAAGATATCTGTTGACAATGTGCAAGTGCAAGATGTATCAACACTACTTTGGTCTTTGTGTATGACAATGTCTTCATGTCGGTGGATTGTTTTTATTCTTCTAAACTGATATTTAATCCTTATTCACTGTCATGTGAGATTCAAAAGAGAAGTCAGAGTTTAAAATATGATTAAGCGCAACTGCTTAGTTTAAAAGTACATTAATGTGCACATAAACATTCACCTACAAAAGTGACATTATTTTTCTCACATTGTGTTCATTCATATAAACTCTTTAGCCTTTTTCTTCTTCTTCTTCTTTTTTGTTCTTTTACAAAGAAATAAGGCACACACACACCAAAAACCATCAACAACAGAAACAACAAGAAAACAGCGTCGACTCTAACACAAAGTCACTCTGCTGAATAAAAGAGTTCTACTTTAAATATTCACCCACCCATCACTTTTCAATAAAAATTACAGGTACACGTACACAACAGGGTGGGGAGAGGAGAGGTGTGTCTGAAGTGCCAGCAATGTTAAATACAGTACAACTCCAGCAGCTCTCATACCACAACCACTGGGAGATCATTACTGATGTTTGTAGTGCCAAACCATGGCAGCCCCAGTTAGGCAGGGGTGCTTCTGGCTGAAGACATTTAAAGGCTCCCTCAATGAGGCAACCTTGCACACTGAAATCCCCCCCCCCCCCCCCCCCCCCCCCCCCCCCCCTCCCCCACTTAACAAGCTGCAGGTGTGGAATCGCTGTGGGAACCCAGCCCATTATAATCGTGCATGGTGTGCTTACTTACATCCTTTGTTTTACAAGTTTATTTCCAATTTGTCTGTCGATAAAAAATAAACAAATAAATCTGGACAGTGGCTAAGGTGGGGTGTTACAAGGGGAGTTGGGGGAAGAAGAAGAAGAAAAAAATGGGGTGTTGCAAAGGTGAGGGAGAGGGAGGGTGGATTTGACAATATACACAAACACCACGCTAACACACACACACACACACACACACACACACACACCACACCACACACACTTACAAAGGGGGAGGGGTGGGACAGTGGGTGTAGGGGATATTGAGATTCATTGCACAATGATACTGGAATACTACATGGAACATTATTAGCATGGATAAAAAGAAAATGTTCCCCTTGCAACTGTATTCACCCTTACTGCAGCCTATCATCCCCCCACGAAGAATCAAATTATCCTTTTTTTTTCATTTTTCCATTTCAACTATCACTGTTCCATAATAATTAATAACAGAGTGTAAAAGAAAAAATCCTATTCCATTCTCTGTTTACAAACTGCTTACATTCAAGTCTTCCCATTTCAGCCGATTGAGTACCGACAATTTTGGTGTGGACCAAACACTCCTACAATGAAAATCAAAAGGGTTCAAGACAACTTTTAATTTACAAATTCAACAAATCAGCAATCCATCCCCCACCCCCACTCCCCTTGCAAACCCAGCCTGCTCCTTAAACACACACACACACACACACACACACACACACACACACACACTCTCACAGGCATGCACACAGTGACAGACACACAAATGCACACACACACACACACACACACACACACACACACACACACACACACACCACACACACACACTTTCCCTCCCCAAAGGCTCACCCTCATAAGTCAAATCCTTCAAAAAAAAAAAACAACAAACAAACAAAAAAAAAAAACCAACAAACAAAAAGCCTAATGCATAAGGTAGTTCTAAACCAATCCACATTTTGCTGCCCTTCCTCCCCTCCCTTTAAAACAACACACCCCCCCCCCCCCCCCCAAAAAACAAAAAAAAAAAAAAAAATCTGATCTTGTTCTCAGTATCTGAAAATCAACTCAGGGATGGCAGAGGTGAGGAGGGGAAGGAGAGAGGGGATGGAGAGAGAGAGAGGATGAGGGCCAGGGAATGAAGGGCATGCAGGAGAGGGGAATTTGCCAGTGGCGTGGTGGACTGAAATCACACATGTACATGTATGTGTTATCTCACTTTGATTCTGAAGTTGAAAACAAAAAGCTGTCTGTTTCATAAAACTGGCAGATACTACTGCAATCAAACCATGGACAAGCGAAGACACTTGAGCAAGTAAACTGGTCTTAGAGACAACACATATTATTTGATCTCTTTACAGTTTAATGTCCCTTTTCAGTGAGTGATCTATCTAGATCTATATATTATCATTATTGATACCAATTTTAATAATAAACTCAATGCATTATGTGAATACAATACTGTTTTGTGTGTTCTTTCTGTTTCACAGCAGGATTGTCCCCATCTTCCCTTACAAAACAAAACAAAAAACCATCTCGCTAGATTATACTTGCAAACTGTGCATCTGCCTTTTGCCTCTTTAATAATTCCTTGATTACAAATCCTTTTCCGTTGCTCTAGTTTTTAAGCTATGTAATAATTATCTTCCTCCTTCAGTCTTCTTGGCTTCCTGCATGTACGCACTTTCACTGACATTGTTCGCTTGTTTGTTAAAGTTAAAAAATGGATGTGCTGTTGCCACATGCTGATCTATGCTGGACTTCACACAAAAGTTGCCTGAAAGAATGTGATCATGTATGCTAGTTCAAGTCAAGACATATGAATTCAAAAATGTCAAGGTTGTTCAGCTAGAACCTGCAAATGTCTCCTTACGAAATTTTAGATGAACTATGCTGAGACTGTGGCTTACTCTAGTTTTGCAAATGATAGTATTCCCATTATGATACAACAACCTATCACATATATGGCACTCGCACATACTGTGTTACACACACACACACACACACACACACACACACACACACACACACACACACACATATTAAACACACACACACACACACACACACACACACACACACACACACACACACACACACACACACACACACACACACACACACACACACACACACACACACACATCACACACACACACACACACACACACACACACACACACACACACACAAACACACGTACACATACATGTATGCAACAGAATCCTCAACCAGATCTGCATGGATAAACTTTTATAACAGCAATTATGAGAAAGATATTAACATTTGTCACTGGATGTCAAATAACCAAAGATCATGACTTTCAATGTCTTTTTTTTTACCAGCTTTCACTCTTTTAACTTCAGTTTACTTTTACAGCTTGGCCTTTTCTTGCCCTGGTGGAAACTTGGGAAAAGAAAATTCCCTTTACATTTTCCTCAAACAGAGAAAAACCAATTTATGTCAAAATGGGTGGCCAAAAAAACCTGTGCAAGAACAGCAGGAAAAACTACCTCCTTCACTTTACAGTTATAAGCAAAACTCAATGTGAGCCATTAAAATAACATCAATTTAAGAATGTTTATGGGAAGACAAGGTAAAGATTAACCTTATCTGATACAGAGATTTTTCTTTTCCTTCTTGCTTGTTTCATTGTAAACAGAACAATGCAAAGAATTTTGAGGTACAAAATTTCTTAGTTTCAGGTGATGTGTTTCCAACTTAGCTTGATTATTTCTAGAACACTGCACTGAAAAAAAAAAATTAACAAATATACTGACACTGACATTTTTCTATTTTTATAAGTCTGTGCTAGTGGCGAGTGGTACAGTTGTTATCTTTATGTTTAATTTACAAGTAGATCAAACATTTGGCACAGACACACTGAGACTGTCAACATACCGCAGCTTTTTTTTTCTTTTTAAATTGTTAAACACCACACTGTACAGAATATAGATGCTCTACACAATTTCTGGCATGCATACCTCTATACATGTGTGTGTGTGTGTGTGTGTGTGTGTGTGTGTGTGTGTGTGTGTGTGTGTGTGTGTGTGTGTGTGTGTGAGTGTTTGTATGTGAGTGTGCATGTGTGTGTGCATACATCTAACATAGTATATATGCTACATGTGTACAATTTTACTATGAGGTAACAATCAAGACTAAGAGAGCCAAGCCACATTTCTAAAGTTTTGGAATTTATTGATCAATTCAAAACAACACCAAAAATTATCTTTCAATGGACTGAATCACTTGTAAACAAGAAAAAAGGTAATAAAGATCTAGGAGAAAAAAAAAGATGTTTAAGAACAGTCAAGAAAAGCAGCTTAGAAAGTAGCAGTGATCTGAGATGAGTGTAATGTGGTACAATCAATGGTAGTGTCACAAAAATGGTATGTAGCTGACTGGGAAATTTCACAGGCTTGAATCTGAGTCAGTGGGTGTGTCACTTCACAGGAACAGCATGAACAGGATTGGTTCATCTGGTCAGCTTTGGCATGTAAGGGATCAGGCAAGTTGTCATTTAACCTTTGACCCTCTGAACAGATTAATCTAAGAATTAATTTTAACAAAAATTAAATCTTGGAATTACCATGTCTGATTTTGGTGGAGTTTTTTGTGTGTGTTTGTTTGTTTGTTTGTTTTGACTTATTTGTTTTTGTCTTATTAGGTTTCATGACATTATTAAAAAAAAAAAAACTGTCAGCTTCCTTTGAATTACACCTGCAAAAAAATCACAACTCTCTCTCGGTGGACATGCTGACTACATCTAAAACAGCACGTTCCACAGCTGACCCCCCTTGACCTTTGACACACATCGTGTGTAACAAAAAGGTTACGCGGGCAGTGTGTATGGCTGCTGCGAAACATGACCGAATTTTCATGGCACAAACAACAATTCCGATTAAAAATTGTATTCTCGGTTAATTTAAAGCATGCATTTAAACATACTGAATAATATATTAGCAACTGGAGGGATTACACATTCTGAAACGAATCGTATGATTCAGGTGTGCCTCGGTCGGATACACCGTTCTCCATTTCATACCCTAATGAGGTCAAAAATAAGGTGACAGAACAGCTTGGGCGTACGTTTTATCAATTAAACATCGAGCTGAACGAAGGACGATCTGGTTCGTCTTGAACATGGAAAAGTACAGTATCGATCTCATGTAAATGAGCATCGATCACTTCACAAGTTAACTGTCAGACTAAATCGACCGATACAAGCGAACACGCTCACACACGAGAGAGATACAGAGAAGCAGAAAAACGAGTGCCAACTTACTGTGTGTTTGACACAAGTAGTCCAGAGCCCACTGAAGACTTTCGCCTTCGATTTCGGGAAGGCTCCAACATGTACGACACATGCCGAACGGGCGAATCATTTTCTTCTTCTGATGACGGCTCATCCACATCACGACAAAACCTCTCCAAGAAACGTTTGAAGGACGTCAGTTCATTTCTACTGGGATCATCCATCCCTGTGACAAGATTCGAGGACCATTCTAAAAGCGACTGGGGCTTTGTGCGTTGAGACCCGTGACGTCAGAGAAACATGCGAAGCAGGGTTTCTTTTGGTTTCAAACCACAACTGCAACACAGTCTCAATCCGCGCTTTTCGATATTTGGGTTTTCTCCAGCTTGTCAATATGTGTTTTTTCATGCCCATCATTGATCGATTGTTCCAATTCCAAAGCAATAAAAAGTAACAACACCAAACTTTAGTTCTTAATCAAATGCGTGCGCGTGCTAATAACGGGGCCGACCCAGTGATCAGTGTGTGTTAATGCCTGTTTCAAGTTTGTTGGTTTTCAACTAATGTGAAACTTAAAAAAAATGATTATAAATAAGTAATCAAATAAATAGATAAAGTAAAACAAACAAACAAACAAATTTTAAAAAGTCATATTTCATTTTTTAGCTGCCAAGATGAAACAAACAAACAAAAACATGTAACTGAGGTGTAATGCATCTCATTTAAACAAACAAAAAACATGTAACTGAGGTGTAATGCATCTCATTTTTGATCAGCCAAGACGAATTAATGATAAAAGAAACATGTAAATGCATTGTTATATGCTAACTGGTGTTTTGGCTTTCGACTCTTACTTTCATGACTCTTACATGTGTGGGAATATCAGTAATACATTGTAGAGCTCGAGTCCATGAGTTTTTCACATTGACATGTCGGCAGCCGTTGGTTCTCACTGCAGAACGTCACTCTTGATTCCACAAAATTTAATGGAAGTCACTGTCCATTCACCCAGTGTTCTTATCACACAAATGTAGAATCGATCCATATCAAACGTTACATCTCCCTTTCTTTTGAAGCACGGTTTGAAATTACAAGTCCAGTTTCTCCGGTGTTTTCACTGGTCGACCACTTTCTGTTTTTGTATGCTTCGTCACGTGAAGAGTCCATGATGCCCAGTTGTCCTGGCTTGGATCTATCTTCAGCTGGTTCTGCAAGTTGCTCATGTTCCGATGGAATTCGTAGGTTGTGTACCACGCTTGCTGGGGCTGGGCTTCAGTGATTAGCAATATCCGATTCAGTCGCAGTAAATGATGATTTCTCCTGTATGTATGTCCGTCTGATGTCTGAACATGATATGATCGGATCAGACATGTTCTGAGCTTTCCATTTGGTTTTTTTAACAATGACTAAATAGTTGACCCGGTCTGTAGGTTCTGTTACCTTTCTGACGACTTCATTTTTTTCTTCCATCTGGTGCCAGCAATCCCTCCTGAGCAGTTCCTTGTGCCCCTACAACCTGGTCGACGCATCAGCCGTCCACCGAAAAGAACTGACTTTGTAGTCCAAAATCCAGTGGAAAACTACACACGAAACAACAACAGGTGCTACACAGTTCTAAACCGCAGCACAGAGTAGTATAGACAATCATTCATTCTTCCCAAGAACTATTAATAAGTGAAACCAGTTAGACAATAGCACTGTATTCTCAGATAGTACTGAGGCCTTCAAGCAGGCAGTGGCCAAAACCCAACGCCACTAACTCTTCTGCTGCGCCCCCCATCCGTTGCGTCGATGCCAGATTCCTGGATGCAGCAACGTACACATACAGATACAGATACAGATCTTCTGCAATTCTTGCTTGAGTTTTTTCATCGATAACATGTGGCACACGCCTCGGGGATGTACGATAGGTTTTGCATCATCCTTTCTGTCAATAGT
>JADBJO010002364.1:142500-145000 GCA_016801955.1 Conus betulinus
ACCACCAAACAGTCATTTAGATTACTATCTGCACTCACAAAGACCAACCTGCCATCCCTTCGGTAACACACGTAGACCGGCTATCGCATTTCGCTGATGCAAGAGGTGTTGCGTTTCAAGGCGAGTTTGTATAAAAGCTGGCTTCGGCACTACTTTGTCGTCTGCTTCTTTCGGACCCTTTACAGGTTTTGTTTCCCCTGAGCAACCAACATGACGTCACCACGAGTGACGGGAGCGTTGCTGTTCAGTCTGGCCTGCGTAAGTACTGTTTCGGTTGCTTCCTTTGCATTTTCTCTCCCCCTCTCATTTTCACACAGTGATGCCAGTTTTGTTTGGGTATCTGCTTATCTAACTCGTCTGGGGGGTGAAATTAGATTTAATATCCCGCAAAATATTGGAGACATAAGACAATGACGTAAGGCATTTTTCTGTTTGCATGGACACTTGACAAAAAAAAAAAAAAAAATGGCAGCGAGAGAGAGAGAGAGAGAGCACTGAAATGTTTATTGTACATTGGCCTTCAGTGCTCATACAAAAACTACGCGGGGAGGGGAAGGATGTGCGTGGTTGCAAGGGGCGTGAGTTAGCCTAAACAGCGCTGCAGTCGTAAATGACACGGCAATATTCAGTACAAAATGGAAATCCACGTCAGAGATACGAATTTAAAAAAAAGAAAATTGAATCAGGAGTGCAGATTATTCAAAACAAACAAGCAGGCAAACAAATCAACCAAAAAACCGCGTCCCACCACGGGGTTTCGTATATTAATTTTCGCTATCCTTTGCAGATTGTGTTAATGGCAATTTTTCCTTCCATGAAACACTCCCTGCTGTTTCATGACAAGGAAGAATTTTGCTGTGTTCTTCCTGCGTCTCTCTTTTTTTGGCTGTGCTAAAAATTTCCACATTCATTTCGATAGAACATTTAATGAATTCCGCCTAAGGTCTCTTTAGCACTCAAACAACAGCTGTTTTTTCATTTTCACTTGGAGGGAGAGAGAGAGAGAGAGAGAGAGGGGGGGGGGGGGGGGGGGGGGGCGGACTTAATATATGGATTTGAGAGTGAATACATCAAGAGAACTATCAAGCAGTCTGTTTTTATGGATTGTGTGGAAAATTAGTCATGAGTTTAGCCCAAGAAACAACTAAAAGTGAACGGAAAATATTGTAAGCTTGAGAATTGTCTGCTTTCGTGCTTTCTTTTCATCTACTCATGTACAAAGTTCAATTTTTTAAGCTGTTGCATCTCTATACGGGTGGCATGAGCATCGCCAAATTGTAGTTCGTTGGTACTCCTGCATGCTTGAACAGGTGTGCAGAAGTTTGCCATTGTTTGCCTGCTTTTTTTTTTCAGCGTATCCGCTTTATATTACGGGATTAATTCTATTTTTCCCTCTTACTTTTGGACAGGATGGAAAATAATGTTGGTTCGCTCGTAAGAAAATATTAAACCATGGAACCTGGGATATTCAAAACGTAAACAGCACATAAGTACAACTGGTTAATGTCCACCATGAAACAAAATGGAGATCGTCAACAGCATTGACTTTGTTTCCGCTCGGGAGTTCATGTGTGTCTGTTCTGATACCCCGTAAGACTTGTTCAGCATACTACGTCCTTCGCAGGCGAAGCTCCTGCTGGTCCATTCCACGACCTTCGCAGGCGAAGCTCCTGCTGGTCCATTCCACGACCTTCGCAGGCGAAGCTCCTGCTGGTCCATTCCACGACCTTCGCAGGCGAAGCTCCTGCTGGTCCATTCCACGACCCATCGCCTGCGTCCAAGCTCCTGCTGGTCCATTCCACGACCTTCGCAGGCGAAGCTCCTGCTGGTCCATTCCACGACCTTCGCAGGCGAAGCTCCTGCCGATCCATTCCACGACGTTGTCTGACCATCTTTTGCTCTGGCGTTCCCTCCTCCTCTTTGCCCGTAACGTTCCTTGTAGAATGGTCTCGGAGAGGCGTCGCAATGCTCTTTTGAGGTACTTTCATGGTGCCGGACATAAGTACTTCACAGCAGACTCATGTAAGCTGTCAACGACGTGTCTTCGGCGCGCTGGAGTCTGGGCCGTCCTTTCGGCCCCTGTCCAGTCGGTTCTGTCCCCTTCGCGCGTTCTGCTGCCTCAGTGTCTGTTCTCCTGTTCCTTTTGGGTGGTCTCCTCTTCCCGTCCCCTGCAGGTTCCCCGTCAGAGCCTGACCAGCGGTGCTGGATGCTGGCTTCCACGGGGTGTGTCCTGTCCAAGGTGATTTTTGTCTGGACATGGTGACGACTTCAAGTGCAGTACACACACACACACACACACACACACACACACACACACACACACACACACACACACACACACACATACGCGCACGCACGCACGCACGCACGTACACACGTACACACGCACGCACACACATTTTAACGCACTCACCTGGATAACAAGAAGATAAGAAAAGAAGAACCTGAAGAAAATAAGTTCCATACCAAGACAACAATGATAGAGTAGAGGGGTAGGAAG
>JADBJO010002364.1:147500-165000 GCA_016801955.1 Conus betulinus
TTGATGAATGTTCCTGTAAAACAGTACTACTTTTTGGGTGGTGGTGGTGGTTAAACAATCCCTCAAATAAAGAATGAGCTCAGTACAACACCTGTGCTCTATTGCTGGTAATAGATTCATTCTTTATTCGTTCAGACCCCCCCCCCCCCCCCCCCCCCCCCCCCCCCGTAATCTTGGTGATGGTGATCCTGGAGTTGCGGGTTCGAATCTCCGCCGCGCCGTTTCGGTACGGTGGGGCGGGGGGGTGGGGAGTTGGGGGGGGGGGGGGGGGGGGGGGTAGCTGACATTGGTTCTGACTCCATTTCCCATACTGTCATTCGCATGAGACAAACCGAGGTTACGTGTGTGAACGCACGCATAACATCTTTCACACACGTAAAACCCGATCACCAACTTTCGGAAGAGAGGGCCAGTTTGGCCGTTAGTATGGATGACATGTTACACATAGCATGCACCCTGCGTGAGAAATGGAAAGAACGAAGGACGTATGGAAATTGAGTGAACGATCATGAACGATACTGACTGGATGACACGGGAAACGACTGAATGAAGCACCGGCTGGCAGCTCTATAGTCGGCACTACCCAGGTAGACAGCCCGTTGTGTCAGCAAGTGTGGATTGCAAACCGCTTAGTGCTTGATCTCTAGCCGAGGTTAGGCGCTATATAGTATGAATAATGATGATAATAACAACAATAATTATAATAATAATAATGATAATAATAACATGATAATAATTCTCACAGGCTCTGGCCAAGTACCACGGCATGCCCTCTCAGTGCCACGGCAAGGAGGGCACCGCGCCGTCGCCTGCTGCGTCCACGGGGAGGCCACGTTCCCCCAGTGGCACCGGGCCTTTGTGGTGCAGTTCGAGCAGTCCCTGGTCCTGAGGGGTCTAGCCAACCTGGGAGTGCCCTACTGGGACTGGACGCAGCCGCTCACCGACCTGCCCGAACTCGTCCGGGTAAGGCATTTTTCACGTGCAGACATTCTTTTTTTTTTTATGAATATGGCCACATGCCACAATTAGGATTTTGCGCTAAAACACTGTATAATCGATGTAAGCGGTTTTTTTTTTGTTTTTTTTTTTAGGTCTGCTATAAATTTGAGCCAGCGTTTAATGTTAAACTGATGCTTGATCAATAGAACAACTCCCACACCAATTATTTCCCTCGTTTTAGTGGATCTTCACTGAAGAAATCACAATCTTCAAATGCGTGACCTTGCCCTTAGTTGGGCACACATTTCAGTCCTTTGCACTCACCCGTGATCCTGTCTTTGCGCCAGCTTCAAGAGCAGAAAATAATCCCATTACTTTGATTTTAATCTGTCTGCTTGGAACCACCTGGCTTGTACCTTGATGGCCAGTTGAAAGAAGCGGAGGAGAATTAACTTTCTGACACAATGAAAATTCTCAAAAAACAATTCAGTTGCGCCAGTCTATGAACACTCGAGTCCTTAAGAAAGGCCTAGGCGCATTAATTTTTGGCGAGCAGCTGTACACAGTACACTAAATGGCAGAGCAGCTAGCTGGTGACAGTTGGACGTTGCCAGATGGAATCATGTTGGCGTTTAACATGAAAACAAAAGTGCAGCGGAAAAGTTACACTTGGTAGATGATCATCAACCATGACAGCGATTCCACAGTGTGTAATGATCGGCGCACTGCCAATTTCACACCAAAATTTTGAGGTTTCGTCCACGTAGACCATGTACTCTCTTTCCACAAAGTTTCATTAAAATCGATTCTGTCGGGTCTGCGTGATAAAATTTGTATCTCTCTCACTTTCTCCCTCTCTCTCTCTCTCTCTCTCTCTCTCTCTCTCTCTCTGAGGCATCATTATTCAGGATAATTCACACACTAATACGTAAGGAAAGATGAAGAAAAACAACAACAACGGTCATAGTTATTAAACCAGTTTACGTTTCCGAAGACAAGCACAGAGAGAGAGAGAGAGAGGGAGAGAGCATATGAAAATAAGCACAGAGTATCATGAAAGTTTACAAATTTTGGTTTTCAAAGGTTCTATACAATTTCCTCCGGAATTTTTGTAACAACCTTGCTCAACGATCTGCTGATTGATCTGAAACTGAACCAAAATGTAATGGATTGGCCCCCGGGCCACATTCCAATCCATGTTTTGATGAAGTTTGGTTAAACTGGGGGGAAATGACACACAGGGGCGTGCTTACTTTGCGTCGCTCACCGAGTTACGGTTCGTCCTAACTCACTTTGTACTTTAAGCAGTATTTCTCTTGTTGCTGCTGCAGCAGCCGCCGTTGACATAAAAAGTAGTAACCGAAACAAGAAGAAGAAGAAGAAGAAGAAGAGATGTACTTGCTGTCAATAAATTAACAAGTACTCGATTAGCACAAATAAACACTGAAGTTGGAACAAAAACGAAAAGCACAAAAAAAAAAAAAAAAAAAAAAAAAAGAAAGAAAGAAAAACAAAAGAAAAACACAAAAGAAAAAAAGAAAAATGTACATTTATAAACATGTTTTATTTCTAGCTGGTTAGAACACTTCTATTATTACGAAAAGGTTGATAACCAGCATGTGACTTCAGCCTCTATTACTCCTTATTTTTCTTAACCTTTTTTTGTTTTGTTTTGTTTTAATAGTTTTAGCCAATCACTTTCGCCATGAAGGCATTGCTTACGTGTGTTTACTTTCGTATACCGTTTACTTTTGTTTTAAAATGTGTTTATCAGCTTGCTCGAAGCTTATTTGTTGATTGATCAGTTGATTGATTTATACGGTTACTTATTCATTATCCTGTTGACAACACGTTTAACTAGCGGTTAAAAAAAAAGTTTATGATTAACTGTGACAATTTCTATCATTTCTTGGTTTAATTGTGATTTGTATTTGTCAGCTTATTCGTGTATGGATGAATTGAGGTGTGTGTGTGTGTGTGTGTGTGTGTGTGTGTGTGTGTGTGTGTGTGTGTGTGTTTTAATCACAATTGATCGATTGATTGTGTAATGAATTGACTTTATTGTTGCGACATCGACTGATGGAAGGATTAAGTTAAGTTCATAAATTGATTATATTTTTTAATGATTTATCAGTTTTACTGATTGATTTCGTTCATCGGACTTGACGACAGATCGCCTCGGTGGATGCAGTGACTGACTGATGAGGATTAACTTTATTGCATTTTGTGCTTCGGTTCGGGTCAACCCCAGCACCAGATCTTCAAGGATCCTAACGGCGACGTGGGCCAGAAGAAACGCGTGGTTCAGCGCCGAGATCGATCACGACGACGTGCACGAGCACACAGCACGTGCGGTGGGACGAGCGGCTGTTCGAGAAGGTGGAGCCCGGCCACACACCCGCCTGTACGACATGATCCTGGACGCGCTGGAGCAGGACGACTACTGCCACTTTGAGGTTGTCTCCCTTGCCCTCTATTCGGGGGGGGCGGGGGGGGTGGGGGTCATCTTTCCTTCCCGGGGGGTCCCCTCTTCCCTCCCCCTCCCCTTTACTCCCGTCCCCTATCTTCCTCCACTCCTCTTTTGCCTGTTTTGTGTGATGTAAATCGTCTTCTCTCTCTTGTCTCCCCTTCCCTCCACCCCCCCCCCCCCCCCCCCCCCCCCCCTCCACGTCCCGTATCTTTCTCCGCTCTTGTTTCTGTCTGTCTTGTGTGTTGTGCGTTGTCTTGTCTCTGCTGTCTTGTGCCTTGACTTTGTCTTGTTTTCATTCCAGTCACAACAAATGTCCCCGTGAGAAATTCGGTCAACTCTTCTTCCACATTCTCCTTTCCTCCCCCCCCCCCCCCCCCCCTTCACTTTTCCCCACACTCCCTTCCCTCCCCGTGCGCGTCACTATAAGTTCGGTGCCGTCCAATGTTGTTTTATTTTTTTTCTGTCAGTGATGTATCAGTGTGTTGACTTATAATGGCATTGAAATACCAAAACGAAATGAACGCGCGCACGCGCGTATGCTTTTCTCTCTCTCTCCCTCTCTCTCTCTCTCTCTCTCTCTCTCTCTCTCTCTCTCTCTCTCTCTCTCACACACACACACACACACACACATACACACACATGTGTATATATATATATATATGTATGTGTGTGTGTGTGTGTGTGTGTGTGTGTGTGTGTGCGCGTGTGTGTGTGTGAGAGAGAGAGAGAGAGAGAGAGAGACAGACAGACAGACAGACAGACAGACAGACCGACAGAGATTTGTGACTTTGCTACCTTGCCAGTGCTCTACAGCAGATTATGATCATTCTAAAAGAGGCTCGAATTCCCAGTGTGATCCTTCCTAGCCCTGTTCTTCAAGTGACCTTCCGTTCAAATCGTCCCTCTGCACCTATACCCGAGTCGAGTTAGCGTCAAGGTCACCAGAGTCGGTAGACTTATAGGGACTGTCGCTGAGTGGACGGGTCGGCGCGGGCCAGAGGCCTCTTAGACCACAGCGAGAGGTTTACTCACGCTGGGTTCGTCACAATGATTGTCGTCACTCGTCGGTAGAGGGTTTAGGGGGTGGTGTCCTGCGTATTAATCGATCGGAACGGGCATCGACGAACACCATCGAAGTGACTCGGCTGCCGAGAAGTGGCTTTCTCTGGTGGGGGGTCGCATCGCATCGATCCGATTTTGACTACTCCCTGTGGATTGCTGGTATTGACGCTGCAACAAGGCGAGACTGCGTGTGTTTGCGCGTAAAGAAACGGGAATGAACTGCAGGAGAAGGCCCAGAGAGAGAGAGAGAGAGAGAGAGAGAGAGAGAGAGAGAGAGAGGAGTCTTTCACAACAACAAAGGTTTTGTTATAATCAGCTACTTTTTTGGTTGATTGGTTGGTTGACTAATTTGGTGTGTGTGTGTGTGTGTGTGTGTGTGTGTGTGTGTGTGTGTGTGTGTGTGAAATTAATCGCTCAACAGGTAGACTCAGAGTTAAGGGGCATGCTTTCATCACTCACCGAGCTTTCAAATGTAATTTTATCTCCCTTTTTTCTTTTTCCTTTTTTAAAAGTTTTTGTTTCAATGCAAAGATTAAAGTGGACTTAATTATTGAGAAAAACAAACGAACAATACACACAAATTTACAGTTTCACTGATTTGATATTGATATTTGACGAAAGTTCTCATTGAAAAGGAAATTATCTACAATAATAAGTAGGGGCTGGGGTGAGCGATGGCAATTGTCGTCGACGCGACTGTCGATCCCCCCCCCCCCCCCCCCCCCCCCCCCCCCCCCCCCCCCAAAAAAAAAAGACAACTGAAATTTTTTTTTCAAGGTGGCAAGGGGGAATGACTCTCCCGGACAGACGGTTACACAGTAAGGAAAAGTTCCACGAATGGCTCGCAAATCAGCAAAAATGTTCGATGCTGCAAAGTTACCCGACACGGTCCGTCATCTGAATAACGTCCGCGATTTAAATTTTTCTTTACGGACCTAAGATTCATCGCCTTGGCCTTATTTAAGCTGTAAGTTTACACTTGGACAGCGTCACTCGAAGGTCGACCTCATTATTCAGTTTTGATTTTGAATCTGATGCTTTCACTTTTTGGGAGTCAGCTGCTGTCATTATCCCTGTTTCTGTCTGTTTTCTAACCGACTGTTGTCTTGCTGTCTGTTTATCAGTGAGCCAGTCTGTCTACGAGTCTGTCAGTTTCTCCCTCCTTCCCATCCTTCCTCTCCCTCCCTTCCTCTCACCTCTGTATGTGCACACGGGTACGCTCAAACCAAAACTGCCACTCGGACGCATAACATGATCACTCTCTTCGGATAAAGACGATTACCGTGACGACGACGACGATAATGACGATGACGATGATGACAACGACGTTGGCGCGACAACTACGTCGGTTGACAAACGAGACAATCGCTACAAGAACAAAGGACGACGACGACCACCACCACCACCACAACAACATTAACAACGACGATAAAGAAGGGGAAGGACTGGAGCAGCTGAGGAATAGTGGGCGACGGAGGGGGGGGGGGGGGGGGGGGGGGGGGAAGGAAGGAAGGAGGAAGGAGCTAGCGAAGTGCTCACACCGGAAGCCCAAAACTGACACTCTCCCCCCACCCTCCTCTCGTCCCTCTCTCTCTCTCTCTCTTTTCTCCAGGCGCAGTACGAGGTGGCCCACAACCACATCCACTACCTGGTGGGCGGGCGGCACCACTTTCTCCATGTCCACGCTGGAGTACACGGCCTACGACCCCCTCTTCTTCCTGCACCACTCCAACGTGGACCGTCTTTTCGTCATCTGGCAGGAGCTGCAGAAGAGGCGCCACAAGCCCTACGACCATTCCGACTGCAGCGTGGAGCTCTTCAACAAGCCCTTGGAGCCCTTCCAGCGCGACAGCAATCCCGTGGCCCTCACCAAGACGTTCAGCAAGGCCAAGGACCTGTTCAGGTGAGGGGAGGGGGGAGAGGATGGGTGTGGGGTGGGTGAGGAGGTACGGGTAGGACAGGTGAGAGAGAGAGAGAGAGTGGTGGTGTGTGTGTGTGCGTGTGTGTGTGTGTGTGTGTGTGTGTGTGTGTGTGTGTGTGTGTGTGTGTAACGAATTAGGGGGGGGGGGGGGGGGGGCGGTTAATAAGAGCAGGCTAACGATTGCTCCGTCATTACAGTGACAAGTTAGCAAAGATTAAAAACGGAAATTGAAAAAAAAAAAAAATGGAGGGGGACAGAGAACGAGGAAGAAAAGACGAATGAAAATTAGCGAGTAATATTATCATGAATATAATATTACTCACTAGCATCATCAAATTGGGATCAGTGTGTGTGTGTGTATGTGTGCGTGTGCGTGTGTGTGTGTGGGGGGGGGGGGGGGGGCGGGCAAACAAATTAAAGACAAACACATCTACTTTTTTTTCTTTTTTTTTTTTCCTCCAGTAACTCGACTATTTTAAGCGTGGGGGGGGGGGGGGGGGGGGGGGGGGGGGGGGGTCTTTATTTGCCAAGTTTGGTCCGGAAAAACTAAAGTGGTCACAAAAAATCGCTGTGTTCTCCCTTCTTTCCTACCCTGGTTCCATGCTCTCTAGTTCCTTGTCTTTTATATGCTTTGTTTTATTATCCTGAGAATTGTGCATCTGTCTCTCGGTGTGTGTCTCTCTCTGTCTCTCCTCTCTCCTCCTCCTCTTCCTCTTGTTCTGCTTCTTTTTCTTTTTCTCTTCTTCCTCGTCCTCCTTCTCCTCCTCCTGATCCTTCTTTTTCTCTCTGCCACCAATTCCATTTCTCCACCCTCTCTCTCTCCCTCACACCTCTCTCTCTGTATTTCTCTGTCTTTCTCTGTCTCTCTCTCTCTCTCTGTCTATCTGTCTGTCTGTCTCACACACACACACACACACACACACACACACACACACACACACACACACACACACACACACACACACATTCACTCTGTGTGTGTGTGTTATCCACCCTTCTGACATCGTCGCCGGGTTGTCTGTCTGCCATCACCGCCCGCTACAGCACCTGCAGCTGGGCTACGACTACGACAGCCTGAAGCTGAACGGCATGGACATTGAGGAGCTGTACCATCACCTGGAAGAGAGGCGTGGCCGGGACCGCCGCTTTGCCTCCTTCTCCCTGCACGGCCTGGGCTTCTCCGCCAACGTTCGAGTGATGGTAGGGTGCCTTCCTTTTGCTGGCATAAGGGGGTGGGGGTGGGGTGGGGGGGGGGTGGGGTGGGGTGGGTGGATGGGGTCTTTCTTGTGGTTGAGGCCTTGACTGATCGGTTGGTTGGTTGGTTGGTTGTTTGGTTGGTTGGTTGGTTGGTTGGAGGGGTGTTTTCTGTCTGTCGTCTTTCCTTTCTTTCTTTCATTGTTTTTCTTTCTTTCTTTCTTTCTTTCTTTCTTTCTTCTTTCTTCTTTTTTTATCCTTCTGCTAATTCTTCTTCATCATCTTCTTCTTCTTTGTTGTTGTTTTTTCTCCTCTTTCTCCTCCTCCTCGTTGCACCTCCTCCTCTTCCTCCTCCTTGCCCCTCTTTCCTCTTCCTCTTTCTCCTCCAGCTCCTCCTCCTGCTCCTCCTCCACTTCCTCTTCTTCCTCCTCCTCTTCCTCGTTCTTCTTCTCCTCCTACTTCCTTTTCATACTCCTCCCCCGCCTCTCCTCCTCCTCAGCTTCTTATTTTTTTTCTTATGTGTATGCCAGTGACTCCTTACATAGTTTCGACCTCTTCGCCTGTATCCGAGTGAGGTTAGCCCTTTTTAAAGCAAATTTCAGGCTGGTTGACTGTTTGACTGCTTAGATATTGTAATAGTTGTCCCACGGAACTAGTACCCCGACTCGATGCGTGTTCTGGACTTCTAGGCCAACGTCCAAATGACAGTAAAGTCTTTTCTAGACGTTTGTTTGTTTGTTTGTTTGTTTGTTTGCTTTTTTAGTTCTGATCGACAAGTTGGTTGGTTGAATGGCTTGTTGGCCATATGTTTGCTTGTTTGGTTGTTGTTGTTGTTGTTGTTGTTGTTGTTGTTGTTGTTGTTGTTGCCTTTGTCCATTAGAGAAACCAGGATTTTGTTGTTGTTGCTGTTGTTATTGTTGCCTTTGTCCTTTTAGAGAAATCAGGCTTCTCTAAGCCCTTCAGTCAGACTTGTACAATTTTAAGACCCGTCCAAAGTGTCTCTTCGAACATCCCCCCCACCTCACCCTTCGTTTGCGAATGACTTTTACGGACATGTAAACAATTTTATACTTGCAGATTTTAAAGACGAGTGCTACCTACACATTGACCTGAAAAACAACCGTGTAAACTGGATGAAGATCGACTTCAACGTATTTGGATCATATTGCAGACAGACTGGCTGACAGGGCAGACAGACAGACAGTCAGACAGACTGACAATATCAGGTGATCCTGGAATTTAAGAAGACCCCTTGTTCCACATCTGCTGGATGACACCCGCACGAGGGATGGCCTGTCTCCGGCAAGTATTAAAGCCCGGGCGGTGTAAATACACTCACAATGCTGTCGACTTGCAAAGTTCTATAGCGTTTATGGAGCTTTTTGGACATTTTATAGCCAACAGCGTTGAATATCTGACTCTAGTTTCATTCAGGTTTCATGTCTATATCCATCAAAGGTGAAGATCATTCTGAAGACGCGCAAAATCATTTGAGGAGAGTGGAGCGAGAGAACTTATCAAATGTTACACTTGCTCTACCTGACCGAATACCTTCCAGTTGGACAGCAAATATTCCATATTTGACGTTGGGCGCCAGTGGGATCCAAATCCACAACGGCTTTACTTCGAAACACGTACTCTACCACTGACTCAATTTAAAAGAGAGAAAGAAAAGACGACCGAAAGAAAAATTACTACAACTGACTATGTTTAAAGAACCTCGAGAATCGTCGAGTCCCTTAACTCCAGGTTTGCCTAAGATCCCATCCCGCAGGACTTGCAGGTCTTTGCTCTCCAGAGACGGAGATCCCCACCTTTGACTCTGCTTCAGGTCTGTGACGTGCACGACGATGACGAAGACCTCAGTCACCAGCACTGCGAGAGTTCGCCGGCGATTTCTTCCTGCTGGGCGGCGCCAACGAGATGCGCTGGGAGTTCACCGTGCCCTACAACTTCGACGTCACGGACACCGTCAACAAGCTGAAGCTGGAGAGGGGAGGTCACTACGGGGTGCGGGCGGACGTGTACAGCGTCAACGGCACGCTGCTGGGCTCCAACATCCTGGACAAGCCTCGCATCAGCCACCGACCGGCTCGGGGGTACATGGACCGTGAGTAGAGTTGACGTTTGTGTGGTCCAGTGGGAACTCTCCATACCGATTTCAAGAAGACCGTAAATATCTGAGCTTTTTTTCTTTTCTTTTCTTCTTTTTTTTTTTTTAAAGAGGAAGAGATTGTCTTTTTGATGGCGTCTCGTCTTCCTTGCCCCTTGGCGGCATTACTCCTGCGACTGTCATCCCCGCTCCACCATGCACAGCTACACTCAGTTTTGTCCTGCTGCAGTCCCGACATCCGTGGGAAACACAGTGTTAAATCGTCTTTGGGCAACCCACCGTAGGGAGACACTGCACCGCACTGACTCACTTGAATAGTGTTCAGCGCTACCTGTTGAAAACCAACGTACGCAGGATGTAGACATCACCCGCTAAGCCCCCCTTCTGTAGCTTGTGTGGCTGCGAAGCTAGTGTGAGTGAGCGTCTGCGAGAGCGGGGGTTTGTTAGCCAGTAAATGTGGCGAGTATTAAGAACAAAGATGTTCCAGAACAGGAAGGTCTGTGAAGTTGTTTTTGACAAGTGATTTGCCCCGAAGGTAAATTACAGTTTTGACGTCTTGTAGTTTCAGGATGTCGAAGTTGGTGACACATATATAACTGATATTTCTATCAGCTGGGCTTATGGATCTTGATTGCTGTGACCTATTCGACGACTTTTGAAATGAACTGCTGTAACTGGGTAGTTAAAGAGGCGTGCGCGCACGCGTGTATGTGTGTGTGTGTGTGTGTGTGTGTGTGTGTGTGTGGTGTGTGTGTGTGTGTGTGTGTGTGTGTGTGTGTGTGTGTGTGTGTGTGTGTGCGTCCCCATGTGTCTCTGTGTCTGTGTGTGTAATTTGCTTCTTATCCCACCCCTTCCACCACCCACCCACCCACTCACCCTGTCTTCTACATCTCCTGATCCAGTCCCACCCCTCTCTATTCCGTATTACCTTCCCACCCACCTCTGGAGCCAGAACTTGAAGGGAATCACTCTGAAACTCTGCAGTTCATACTCAGATGGCATTACATTGCCCTCGTCACACCCTCCACATTTCTGTCCCGCCCAACAGCGGAGATCCCTGACGGCGTGAAGGCCACCACCGTGGTCAGAAAGGACGTGGAGATGCTGACGGACGAGGAGGTGTACTACCTTCGGCAGGCCATGGACAGGTTCCAGAACGACACCTCCATCGACGGCTACCAGGCGGTAGCCGAGTTTCATGGCCTCCCGGCCAAATGTCCCCACCCGGACGCTGTCGTGCGCTACGCGTGCTGCCATCCACGGAGCGCCCACGTTCCTTCACTGGCATCGACTTTTCGTGACTGAGGTATCGTGTAAGGGTTAGGACTTGTGCTCTTATGTAATAATAATGATAATGATAATAACACAGCATTTACATTGCGCCTTGCCCAATGTTCTAGGTGCTGACAATCCACACTGTCGTATACACAACGGGCTGCTTACCTGGGTAGTGCTGACTGTAGCGCTGCCTGCCGGCGCTTCATTCAGTCGTTTCCCGTGTCATCCAATCCATATCGTTCACTTAGTTTCCTTACTTCCTTCATTGTATCCATTTCTCACGCAGGGTGCAAGCTATGAATAACGTGTCATCTACACCAACAGCCAAACAGGCCTTTTTTTTTTCGAAAGTTGGAGATGGGATTTTACGTGTGTGCAAGATGTTGCATGCGTTCACACATATAACCTCGGTTTAAAGTCTCATTCGCAGGAGTGTTTGGGAAATGGAGTCAGTACCACACAAAGCATGTAAGCCATTTGTGTCTTGTGTTTGTTTGTGTTCTGGTTGTCTGTCTAGAGGGGCTCGAAGTCAAACTGGTCGTGACTTCGAATCATTCATGTTTTGTTTGTTTTTGTTTTCATTTTTAATTTATAAAATTGAAATCCCACTGTTATCACCCAACAGCACATGGACGTCTTGATTCATTTCAGGGAAGGTTGTGGCGGCGGAAGGGCAGGGTCGGGCTCTGCCTTCAGTAATGACGCGCTTCATAGATATGGTGAATCTCCAGCGCTTCGCTGTCGCAAAAAAAAAAAACAAAACAAAAACAAAACAAACAACAAAAAAACACCTTTAGGCTATGCGAATGTCCACTTTGGTCTGATGAGCAGATACCAAAAGTTGGATCACCAGCTGCCAGATTAGTTCAGTTTGAATTGAACTGAGAAATGATGGAACAAAAGAAAGCGTTTCGACCTTTAAGGTCTTTGAAAGGCAGGGGCAAAGTAAAAGGACGAGCGAAAACAAAGGGAGAAGAATGAGAGATTAACTCTGCTCTCATGGCCTCTTTTTGTTTGTTGTTTGATGTGCAAAGTTCTGTTGTGATCATTGGTAACTTACTTCACCGGAGATATGTGGTGTAGGGGGAGGGGGGAGGGGGGGGTCATCGCGTTTTGTGCGCTTTGTTTGATGCTCAGAGTTCTTTTGTTTTGTGTTCATTTCGAGGAAAGTTTGTCACAAAGTTTCAGTTTTATCAAGGAAGTGTTACCGCACACGAACCAGCCCACACACCTGCGCCACATCTACTGAACAATGAGCTCAAAATGCGCAAGATTACAGATAAATAAATAGATAAATAAGTTGATAAATGATAAATGAATAAAGTAATGAATAAATAAACGAATAGATCAATAAGTGGATAAAGATGTAGATAGATGAATAAATAAAGGAGTAAAGAGCTGGGAGGAGCAGCATGTACACGTCTTAACGTTTAAGGAAGAATGGGTCATGTAGGAAGACTTAACAGCTGGCGAGAAAGCTCATGGTCGAGCTTTTCTAGTCGGGAAGACGGGTTTATACGAGTCTTACCGGTTGGGATGAGGGGCCTACGTTTGAGTCTTACCAGTTCGGAGGATGGGTTCACGGACAAGCCTTAGGGGTCGGGGGAAAAGGGGTCGTTATACGAGTCCTACCAGTTGGGAAGAGGGGCTTATGAATAAGTCCTACCAGTTGGGAAGAGGGAATCATGTGCAAGACTTAGAAGATGGGAAGAGGGAATAATGTACAAAACTTAGCAGTTAGGAAGAGGGAATCATGCACAAGACAGCAGCTGGGAAGAGGGGCTCATGTACAAAACTTAGCAGTTAGGAAGAGGGGCTCATGTACAAAACTTTGCAGCTGGGAAGAGGGGCTCATGTACAATACTTAGCACTTGGGAAGAGGGGCTCATATACAAGACTTAGCAGTTAGGAAGAGGGGCCCATGTACAAAAATTAGCAGTTAGGAAGAGGGGCTCATATACAAAACTTAGCAGTTAGGAAGAGGGGCTCATATACAAGACTTAGCAGTTAGGAAGAGGGGCTCATGTACAAGACTTAGCAGTTTAGAAGAGGGGCTCATGTACAAGACTTAGCAGTTGGGAAGAGGGGCTCATGTACAAGACTTAGCAGTTAGGAAGAGGGGCTCATGTACAAGACTTAGCAGTTGGGAAGAGGGGCTCATGTACAAGACTTAGCAGTTGGGAAGACTTTTTTTTGTGGCATCAGTAATCGGATCAGTGGAGCATCTAAGGCGGTGACTTGGTTTTTTTTTTTTTTTTATTCTCTCTCTCTCTCTCTCTTTCTCTAAGGCCGAAATCCACCTCTTCATATTTTCATGCTTCACACTGTCCTCGTCATCTGCCAAAAAATCCCAAAAAGTGGAAGAAAAAAATGTTCACTACTAGCTTTTTTTTTTTTTTTTTTTCTTTCTTTTTTTCTTTTTTTTCATGTACAAGACTTAGTAGTTGGAAAGAGGGAATCATGTACGAATTTTAGTAGATGGAAAGAGGAGTACACGTACAACATCTCTCTCTGTCTGTCTGTCTGTCTGTCTCTCTCTCTCTCTCTCTCTCTCTCTCTCTCTCTCTCTCTCTGTCTCTCTCTCTCAATATATATATATATATATATATACATATGTGTGTGTGTGTCTCTGTGTGGGTGTGTGCGCGTGCGTGTTGTCACATACACCACACCTCCAGGTGGAGGACGAGCTGAAGAGCCGAGGGCTGGAGATCGGGATGCCCTACTGGGACTGGACGCGGCCCAACACCCACATCCCGGCCCTGGCGGCGGACGAGACTTTCGAGGATCCCTACACTCACGCGCAGGTCCACAACCCCTTCCACGACGCCCCTGTGGCCTTCCTCGGCGAGAGAAACCACCCGCCATGTAAGTGGGAGTGAAGGCGGTAGAGATACGGGTGGGGCGGGAGGGGGGGGGGAGGGGAGGGGGGGAGGTCCTCTTCCCCATTTGGGAGGGAAGCTGATGTTTGTGTGGGGTTGAGGGTTGGGTTAGGACGAGGTTTGTGGTTGATCTTTTCTGTTAGGATGAAGGTGTGTGGGGGTGGAGTGTAGGTGGGGGACAGGATGGAGCATCTTGGTCGGTCCTTTTTATTAGGGTGAAGGTGTATGTGTGGGGCTGTGTAGGAGGCAACGGGATGGGGTATCTTGTTGCTGCATGGGCAAAAAACGTTGGTCGTGTTGTGTTGCAATGCGTTGTGTAGCGAACTATGTGCTGTTGTGTTTCATAGTGTTCTGTTGTTTTGCGAGCTATTGTGTGGTTTTGAGTGTAGTGTGTATCGTTACATGTCTTATTATGTAGTATTCTGTAACGTTATTCCGCATTTTAACAACACCCCCCCCCCCCTAAAAAAAAAAAAAAAGAAAAAAAAAAAAAAAAAAAAAAAAAAGCGTGTGTACTAGAGAACTTTCACGCCATCATGTCCTGTTATTAACTTCCAGAATAGTTTTGAAAAAAATCGATTACACAGCGAAAACGAGGTATTTCAGTCCAGTTTAATATTTCCCAGCCACACACACTACACTCAGTGGGGAGGGACAGAGAACGAACGGTCCTGTACTTGGGATCTTTACACTCATCCGACAGCTTCTGAGTCCACGAAGGTGACGATGCTGTACCCCGCTGGAGATCACAGAGAACGCAGAGCGGTGGAAACCCCTTATTGCTCAGTCCTTTCACAGGACCAGCTGTCATGATAAAATGATGATGATGACGATGATGTTGATGATAACGATGACAATGATGATGATAATGATGATGATGATGATGATGATGATGATGACAAAGTCGACGACAATGATAACAGTGATGATGATAAGATGATGATGATGATGATGATGATGATGATGATGATGACGACGACGTTGATCATTGTAGCTTGAACCTTTCTTCCGACTTTCACCCTATGTTGTTAACGTATAGCGCACAAATTAGATCCCACCGCACACACACTTTTAATTTGTATGACCAACAGCTATAGCTGTGACACCTGACTGCAATACTAACCATAACCCGACTCCCTACCTTTTTTTTGTTGTTTTATTAAGCAAATTTTGAAGACCAGAACTCAGTCTGTGTACATTAATTGACTTTAGGGTCGAGGTCATGGGGGAGAGGAGAAGGAGGAGGTTGGAACGAGGAAAAGTTAAGTCTAGCTCACGAGTCTTGACACATCACGCGTACATCAAACGTTGTTGATGCCACCTCTTCTTCCCAGGTGCAAAGCGAACTGTCCGAGGCGCCAGCTTTCGGCGACCACACCACGCTCTTTGACGCCATGCTCCTGGCCTTCGAGCAGACAGACTTCTGCGACTTCGAGGTGCAGTTTGAGGTGGTGCACAACGCCATCCACTTCTTGGTCGGGGGCTACGGCTCCTACACCCTGGCCACGCTCCACTACAGCGCCTTTGACCCCATCTTCTACCTGCACCACTCCAACATCGATCGTCTGTGGGCCATCTGGCAGCACCTGCAGATGCGACGAGGCAAGCTGTATAAGGTAGGACAGTGGGGTGCATTACGTATGGATGTCACAGACAGATTTTTTTTGCACTTATTTTGCCGGATTCTTTACCCACGAAAATCCTCTGCACGCCCAGCAGTACCTGAGTACCTGACTCAGTTCAGGGAAGGTAAAGGCGACAGAGGAAAGGAGTGGGCACCGCTGGGCCGCAGACACAGTGAATCTTTAGCAGTTGTTATTTTTTCGCTATGGCTATCAGGTTTATAGAACTTGAGCATTGAACTCTGATATAGTGTTTTCCAAACGCCGCAGCATCAAGAATGACAGTGTGTTACTTCAATAGGAAATGTACATACTGTTTGCAAACCCTGCCAGGCAAGCCGCGATGTTGTACCTCCCTTCTGAAATGACCTGTGTAGCGGTGACAGATGTGGGGGCCTGGGCTGTATAACGTGTTGCAGTGTGGTGCATGTACCTTAGGGAATGCCCTGTAAAGTGTTTACAGATATGACGAAGTACGCAACTCGTCAGACACGTCAGACGCATGTACATGTTGGGTCGTTTGGCTGTCTAGTCGATCCCTACCCGTAGTTTATGAGAGTGCTGTGGTAATGCTGGATTCACACAGCTGGTGTGTTTCCTCTTACGGACGTGTTTCTGACAATGTTACTCTAGTTTCAAAAACCTGCACTGCATGTGCCTGCATCTCTCGGGCTGAATGATGTCAGGATATAATCTGACGGGAGGGAGGAACTGTAGCGTTTTCATGTGGTCTCGGACCAGAATGGAAATCCGTTGCTTCATCTTCACAAACCTCATCGATGTTGGGTTATCATGGAAAGAAAGCCCGCGGCCCTTCCCGTCCTGCTGTCCACATGACCTCAGTTTCACGGGGACTGTTGCTGGCAGGGCGGGTTGGCGCCCTGTGGAGGAGAGTAGCAGACCAAGCAGAGAGTGGTGTGGTCAGTAGGGGATGTAGGATGGTGTCCTGTGTCAGTTGGATCAGTGGTGTGGTCTGCAGGGGATGTAGGATGGGTCCTGTCAGTTGGATCTGTGGTCAGTTGGATCAGTGATCAGTGGTGTGGTCTGCAGGGGATGTAGGATGGTGTCCTGTGTCAGTTGGATCAGTGGTGTGGTCTGCAGGGGATGTAGGATGGTGTCCTGTGTCAGTTGGATCAGTGGTGTGGTCTGCAGGGGATGTAGGATGGTGTCCTGTGTCAGTTGGATCAGTGGTGTGGTCTGCAGGGGATGTAGGATGGTGTCCTGTGTCAGTTGGATCAGTGGTGTGGTCTGCAGGGGATGTAGGATGTGTCCTGTGTCAGTTGGATCAGTGGTGTGGTCTGCAGGGGATGTAGGATGGTGTCCTGTGTCAGTTGGATCAGTGGTGTGGTCTGCAGGGGATGAAGGATGGTGTCCTGTGTCAGTTGGATCAGTGGTGTGGTCAGTAGGGGATGTAGGATGGTGTCCTGTGTCAGTTGGATCAGTGGTGTGGTCAGTAGGGGATGTAGGATGGTGGTGTCCTGTGTCAGTTGGATCAGTGGTGTGGTCTGCAGGGGATGTAGGATGGTGTCCTGTGTCAGTTGGATCAGTGGTGTGGTCTGCAGGGGATGTAGGATGGTGTCCTGTGTCAGTTGGATCAGTGGTGTGGTCAGTAGGGGATGTAGGATGGTGTCCTGTGTCAGTTGGATCAGTGGTGTGGTCAGTAGGGGATGTAGGATGGTGTCCTGTGTCAGTTGGATCAGTGGTGTGGTCAGTAGGGGATGTAGGATGGTGTCCTGTGTCAGTTGGATCAGTGGTGTGGTCTGCAGGGGATGAAGGATGGTGTGTCCTGTGTCAGTTGGATCAGTGGTGTGGTCAGTAGGGGATGTAGGATGGTGTCCTGTGTCAGTTGGATCAGTGGTGTGGTCTGCAGGGATGTAGGATGTGTCCTGTGTCAGTTGGATCAGTGGTGTGGTCAGTAGGGGATGTAGGATGGTGTCCTGTGTCAGTTGGATCAGTGGTGTGGTCAGTAGGGGATGTAGGATGGTGTCCTGTGTCAGTTGGATCAGTGGTGTGGTCAGT
>JADBJO010002364.1:170000-175000 GCA_016801955.1 Conus betulinus
GCAACAACATCGATACCCTGACGGTGGAGCAGGAGCAGGAGCTCCGCGAGGCGCTGCACGCGCTGATGGAGGACCACACGGAGGCCGGCTTCAACCAGATCGCCTCCTTCACGGGCAGCCCAACTGGTGCCCCTCGCAGCAGGCCGAGCGCAAGTTCGCCTGCTGCACCCACGGGATGACCGTGTTCCCGCACTGGCACCGCCTGCTCACCGTGCAGGCCGAGAACGCCCTGCTGGCCCACGGCATGCACTCCGGGCTGCCTTACTGGGACTGGACCCTGCCCATGACCGAGCTGCCCCACTTCGTCTCGGACCCCACCTATAAGAACCCCAAGACGGACCAGACGGAGGAGAACCCGTGGTTGCACGGCGAGGTGAACGGGCAGGTCACCAGCCGCAGCGTCAGGGAGGAGCTCTTCCAGCAGCCCGAGTTCGGCGAGCTGACGCACCTGGCCCAGCAGGTCATGCTGGCCTTCGAGCAGGACAACTTCTGCGACTTCGAGATCCAGTTCGAGATCGCGCACAACTACTACATCCACGCGCTGGTTGGAGGGGACAAGGAGTACTCCATGGCTTCCCTGCGCTACACGGCCTTCGACCCCATCTTCTACCTGCACACCACTCCAACACGGACCGCATCTGGGCCATCTGGCAGGAGCTGCAGAGGTACCGAGGCAAGCCCTACAACAACGCCAACTGCGCCATCTCCGAGCTGCGCAAGCCCCTGCAGCCCTTCGCGCAGACGCACGTGACGAACCCCGACCACGTCACCCGGGACCATTCCGTGGCCTTCGACGTGTTCAAGTACCACGAGCACTTCCACTACCGCTACGACAACCTGCAGTTCAACGGCATGTCCCCGTCCATGCTGCACCGGGAGACGTTGAAGTACGTAAAGGAGGGGAGGGTCGTGCGCTTGTAGGGTTGTTGCGTGCTTGGTGAGTGTGGAGCTGAGATGTGCGTGTGCGTGCGGGCTTGTTATATAATGATATAGTGCCCACAGGTTTGATATTTCGTTTTTTTTTTACCTATTACCCCATGATATGTAAGTGCGCGCTCACCATTATTATCATTATCATCACTATTATAATTATTATCATTATTATTCTTATAAATCTTTTCATGTTATCGTGCCTGCAGGTTTGGTATATCGGTTTTTCATGTTTTCCCCGAATTCTTCACACAAGAAATGACACTGTTTGACTCTGATGTGTTCTGAAACCAGAGCGAGCCCGAAGCTTCAGAAAGGCTGGCGACAACTGAACTTGCGGTTTGATCAGATAACTTTCAAATTCATGTTCTTTTTAGCCCAGCCGACCTCGAGGGACCAAGGCAGAGAAGTTGACTGAATTTCGCCAGTAACATTGGCTGACACTCCTCATATAACACATTTAAGTTTAAAAAAAAAAAAAAAGAAAAAAGAAGAAAAAAAAAAGGGGGAAAAGAAAGAAAGAAAGAAAGAAAGAAAGAAAGAAAGAAAGAAAGAGAAAGAAAGAAAGAAAGAAAGAAGGAAAGAAAGGGAAATGAAAAAACAAAGACGAGGTTTTAACGACATCCGAGTCGGCTTCGTTCCTTTCGTTTAAAATCCAATCAGGCAACTCTTCAGTACCAATAAGATGAAGGTTGTCGTTAATGGCTTAGCTTTCAGGGAAAAAGGAAGTGTAAGAATATTCTGCCGTTATTGTGTGTGTGTGTGTGTGTGTGTGTGTGTGTGTGTGGTGTGTGTGTGTGTGTGTGTGTGTGTGTGTGTGTGTGTGTGTGTGTGTGTGTGTGTGTGTGTGTGTGTGTGTGTGTGTGAGTGAGTGTGTGTGTGTGTGTGTGTGTGTGTGTGTGTGAGAGAGAGAGAGAGAGAGAGTACAACTATGAGTTAATCTGTTAATAAACTGGTTTCGGGTGTGTGTGTGTGTGTGTGTGTGTGTGTGTGTGTGTGTGTGTGTGTGTGTGTGTGTGTGCGTGCGTGCGTGGGTGCGTGCGTGCGTGTGCGTGTGTGTGTGTGTGTGTGTGTGTGTGTGTGTGTGTGTGTGTGAGAGAGAGAGAGAGAGAGAGAGTACAACTATGAGTTAATCCTGATAATAAACTGGTTTGTGTGTGTGTGTTTGCGTGTGCGTGTGCGTGTGTGCGTGCATGCATGCGTGCGTACGTGTGTATGCGTGTGTGTGTGTGTGCGTATGTGCGTGCGTGTGTGTGTCTGTGTGTGTGTGTGGCGTGTGTACGTGCGTGCGTATGTGCGTGCGTACGTGCGTGCATGTATGAGTGTTTCTCCTCCGTGTTCTATGGAGCACAGGGGGGGGGGGGGGGGGAATGCCAGGCCTTTTCTGATTGGTGGACGAAATGACCGTGTTTTTTGTTTGTTTGTTTTGTTTTTTTTTAATTTTTTTTTTTTTTTTTTTTTTTTTTTTTTACTCTTTCTCCGTTGCAGACAGCAGAGCCAGGAGCGGGTGTTTGCCGGGTTCATGCTGCACGGCATCAAGAAGTCGGCGCTGGTGGTGTTCGAGATCTGCAAGCCGGACGGCACGTGCAAAGAGGCCGGCGAGTTCTACCTGCTGGGCGACGAGTTTGAGATCCCCTGGGAGTACAACAGGTGACAAGAGGGCGGGTGGGGATTTTTTTTTTGTTTTGTTTTGTGTTTTGTTTTTGTTTTTGTTTTTGTTTTTTTGCTACCTCTGGGACTATTTGGGTTGTTTTTTCAGTTTGTCGTTGTTGTCGTCTTTTTGTCTTGTTTTTTTTTTTTTTTCCCTTCCGCCTTCTCTCTCTGTCTGTCTGTAATTTGTCTCTCGCTCTGTCTCTCTCTCTCTCTCTCTCTCTCTCTCTCTCTCTCTCTCTCTCTCTCTGTCTCTCTGTCCGTCTATCCGTCCCCCCCCTCTCTCTATCTGTTTTATCCGTCTCTCTCTCTCTCTCTCTCTCTCTCTCTCTCTCTCTCTCGCTCTCGCTCTCTCTGTCCATTTGTCTGTCTGTCTGTCTGTCTATCTGTCGCTCTGTCTATCTGTCGCTCCCCCCCCCCCCCCCCCCTCCCTCTTTCAGTATCTCACAAGCCAGATCAATAATGTAGATCGACTGTTAGTGCTCTCTCTCTCTCTCTCTCTCTCTCTCTCTCTCTCTATCTATATATATATATATATAGTATATATATACATAGAGAGAGAGAGAGAGAGAGAGAGAGATACATACATACATACATACATATACATACATACATATGTATCCACACACTCTTTGTCATTGATGTGTACATCCTATACAAATTACAACACAGAAGAAAGACTGTGAGAACTGTCAGAATTATCATCGTACTAAGTGAGTACAAAAAGTTATGAGATAAAAGAAAAACGGAACTGTATGTATTCAGTTCAGACGAAAGTCATTAATAACGTTGCTTTAATGCTGAAGAACCGAAGAAGGATATGAAAAAATATCACCGTCAACCTTTACACTGTTTTTGCTGTTGGAAATTGCCTGCGATCGTTTTGCAGTTGTTTCCCCTCCCTCGAACCCCTCCTCAAAATGACACAAAATAAAACGAAATAAAATAAGATGAAATAGAGTATAATAAAATGAAATAAAAGAAAACAAAATGAAATAAAATAAAATAAAAAATAAAAATGCCGACGCTGTAAGTAATCAACTATGCCTCTGGGGTTGGGGTTTAACCATCGTATTGCTCAAAGTCTGACGTCCCACAAAAAACACCAACACCCCAGAATTGCCCTGTCGCGGCCGTAGAAACTGCAGTCCATAGGCAACCATCAATATCAGATCTCCATGAACCAACCCCCGAAGAGGAGATACTGCGCCGCTGCTTCCATGTCACTTGGGCGGTATTCAGCGGTGCCTGTCTTGATCCAGCGCACACTGAAAACACCTTTTGCCAAGCCCCACACTGACGACAATAACTTGCCTGGTCGCACGCACGCAGCCAATGGGTGAGCATCCCCTCCCACCCCTCCCACGCCACCACCACCACTCCACGAGGACGTCACCACGTTCATCATCCAACGACAATCGCCATGATCTTGACAATGCCAAAGAAAAACTTTGACTCGAGACCACTACAGGCATGCATGTAGGAGAGGAAATCGAAACTGAGGTCACCACGGGAGTTCAGCATGAAGGGCCCACGAAACTGGATTTAAAATACCTCAAGGAAGTGTGTGTGGAAGGAGGGGGAGGGGGGGGTGGGGTAAAGGGGGGGGGAACGGGGTGAACGGGAAGCTTAAGGCTGTGGACGTTAGTAAGGCAGGACCCCAACGATGTTCTGGCTCGTAGGACTACCATGTGTCCCCCCTTGCGTGTGGCAGGTTGTACAAATACGAGATCACGCATCAGCTGAAAGACTTCAACTTGGATCCTCAGGACCGCTACGACATCCACTACACGGTGTTCGACTTGCACGGCAGCAATCTGGGTAGCCACTTGTTCGGCAACGCCACCATCGTCTACTCTCCGGGCAAAGGTGAGTTTGTGGACTGTGTGACATGGATTGTGTGTGTGTGTGTGTGTGTGTGTGTGTGTGTGTGTGTGTGTGTGTGTGTGTGTGTGCGTGCGTGCGTGAATACTTACTATCTACCGAGGTTGAAAGGGTAATGAAGGATATATTGACCATGGTTGAAAAAAACTGATTTAGGACATACTATTTGCAATCAACTAGCCATGGATGAAAGACTGATCTAAGACATGCCAAGTCACCTGGGATGAAAGACTTATCGAGGACATTTTAACCAACCAGGACAAAAAGACTAAATCTAGGACATATTAATCGATCAACCAGCTCTTAAAGAAATAAATGTAGAACATACCAACCAGCCAACCAACCAACGAAAAAAACTGGGCTAGGAAAGACGAAAAAAGGGCTGGAGACATACCAACCAACCAAACAACTAGAGACAAAAGACGTGTCTAAGGCCAACGAACAAAATAATCAATCAACCAGAGGTGAAACACTATTCGGGGATATATCAGCCAACCAGCCTGGCAGGCGTGAAAGACTAATCTAGAACATACCTA
>JADBJO010002364.1:180000-187500 GCA_016801955.1 Conus betulinus
CTTCACTGCCATTCCTCCTGCTTCTCTGCCATACCTCCTTCACTGCCATTCCTCATGCTTCTCTGTCATTCCTCCTTCACTGCCATACCTCCTGCTTCTCTCTGCCATTCCTCTTCTCTGCCATTCCTCCTTCTCTGCCATTCCTCATCTTTCTCCTGTTCCTCATGCTTCTCTGCCATTCGTCCTTCATTGCCATTCCTCCTTCACTGCCATTCCTCCTTCACTGCCATTCCTCATCTTTCTCCTGTTCCTCATGCTTCTCTGCCATTCCTCCTTCTCTGCTATTCCTCATCTTTCACCCATTCCTTCTCTGCCATTCCTCATCTTTCACCCATTCCTCCTTCTCTGCCATTCCTCATTCACTGCCATTCCTCATCTTTCTCCCCATTCATCATATTTCCCTGCCATTCCTCCTTCACTGCCATTCCTCATGCTTTCACTGCCATTCCTCATGCTTCACTGCCATTCCTCCTTCACTGCCATTCCTCATGCTTCTCTGCCATTCCTCCTTCACTGCCATTCCTCATCTTTCTCCCATTCCTCCTTCACTGCCATTCCTCCTTAACTGCCATTCCTCCTTCACTGCCATTCCTCATCTTTCTCTCATTCCTCCTTCATTGCCATTCCCCATGCTTCTCTGCCATTCCTCCTTCACTGCCATTTATCTTTCTCCCATTCCTCATGCTTCTTTGCCATTCCTCCTTCACTGCCATTCCTCCTTCACTGCCATTCCTCATCTTTCTCCCATGCTTCTTTGCCATTCCTCCTTCACTGCCATTCCTCATCTTTCTCCCATTCCTCATGTTTCTCTGCATTTCCCCATGCTCTGCATTTATTCCTTGTCTTTCATTCTTCCTCTGCCATTCTTCCTTCCATCCTGTTCCTCCTTCTATCTCATCATTTTCTTCCATTTCTCCTTCTCAGCTAATTCTTTCTCTCTCTCCTTCGTCGTTGCCATTCTTCCTTCTTTCTCTCATCCTCTACCATTCCTCCTCCTTCACCCTGATCCTCCTCATTTTATCCTCTCTCTCTCTCTCTCATCATCTTCCTCAGCTATTCCTCCTTCTCTGTCATCCTTCTCTGTCATTCCGCCTTCACTTTCATTCCTCTTTTCCTGCCATTTCTTCTTCTCACTTCCTGGGTTCTTTCGCTGTTTTTTTTTGTTGTTGTTTTTTTTTTCGTCCACTTTACTTCTCTTGGTCGTCCAGGACTTTCGATCGGTGATCAACAAGTGAATACCGTCCTTCCTTTCTACCAATCGTAAGGGCAGTTCACAAAATTTGACGAATCATGGAACCCGACATAGATATCAATAGTTTATATATATATATATATGTGTGTGTGTGTGTGTGTGTGTGTGTGTGTGTAGAAGACCGAGATGGAAACACTGAAGACGAAGAACAGAATCATCACGTTTCTAATTCCCCCCCCCCCCCCCCCCCCCCCCCCCCCCCCCCCCCCCCCCCCCCCCCGTATAATTGTACTTTATCTCCGTTCTTCCTCTGTTGCCTTTTAGGGCTAAAGGTAAGAAAAAAAGGAAACCTTGTCAAGTCGTGTTCCGCCACCACCCCCATCCCACCATCCACCCCCACCTCCTTCCCCATGCACCAAAAACAGCAAAAACAAAAACGTCTGACTGAAAGATAGAACCAGCGGAATTTTCTGAGTCTGTTGATTCCAGATGGAAGGTGACCGGAACGGACCAGTACACAACACGTGATCCTCGATTCGACCTGTTTGACCACCACTACTTCATGAAGAACATGCTGTTCGCGCTGGAGCAGAGGTCCTACTGTGACTTTGAGGTAATGGCCCGGGATACTGTGACTTTGAGGTCATGGCTCAGGATACTGTGACTTTGAGGTCATGGCTCAGGATACTGTGACTTTGAGATCATGGCTCGGGATACTGTGACTTTGAGGCACTAGCTTTCTGTTACTGTGACTTTGAGGTAATGGCCCGGGATACTGTGACTTTGAGGTCATGGCTCAGGATACTGTGACTTTGAGGTCATGGCTCAGGATACTGTGACTTTGAGGTCATGGCTCAGGATACTGTGACTTTGAGGTCATGGCTCAGGATACTGTGACTTGAGGTCATGGTTTAGGTTTCTGTGACTTTGAGGTCATGGCACAGGATACTGTGACTTTGAGGCAGTAGCTTTCTGTTACTGTGACTTTGAGGCACTAGCTTTCTATTACTGTGACTTTGAGGCACTAGCTTTCTGTTACTGTGACTTTGAGATAATAGCTTTCTGTTACTGTGATTTTGAGATAATAGCTTTCAGTTACTGTGACTTTGAGGTTCATTGCTTTCAGTTACTGTGACTCGGAGGTCATGGCTTTCAGTTATTGTGACTTTGAGGTCATGGCTTTCAGTTACTGTGACTCTGAGGTCATGGCTTTCTGTTACTGTGACTCTGAGGTCATGGCTTTCTGATACTGTGACTTTGAGGTCATGGTTTTCTGTTACTGTGACTTTGAGGTAATGGCTTAGGTTTCTGTGACGTTGAGGTAATAGCTTAAGTTTCTGTGACTTCAAGGTAATAGCTTAGGTTTCTATGACTTTGAGGTAATACCTTAGATTTCTGTGACTTTGAGGTAATGGCTTAGGTTTCTATGACTTTGAGGTAATGGCTTAGGTTTCTGTGACGTTGAGGTAATAGCTTAGGTTTCTGTGACTTCAAGGTAATAGCTTAGGTTTCTATGACTTTGAGGTAATTGCTTAGGTTTCTATGACTTTGAGGTAATGGCTTAGGTTTCTGTGACTTTTAGGTAATGGCTTTTGTTAGTATGTTTTTAATGTAATAGCTTAGGTTTTATTTCTTTGAGGTATTGGCTTAGGTTTCTGTGACTTCCAAGGTAATAGCTTAGGTTTCTGTGACTTCGAGGTAGTAGCTTAGGTTTTTATGACTTTGAGGTAATGGCTTAGGTTTCTATGACTTTGAGGTAATGGCTTAGGTTTCTGTGACTTTGAGGTAATGGCTTATTAGTTTTCTATTACTTCAAGGTGATAGCTTAGGTTTCTGTGACTTTGAGGTAATAGCTTAGGTTTTTTTATGACTTTGCGGTAATGGCTTAGGTTTCTATGACTTTGAGGTAATGGCTTAGGTTTTCTATGACGTTGAGGTAATACCTTAGGTTTTCTCTGACTTTGACGTAATGACTTTGGTTGCTCTGTTTGTAAAGTATTAGCTCACGGTTTTATTACTTTGAGGTAATGGCTTTGGTTTTTATTACTTTGAGGTAATAACTTAAGTTTCTGTGACTTTGAGGTAATGGATCTGGTTACGGTGACTTTGAGGTACTGTGTTAGGTTACCATGACTTTAAAATAATGGGTAAGGTTACGGTGACTTTGTCGCACTGGGCTAGGTTACTGTGACTTTGAGATGATAGGTTAGGTTACTGTAATTTTGAGGCAATGACTTAGGGATCTGTGACTCTGAGGTAATGTCTTTTTTGTTACTATGCCTTTAATGGTAATAGGTTAGGTTTTTATGACTTTAGGGTGATGGCTTTGGTTACGGTGACTTTGAGGTAATGGGTTAGGTTGTGACATCGAGGTAATAGGTGAGGTTACTGTGACTTTGAGTTAATGACTTAGGATTTTGTGACTTTGAGGTAATGGCTTACGCTACTAAGTCTTTTAAGTATTGATTTATTTGACTGTGGCTTCGAATTAATGGCTTACGTTACTTTAACTCTGAGGCAATAGCTAACGTTTCTGTGATTTTGAAGTAATGGCTTACGTTAATGTGTTGTTGAGGCGATGGCTCAGGTTGGTGTTATTATGATGCAATGGCTTAAGTTACCGTGACTGGGGTTATGGCTTGGGTGTGAATTAATGGCTTGGGTTACTGTGACTTTGGGGGTAAATGGCAAGGTTGATGTGATTCATTAATGTCGTAAGTTATTGTGACTTTGGGGTAATGGCTTAAGCTACCGTCACTTTCAGCTATGGTATAAGTTACTGTCACTTTGAGGTTATGGCTAAGGTTGCAGTGACTTTGAGCTAATAGCTTAGGTTGCTGTGACTTTGAAGTAACGATCTACGCCACTGTGATTTTTGTGTTGGCGGTTGAGGGGACTGTTACTTTGAGGAAATTGTCTGAGTTAAAATCAGGCTTGAATGTGCAGTGCCGGCCAAGGTCATCATGGTCGAAAGTGAGAGTCATCTCAGGAAAGTGGGGGTGGCGGATTTGTCGAACAAGATCCTTGATTTCTGCTATGTTGAACCCCAATTTGGACGTGGAGTACACAATGTACTGAACATGTTTAAAGAACTAAACTCGAGACGTAAACATGAAAAAAAAATCGTTTTCTGTGCATACTTACCTTCTTTGATCAATTTAGCTCATTTAAGTACTTTTTCTCACCTGTACAGTGATACGGTATCAAAAAAGTGAACACAGAGGGGTTTTTTTTGTTTTGTTTTGTTTTTTGTTGTTTTTTTTTTCCCTAAACAATGGGTAGACGTTTTTTTTCTGTGTAACGTCTGTTCTGTCTGAGAGTGCCACGTTTAAAAGTCAACGACTTGTTCCGTCAGTATTGTTCGACGACTGCTGCACCGAAATTCAACGAATTAATAAATGTAAAATATTGAACAAAATTGTTTTATCCAGAATTCAATGCCAGGAGGCCTTGTTGACGAAAAAAAAAAAAAAAAAAAAACTCCGAAAAGAGGAGTGATACGAATTAGTCGCTAGCCCTAGACAAACAAAACTAAGAACCGGATAAGAACCGGATAAGGGAGTGGGGGAAAAAAAAAACAACGCTTCCACACTGTGAACTCTGATACGGACAGTACATAACCCATCTTCTCTCTCTCTCTCTCTCTCTCTCTCTCTCTCTCTCTCTCTCTCTCTCTCTCTCTCTCTCTCCCTCCCTCCCCCTCTCTCTCTCTCTCTCTCTCTCTCTCTCTCTCTCTCTCTCTCTCTCTCTAGGGAAGAAAGGCCTTTACTGTATATGTGAACGATATTACGATAAGGGAAATGGAATAGAAAACATGTTTTGTATGCTAGTATCAACAGTATTAATATTATGAGTTTTAAAAACAATAATATTTATACCTACTTTACGCTCATAAGGAAAAATGTACTAAGAAGTATTAATGTATAATTAAGATAGAATTTTGCATGCACATACTGTCATGGAGAATGTTTGGTTGCAGTCATGGTAAATTTTGTTCTAATTATATAAAATTGATTGACTTTTTGTTGCGTACTCACGTGAATAGGCTGATGGCCTCGCATTAAAGTCACGAATCACGAGTCACGAGTCTCTCTCTCTCTCTCTCTCTCTCTCTCTCTCTCTCTCTCTCTCTCTCTCTCTCTCTCTCTCCTTATGAATCCCGCGACCTGTGTAACGGGAGATGTAAGACTTTACAGTAGACCCCTTTAAACAACCTCTTCAGAGATATTAATCCAGACGTAATTTCAAGTTTTTACGAAAGATCAGTATATGTTATGTGGTATGACCATACGTAGGGATGAATGGCTGTTTAAGCCTTTTTTTCACTGTGGCCAGGTAGGTTCGTTTTCAGTTCTGATTCTGATTGTACGAACAGTCTTGGTTTCCCAGTTTTGGCCAGATTTTCAGTTCGAGTATGGCTTGTGTCGGGAGCTGAGCGAACAAACAAACAGACAAACAAAATGACTGAAACTGTAATTTTCCCTCTTCTTTTTTTTTGATTTCTCTTTGCCTTTCATATTACAGTCTTTCTTCTTTTCTGTTCATCTCTCTCTCTCTCTCTCTCTCTCTCTCTCTCTCTCTCTCTCTCTCTCTCTCTCTCAATTTTTCTGTCTTATTTTCTTTCTTTTCTCTCCTGTTGTGACAATCAACCATCATTCTAACATCCATCACCTACTACACCCCCCCCCTTCCTCCCTCCCTTTCCACCATCTGTATCTCCACCCCCACCCCACCCATCCACCCATCCACGGTTCTCCATCCTCCTCTTCTACACAATTCTCTTCCTCCTCTCCCGTCCCGTAGATCCAGTTCGAGGTCACCCACAACGTCATGCACTCGTTCCTGGGCGGGAGGGGCAAGTACTCCATGAGCACGCTGGACTATACGTCTTTCGACCCCATCTTCTTCCTCGTCCACACCCATGCCGACCGCCTCTGGGCTATCTGGCAGGCCTGCAGAAGTACCGAGGTACGTCTGCCTTTCTGTCTGTCTGTTTGTCCCTCTGTCAGCATGCCACTCCTATTTGTCTGTTTGTCTGTCAGTCAGCCTGTCTGTCTGTCTGTCTGTCCACAGGCCACTCATAACTGTCTACCTGCCTGCCTGTCTGTTCTGTTTGTCATTCTGTCTGTGTGTCTACAGGCCATCCCTATATGTCTGTCTGCCTGTCCTGTCTGTCAACATGTCTGTCCGTTATCCCACAGGCTACTTCTATCCGGCTATCTATCTGTCTGTCTGTGTGTCTGTCCTGTCTTGTCAATCTGTCCGTCCTGTCTTGTCAATCTGTCCACGGATCACCTCATTCTGTCTGTTTATACGTTTGTCCATGGGCCACTTCTTCTAAGCCCGCTCGTGTCTCTTGCAAGGCAAAGAAGCTCCATGGTGCATGCCTTGTATTTGCTTCACTCTCTATAAAACATGTCCTTGTAGACTGTTGGCATTTACGTGATCTCAGACCTGAAGACATTACAACAGACATCATTGAAAAAAAAATCTTTGTTCAGAGATGTCCCACCTGGTGTGATTTCTTAACTTCCTGAAAGAACTTAACTTAAGAAAAAATCTTATCTAAGATTTTACTGAAGAAAAACGAAGCAGTTTCAGCATGGTGTTTAGGAAATTGTTTTTTAACGACTTTTGTGTGTGTGTGTGATTTTCTTTTTTATCGTCTGTGCGGAGAGCAACTGTGATCAGATGACAGCCCTGATATAGCCATTTGCGTCGGCTAGGCTATGAACATTGTGAATTGAATTAAATTAATTCGAACTGTCTTGCCTACCTCTGTCTGTCTGTCTGTTTGTCTGTCTGTCTGTCTGTCTGTCTGTCTGTCTCTCCGTCTGTCTGTCTGTCTGTCTGCCTGCCTTTCTCTCTCTCTCTCTCTCTCTCTCTCTCTCTCTCTCTCTCTCCCCCCCCCCCTCCTCTTCCCCCTCTCCCCTCCCTTCCCTTCCCTTCCCTTCACGCTCCCTTCCCTTCATCTCCTCTAGTGACTTTCTCCTCCTCCTGTGTTCCTCCTCCTCCTCCTCCTGCTACTCCTGCTCCTCCTCCTCCTCCTCCTCCTCCTGCTGCTACTCCTCCTCCTCCTCCTCCTCCTCCGCCGCTGTGGGTGCAGGTCTCCCGTTCGACGAGGCCGACTGCGGCCTGAACCTGATGGCCACCCCCCTGCACCCGTTCGACGACAAGGAGATCAACCACTTCGGCCTGACCCACCTGTACAGCCGCCCCGCCGACATCTGGGACTACAGCAACCACTTCGACTACCACTACGACAACCTGGAGTTCCACCACTGGACCGTGCCCCAGCTGGAAGCAGT
>JADBJO010002364.1:202500-212500 GCA_016801955.1 Conus betulinus
TCAAGTCAAGTCAAGGTCCTGAGCATTCCTGCTGGGAGGGAGCACTATTAGCAGAAGGCGCCTAGGTGGCAGGCAGGCGTAGGACGGCGCAGCCCACCTTCCACGCATTAGCAGTGACCACGGATCTAGCCTGTGTCGCCGGGGGGAGGGGGATGGGGGGAGGGGGGAAGGGCACTGCTCTCGAGGCTGCGGGGAAGTTCGGCGACGACGAGGCGCTGCCAGGCCGCGACTTCACCAGTGGTCTGCACGACCAGCAGGGCCCTCCTCTTCGGGTAAAGGGAGTGGTGGGAACGTCCCTCACTCGCGCAGAGTTTGGACATGGGTCTTCTTCAATGACGATAGTGATTGTTCATATCGGACTGCGTGATTCGCCGGATCATGTGAACTTCCACGCGATTGGTAGGAAGAGCTGTCGGCGCTGACCTGTCTGGTCAGGCGTACGCAGTCAGGGCTGTGAACGTGCTTCCTCTTGAAAGGACGCGCGTGTTGGTTGGAAACGTCGTCGTTTTGACATGGGTGTGTGCTGTCGGGGTGCGCGTGCAGGCGACATGGATCAGCACGAGGTGGCGCCCAACCGTGTGCGTAAGGATCTGAGCGACCTGTCGGAGCGTGACGTCCTCAGCCTGAAGAGCGCCATCCGTGACGTCCAGGCGGACGACACCAAGGACGGCTACCAGGTGAGAGAGAGAGAGAGAGAGAGAGAGAGAGAGAGAGAGAGAGAGAGAGAGAGAGAGAGAGAGAGAGAGAGGAGGGAGAGAGAGAGAGAGATAGATGATGATGATGAAGACGATGATGATAGTGATGATCTAATAAGGAGGTAGAAGAGAGGAGTGCTGGTAACATCAGTGACGACAAAAACAGCGAAAGTGATGAGTAGGAAGAGGAGAACAAGAATGATGATGATGTCGATGATGATGACGCGCTGACGATGACGACGATGATGATGATGACGGTGGTGGTGGTGTGATGGTGGTGGTGGTGGTGGTGGTGGTGGTGGTGGGTAGTGGTGCTGCTGCTGCTGCTGATGATGATGACAATGTCGACGACGACGACGACGACGATGATTATGCGGAGAAGGATGCTGAGGGAGACGAGAAGGAGTAAGACAGCCGTGGTGGAGGCAGTGATTTTGGTCATGATGACGATGACGATACTGACAACGACGACGACGATGACGACGACGATCAAACCGCGTGTGACTGATCCATGCGCACACGTGTGCTGCCCAGCACATCTCCTCGTTCCACGGGGCGCCCCGCTGTGTCCGTCCCCCGCCGCCCCGCAATACGCCTGCTGCATCCACGGCATGCCCACCTTCCCCCACTGGCACCGTCTCTTCACCGTGGAGGTCAGTTCGGCCGGCCTCTCCTCGGCCTGGCTGCTGGCTGGCTGGCTGGCTGGCTGGCTGTGGGTCTGTCCGTCTGTGGGTCTGTCTGTGGGTCTGTCCGTCTGTGGGTCTGTCAGTCCGGCTTGCTCGCTGGCTGTCTCTGTCTGTGTCTGTCTGTCGGTCTGTCCGTTTGTTTGTCTGTGTGTCTGTCTGTCTGTTCGTCTGTCTGTCTGTCTGTGGGTCTCTCTCTGTCTGTCTGTGGGTCTGTCTCTGTCTGTCTGTCTGTTCGTCTGTCTCTGTCTGTCTGTGTGTGTCTGTGTCTCTGTCTGTGTGTCTGTCTCTGTCTGTGGGTCTGTCTCTGTCTGTCTGTCTGTGGGTCTGTCGTTTCTTCTTTCCTGCTGCGTGTCCAGCGTGCTCAGTTTCCTCATTTTCCCGGTGTTGTTTTAGTGCTGTCGAGATTAGTTATTTCCGTCTGTCTGTCTGTCTATCTCTCTGTCTGTTTCTCTGTCTCTCTGTCTCTCTGTCTGTCTTGTCTGTCTGTCCGTCTGTGTGTATCTGTACATCTGTCGTTTCTTTTCTGCTCTCACGGGTGTTGTTTTGGTGCTGTCGAGATCAGTTTTGTTAGTACTGTACGTCTGTATCTGTCTACCCGTCTGGCTTTCTGTCTGTATCTGTCTGTCTGTCTGACCGTGTAGCTTTCTGTCTGTATCTGTCTGTCTGTCTAGAACTTTCTATCTGCCGCGTCTTTCTTGCGATGCCCACGGCGTTTTCAGAATTTACACGCGGGTGTCTCCTTTGTGTTGTGATTCCCGCCTTTTGTCTATCTGCGTGTATGTTTGTGTGTGTGTGTGTGTGTGTGTGTGTGTGTGTGTGTGTGTGTGTGTGGAAGGGTGGGGTGTGAGTGTGTTGTTGTTGTTTTTGTTGTTGTTGTTGACAACAACAAAAAAAGGAATGTTGTTTTGCGAGATAACAGACTGATATGTGTTGACGTTTATTAAACAAAACCAGCAATGTTGATAGCTGCCGCCGACATCCTCATTGTCCTCCCGGTTAGCGCACGCGACAGCACCAGTTGTAACGGCGACAGCAGCTACAGCAACAACAACAACAACGACCTCAGGACAGCAAGGTCCACGCTGTTCACACAATCATTCAGAATTTATACGTAATGCACACTATCAGTCCACCATTTACGATACTGACGCGATTGTTCTGGCTTGGTATTATTCAAAAGCGTCACTCACCAGGAGTATCTTCAGGCGGTTGGCCTCCTGGCAACATAGCTCCTCGGGGGCTGCTGGCGCACAAGTTCCAGCAGGATTACCCTGGATGTAGGTGTGCCGGATGGAACCGAAGTTGGCGGCATAGACGTAATGGCGGCCACAGGAGACGGAACAGAGATAGTACAGAGAAACTGTAATTGAATGAATGAATAAATAAATGAATAGATAAATGAATAAATAGACAGATAAATAAATAGATAAACAAGTAAATAAATGAATGAATAAAAGGACCAGTTCTCAGAACCAGCCAAACCTGTCGCCTCACCCCCTCATTTCCTCCCTCTCCTTCCAGATGGAGGATGCGCTGATCCGTCACGGCAGCGGGGTGGCCCTGCCTTACTGGGACTGGACCAAGCCCGTCGAGCACCTGCCCGAGCTCTTCACCTCCGAGTCGTTCTACGACGCCTGGAAGAACGAGGTGTACCCGAACCCCTTCGTCCGCGCCTACATCAAGTCGGCCGACGGCTACACGGTGCGCGACCCGCGCCCGGAACTCCACAAGCTCTCCAAGGACGGCAAGCACTCGGTCCTCTTCGACGAGGTCCTGCTGGTCCTGGAGCAGACGGACTACTGCGACTTCGAAGTGCAGTTCGAGGTGACCCACAACGCCATCCACTACCTGGTCGGCGGACGGCAGACGTACTCGTTGTCCTCGCTGGACTACTCCTCCTACGACCCCATCTTCTCCGTGCACCACTCGTTCATGGACAAGGTGTGGGCAGTGTGGCAGGAGCTGCAGAAGAGGCGGGCCTGGTCTACGACCGCGCCGACTGCGCCGTCAACTTCATGAACGAGAAGATGCACCCCTTCGACTGGGAGGACCTCAACAAAGACGTGCGCACGCGCGAGCACGCCCACCCCCAGACGGTCTTCGACTACGAGGACCTCGACTATCACTACGACAACTTCAAGCTGGGGCGGGAACACGCTGGAGGAGCTGGAGAAGAGATCCACGATCAGAAGGGCCACCCGCGAGTGTTCGCCGGCTTCCACTTGCACAGCATCGGCACTTCGGCGGACGTCCTGTTCTACGTCTGCCAGACGGAGAACAACTGTGCGCGGGCGGGAGGCATCTTTATTCTGGGCAGTCATCTGGAGATGCCTTGGTCTTTCGACCGCCTGTACAAGTGAGTGATCCGCTTGGTTTCGGTTGTTCTTGCCTCGTGCGGCAGGAAAAGAGGCTGCGGAGCAGGGCATCGTTTTCTGTCAGGCTGTGCGTTTTGTCTGTTCACAGACTGTCGCGACATTGTGTTTGATGGGATCTTTGTGACATATTGCACATTTTGTTTGCTGGAGTTTTTTTTCTTCTTCTTGTGATTCTTCCTGTTCTTGTTCTTCATTATCATCATCATCATCATCATCATCATCATCATCGTCATCTTTTTCTTCTTTCTTCTTCTACTTCTTCTTCATCACCACCATCATCATCATCATCATCATCATCATTATCATCATCACCATCTTCGTCCTCTCTGCTTCTTCTTCATCATCATCATCATCATCATCATCATCATCATCATCTTCTTCTTCTTCTTCTTCTTCTTCTTCTTCTTCTTCTTCTTCTTTTTTTTCTTCTTCTTCTCCTTCTTTTCAATCATTATCTTAACCTAATTATTCTTGTTCTCGTTCTTCTTTTTCTCTCCTCCTCCTCCTTTTCTTCTTCTTCTTCTTCATACCATCAACGTCTTGTAATTCATAGAGGAGACAGATAGACAGACAGACAGAGACAGCCAACACACACACATACACTCACAATATTACAAGAATAACTTCACTCAAACCGTGATGAACGAGTCATAAGCCTAAAGAGATGGGTACTACGGCATAAACACACAGAAACGTACCCTCGCAGTCTCCCGCGTCTGCCGCCGCCAGCACTCTTGACAAAGGGAGACGATTGATGGGCGTGGTGAGGCTGAAGACTACCGAGTCGGATTCTCTCCCAGTTCTCAGTGACCGTTCAGTAGAGGCTGGAAGATTCACCCTCTCCGCATAAGAAGAAACAGCTATCGCTTGTTACCTGTCTGTGTCTGCTTTTCGGTTTGAGGAACTGAAGGAAGATGTGAGGAGCATTTTCGGCGAGAAATAGTAGGTTTTTTTTTGGGGTCCTTGCCACTGAGAACGAAGTGAAGAGGAGAAACACACACACACACACACACACACACACACACACACACACACACACACACACACACACACACAGTTACTCTCTCTCTCTCTCTCTCTCTCTCTCTCTCTCTCTCTCTCTCTCTCTCTCTCTCTCTCTCTCAAGTCCAACAGAACGATGTAAAATCTGGAAAACTGATGGTCAAAATCTGAAAAGTGATTGTCAAAGTAGAACGGAAGCAGTACAAACCAACGAGAATGTATATCAGGAAATTTGTAATGGTGTTACCCAGCTGTGCATATCTCGTCTACTTGGTAAGAAGCAGCAGATATAATCATGCACAAGGTTCTCGTACGTGCTGCACACACACACACACACACACACACACACACACACACACACACACACACACACACACACACATATATATATATATATATATATATATATATATATATATATCCATATACATCACACACACACACACACACACACACATATATATATATATATATATATATATATATATATGAGAAACTCTTGGAGACTATAAGCTGCTGAAGGCTCAATTTGAGAAGCATTTATTATTCTCTATTACACAGTCACGCAAATACAGTTAGTTAGGCAGAATTACCTACCACTGCAGATATGAATGCTTATCTCCCCCTATTATTTCTTCAATCTGATACATAAGAGCAAGCTTGTTTATAATTGAATATTTCTTGCAGTTATTGCAACACCAAGCTGCTCTGTAAATTGCTGGAATGGAGTTCGGTTACTTATCCTTGGAGTTTATTAGTTTAATATATATATATTGTGAAGCCGACAGATGTTGCGTTTAAGGACCAGAAGAGGATAAGGAGAACGCAGTCCCCTGTTTAACTGAAACCTAGATCTGCCCTTGATCCAGCTCCGCACCAAAATGTGGCTGCATAATGAATAAATAACATGTGACCAGAGTAACAGGGGACAAAAATAAGGCTCCTTTGCCTTCTTTCATTTTCTTTTCTTTTCTTTTCTTTTCTTTTTTTTTTTCTTTCCTCTTCTCTGAACAAGGTTCACAAGAAAGTATTTTTCTGCTGGGGGCAAGTAATGGTAGGTGCGGTCTGAAAGAGTAATTTCCCATGTACTATTTTATAACAGCAATTGAACATGTAAAATATCATTATTGATGTCCGTAGAAATTTGGACATTACTGTTCAGCACATATGAGTTCATAGATATATCCTTCAATCTCCAAACTACAGAGTGTCTATGCGGTATACAGCGTGTGATAATTTTCGCTGAACGGGTCATAGATCAGGCTTTTGATCCAGAACGCTCCACGGGATCTCTCCGAACTTCAGTGGATTCGCCCTGGGGCCACAATCCATTTTTCCAGCACCGGTGCCGTGGTTTTATACGTCATCTTGCAGACAGACACACAAACAAACGGACCGGACGCAGGTGAAAAATATAACCCGTTCGACTGAGGGAGATAATGTTCTTGAAAGATGGACACACACCTCAGAGTTTCACAAAGATACAAACAAACAACATTGAACGCAGGAACTGAGAGCTGCGGCGTCAGAAGTGAGCGCACAAGAACTCTTCTGTATGTTTTTTTTTTTTTTTTTTTTTTAATGATTTGTATTATTTAGATATATTCATAGGCTGAAATCTCTCTCTCTCTCTCTCTCTCTCTCTCTCTCTCTCTCTCTCTACCTCAGTCAGGCATTAGCCCCACGCCGGCTCATTCCGACCCCCCGTGTCCCCCGCACGGTTAATCCTTAGCGAACAGTCCATGAAAAGTCGGCATGAGACACCCACCCGAGGAGGCACTGCGCCAAGGCTGACTTACTTCGTGGTGGTGTTCAGTAGTGCCTATTGCGACCCTGCATACGCATCACGTCAGCTGTTATGCCTCCTACTGACGATAATGGCTACTTAGTCATGGAGCCAGCTTGAGTGAGCGACCATTTCCGAAGGGAAGACTGCAACTTTTAATTGTTAACGAAGTTTTAGGGGCGTATACAGTATGTTCTGAAACAATGCAGGCACTGCTTATCGTTACCGCGTTTTTAGGGGTGTATACAGTATGTTCCGAAACAATGAAGGCACTGCTTATCGTTACCGAATTTTTAGGGGCGTATACGGTATGTTCTGAAACAATGATGGCACTGCTTATCGTTACCGAATTTTTAGAGGTGTATACGATATGTTTTGAAACAATGAAGGCACTGCTTATCGTTACCGAATTTTTAGGGGTGTAAACGGTATGTTCTGAAAAACAATTAAGGCACTGCTTATCGTTACCGCATTTTTCGGGGAGTATACGGTATGTTCTGAAACAATGAAGGTAAATATTGGCATCTGGTATGTGTCATATAAAGTTTATGGACACGGGAGGGGGGGGGGGGGGGGGGGGGGGGGGAATACTTTAACGTAAATAAGACATCAAAGAAAACAAGACTGCGAACATCACCAAACGAGAGCGAGGACCAGTCGTCTCCCTTTGTGGCAGGTATGACATCACCACCGTCCTTCACGACATGGGCATTGATCCGGAAGACGTCTTCAACGTGCAGGCGCCCTTCTTCCTCAAGTACGAGGTTCACGCCGTCAACGGGTCCTCCCTCTCCCCGTCCGTCATCTCCCCTCCCACCCTCATCTTCCAGCCTGCCGAGGGTGAGTCGTGTCACATTAATGTGTACTGGTAGGCTATCGGGTGGAAGGCCCTTTCTTTTGACCTGAATTTTTTTTTTATATATATATATATATAAGTTTTCGTTCACGACCCACAAACGTTAGGTTACCAGATTTGAAGATCCTTGTCTCGACAACAGGTGAATTATGGATTTATTAGGTTCCAATTGTAAGGAATTTTTTTTAAAAGAATTTTGGCCTGTTACGTAGCCTAGCACACACACAGAAATGCGCGCGCGTGCACACACACACACACACACACACACACACACACACACACACACACACACACACACACACACACTGTAAGTGTATGTTCCTGCGTGCGCGCATAGTATGTGTGTGTGTGTGTGTGTGTGTGTGTGTGTGTGTGTGTGTGTGTGTGCGTGCGTGTATGTGTGTGTGCGCGCAAGCGCGCACGAGCGAACGAGCTATGCGTGTATATCAGCATCCGTAAGGACCACAACTTGAAGAAAAAAGATACTTGTCACTTTCGATTAAACTCACCCTCACCATTAAAAAAGTGTGTGTGTGTGTGTGTGTGTGTGTGTGTGTGTGTTTGCGTGCATGCGCGTGTGCGTGTGTATGTTTGTATGAGTGCGTGTGCACGCGATCATGCATGTGTGCGTACGTACGTGTGTGTCTATGTGTGTGTGTGTGTGTGTGTATGGGTGCGCGCTGGCGTGCTCGTTCGTGCGCGCATGGGCGGGACCGATGGGTGTTGCAGGAGCTTCACACGACCACGCCTCCCGAGCCATCGCCGGCGAGGGGGTCCGGAAGGACGTGAACACGCTGACGGCCGCCGAGATGGAGAACCTGCGTGTGACGCGCTGCGACGGGCGCGGGACGACACGGGCCGACTGTCCTACAACGACGTGGCCAAGGCCCACGGCTACCCACCCCAGGTACACTTCGTTTGCTGATGCTGTTGTCTCTCTTCTTCTTCTCTTCTTCTCGTTATTGTTGTGTCCAGTTGTTGGACTTCTCGTTATTGTTGTGTCTGTTATTGCGTGTGTGTCCATTTGTTCTTCAGTACGAAATCTTTTTACTCAGAGTGATGTAAGAAAGGTGTGTGTGTGTGTGTGTGTGTGTGTGTGTGTGTGTGTGTGTGTGTGTGTGCTCGTTCTTTGCGCATCTTTCGTTCAGTTCATGTGACAGTGAGTGTGTGCGCGCACGCCTACTTTGTGCTCGAGCCCATACGTATGCGTGTATGTCCCTTTGTTTCTCCAGTATGACATCTTTTCACTCAGAATGATGTAAGATACCGTGCGTACGTATGTGTGCGTGCGTGCACACGTTCGTGCGTGTGTGTGTGTGTGTGTGTGTGGTGTGTGCGCGTGTGTGTGTGTGTGTGTGTGTGTGTGTGTGTGTGTGTGTGTGTGTGTATGCATGTGTGTGTGTGCGTGCATGCGTGTGTGTGTGTGTGTGTGTGTGTGTGTGTGTGTGTGTGTGTGTGTGACACACGTGCAGTGCAAGATGGGTAGCTACGACGTGGCGTGCTGTCACCATGGGATGGCCAGTTTCCCAGCCTGGCACCGTCTCTTCACCCGCCAGATGGAGGTGGCCCTGACCTGGAGAGGCGCCAAGGTGAGTCTCTCTGGCCCCTGCTCTTTTTGCGCTGCAGATCGAATCCGGTCACACTCCGCGGTTAATAATGGTTGGTCACAGATGCTCAGTTCTGGACTTGGGCCTGAGTGAATCTGTCATCCCTGGTTTTGTTTATTATCAGTAGTATTATTATTATGATGATTATTATTATTATCATCATTATTATTTTTATCATCATTATTATTGTTGTTGTTGCTGTTGTTGTTATCATTGTTATCATCGCTATTGTTCACTGTTAATGTCCACAGCTGTTCAAGTCCTAGGCTTGGAGCTAAGTGAGTCTATTTTTTTTTTTATTATCATCATAATTATCATTACTATCATCATCATCATCATTGTTATTATTGCTGTTTATTATCATTATTATTAGTATTAGTATTATTCACAGTTAATGTCCAAGCTGTTCAGTCCTAGGTTTGGGCCTAAGTGAGTCTGTTTTTATTATCATCATTACTATCATCATCATCATCATCATCATCATTCACTGTTAATATCCACAGCTACTCAGTCAGTCCTTGGCTTGGGCCCAAGCGAGTCTGTTGTCCATGGGGGAAAGGGGGGGGGGGGGTGGTTGGTTGGTTTTCTTTTTTTTTAATTCAATTCAGACCCATTCAATTCAACTCCCTTTCAATGTCCATAATGGTTCGACTGTTCTGGACAGAGGCCAAGGCGAATGTGTCGTCCCTGCTCTTTTTGTTCAGTTTTAATGATATCAGTTCTGTTCACTGTGATGTTTATAATGGCTGTGTCCAAGGCGAATCAGTCCCTGCTCTTTATTCAGTTGCAGTCGAATCCATTCAGTATTCACTCTTAATGTACAGCACAGGTAGAAACTTACCTCTTCAGCCGAGCGTTTTGAGCATCGCTTTTGCCTCATTGAGTGTACAGAATACTTTCTGTAGAAAGAGAGCTGTTACACATGAGCGAATCAAGATCTGAATGGTTGACGAAAGCACAGTGAGTAGTACTTGTACTCGAATCAACAAGTTT
>JADBJO010002364.1:220000-321501 GCA_016801955.1 Conus betulinus
CTACCAGTACGACAACCTCAACCTCAACGGGCACAGCGTGGCCGAACTCAACGACATGATCCGCGCTATGAAGGCCCATCCCCGCATCTTCGCCGGCTTCGTCCTCTCCGGCTTGGGCACCAGCGCCCGCGTGCACGTGAGTTGGTGGGCGGGAGGGGGGGGGGAGAGGGAGGGAGGGAGGGGTGAGGGTGTGTGAGAGTATGATGGGAGGGGGATTGGGGTCGGCAAAGAAACTAAAAACAACAACAACAAAAACCTAGCATGTAATCATCCATGAACTAGAGGGCCTCGTGGTCACATAGGGTATGTGCTTGGGATGCCGATGGTTCGTGACTCTGAACCATTCTTTGGATGGAATTTTTTTCTTTTTATGGCTTGAAAGCCGCCCGCCCAGAGGAAACTGGGTACCGAATCAGTTCACTATCTCTCCTTATGTTCACTCCCCTGAGTTCGAACTCTCTGTGTAGGCGGTTCATGATCCAGGGTTTTATATTTCAGCGTAGTCTTAGCTATAAATAGTCGTTTAGGATTATGAGGATTCAGTTCACTGTCTCACCATACGTTCCATTTTCTGAATTCGATCTCTCTGCATTGGCAGTTTGTGGTTCAAGTACAAGTGTGTGTGTGTGTGTGTGTGTGTGTGTGTGTGTGTGTGTGTGTGTGTGTGTGTGTGTATGTGTGTGTGTGTGTGTGTGTGTGTGTGTGTGTGTGTGTGTGTGTGTTCTCCATCTCCACTTTTCCACTTTTTTGTTGCACATTTCACCCCCTTTTCCCCCCCCCCCTTTTTTTTAAGTGGGTCCTCCATCTTCCTACCCCCCCCCCCTCTCCCCCACTTCTTCATTTTTTTTTCGTCTTTTTTTTTCTTCTTATCCATTCTCATTCACATCGCAAATCTGTATGTTTTATATTTCGACATAGTCTCAGCTGAATGGTCTGTAAGGATTACGAGGTTCAATTTCAAACGTCTCCTCAAGCATTCTCTGATTTAAGGACAGTTCGTGTCGGTGGAGTTCAGCGTCCCACTTTTGGATAAACTGATCTTGCAATGACTTTGACTATGGAATCCAAATCTTCCCGAGAGCAACAACCTTGATCATTGACATTGACAGCCTCCGCTTTTTTTTCGGGGGGGGGGGGGGGGGGGGGGGGGAACTGTGGTCTAGAAGAATGACTATGGAATCCAAACCTTCCCGAGCAGCAACCTTGATCATCACATCGCCAGCCTCTGCATTTTTTTTTTTTTGGGGGGGGGGGGGGGGGGGGGGGGAGGGGGGTTTCTGGTCCAACAAACAGATCCAAGCTGGCTGCCATCTCGTTTCACGGGCAGAGGCTTGCAGATCGTAAAAGAACCGACCTGCACTTTGCAGTGGGACCTTCTCGACGACAACAACAAGGCGGCCAACGTGGGCAACTTCTTCGTGCTGGGCGGACCCACCGAGATGCCGTGGGCCTACGAGAGGGTCTACAAACTGGACATGACCGAAGCCGCCAAGAAACTGGGCCTGTCGGGCAGCTCGCACTTCAACTTCAAGCTGACGGTGACCAAGTACGACGGCACCCCCATGGACGTGACGCTTCCTGACCCGGTCATCGTCAAACGGGGGACCAACTCGGAGTTTGACGAACTCATCGTGCCCATGAGAAAGGCGAACAATCTGCCTCCGAAGGTCAGTGGTGTTAGTAGTACTAATAGTAGTCGTCGTAGCAGTAGTTGAAGAAACAAAACAGGCGAATACACAAGTAAGCCTAGCAGTGTCGCGTTAGCATTTGAGCTTACTACTGGTCAGATGGTTGGAACATGTGCCTGCAGAGCTGACGGTCGTGGGTTCGAACCTCACGTGGGGCTGGGTCATTTTTTTCGGCTTGAAAACCTTCTCTGTCTCTCTAGCAGTAAATGGGTACCTGATTCGGATCAGGGAAGGTTAAAGGGCGGCGGAAGGAGGAGGATGGCCTCCGCTTTCCTTCAGGTCGTGCCCTTCATTCGGTGAATCGCTGACTGTTCATTACCCCTAAAGCCGATAGGCTTGGGGAATTTTAACCTTTAACTTTTTCAACCTTCAACCTCCTGCCCCTCCCCCCTCCCCCCTCCTTAAGTTCAAAGTTTTGCCAAGTCATTACTACGAAGACAATTTAGTTGTTGGCCTGCGCTTGTTTTCCCCCCACTATTAAAATTGTTCGTCTTTGTATTTGTCTGACTTTATTCAAGTTTAAAAGGCTGTGCCAGTCTTGAATAAAAGTTACTCTGTGTTAGGTTTCCTTGTGGGAGCAAAAAACTACCCCACTTGTTTACTGTTTATTGTTTACTGTTCCCTGCCTCATTTCATTTCCAATTTCTTTAACTTTTCACCTGAATTGGTCATATTGGTTGATAGCTGCTCAATTGGTACCCACCGCACAGTCAGTTGACCAATTAGTTGTTGGGTCAGACGGTTTCTTTCTTTGTAGATGGTTGGTAGCTACATTATCACTTTTAGATAAAGAAAGAGAGAGAGAGAGAGGGGGTGGGGGGAGGTTTTACATGCTGTCGCAACTTTTCTCGTCCTTCCCTCCTTTAAAAAAAAGAAAATAGACCATCCATCGCTTTAAAAACCTAGCACACTGGAAGATCTCAGTAAGCGCAGGAACCGGCCAAGTTTTGGTATTATATAGAAAACGCATCTTGAATGTAGATCTAATCATTAATGACATCAAAATTATCAATGTTTTGTTGTTGTTGCTTTTGAACGCTGTCCGTTTCAAAAACACGAATTTCTGTTGGTTGTGTTCCATTCCTTAAACAGCGTTCCGGTTTTCATTTTTATTTTTTTCTTTCTCAGTGTTTCGGTTGTTTGTTAATGTATTCATTCTCCCCCCCCCCCCCCCACCCCCCCTTCCCTCCCCCCCTCCCTTTCTTCACCCCACACTTCCCCAAACTTTCTCTCTTTTCAATCTTCCTTCTTGCCTTCCTTCATTCTTACCACCTCTCTGTCTCCTTCCTGTCAATCTTTCTCCGACTTTGTTTTCTTCCTTCCTTCCTTCCTTCCTTTCTTTTTCCCCCATCCCTACCTTCCCGCCCCTTTTTCTCCCTCCCCCTCCCTCCCTTCTTCCTTCTTTCCTTCCTTCCTCCGCTCCTGCTTTCTTCTTTCCTTCGTCCTCCCCGCCTCCCCGCTGCTCCTTTTCTCCTTTCTCCTCTGTCTCTCCTTTCTCCTGCACATTTATCTTTCTTGTCTTTCCTTTCCTTCTTCCTTCCTCACTGCCTTTCCCTCTCCTACCTTCTTTCCTTTCTTCCTTCCTTCCCCGACGCCTCCCTCCCTCCTTTCCCTCTCCTATCTTCCTTCCTTCCCCAACACCTCCCTCCCTCCCTTTCCCGCTCCCTCTCCTCTGCCTGCCTCACTTTTTCCTACCCTCGCTACCCACCCCCCTCCTCTTGCGCCCTTCCCTCCCTTCCCTCTCCCCTCCTTTCTACCTTCCCCACTTTCTTCTCCCACTCCCCCCTCCACCACCTTCCACCCCCCCACCCCCTGCGCCCTTCATTCCCTTCCATCTCTCCTCCTTTCTACTTTCCTCCCACTTTCTTCCCCCCCCCCCCCCCCCACACTTCCACCACCCACCCACTCCACCTCCCACCCCACCCCGCGCGCCCTTCCTTTTCTCCCCCCGCGCCCTCCCCCCCCCCCCCCCCCCCCACACACACACACACACACCCACACGCGCGCACATTCCACCCCCTCCTTCCCCACGCAGATCGTGGTGCGGCGCGGGACCAGGGTGATGTTCCACCCGACCGAGGACGGCATGAAGGGCCCGGTGCGCGAGCTGGGGTCCTTCACCACCAGCAAGCGCTGCGCCATCCCGCCCGGGACCGTCAACGCTACGAGTTTGACGTGCTGCACGCGCTGGAGCCCGGCGACCACTACTTTCGTGGCCAACGACCCGGTGCTGTGCAAAACAGGGCAGCCGCCTGCAGATCAGCGTGGACGAGGAGTAAAGTTGGTGCGTGTTTGTTGTTGTTGTTGTTGTTTGGTGAGTGAGGCTTTGCTTGCCGGGTGGTGAGGGTGTGTGGTGGTGGTGGTGGTGGAGGGTCGACGGTGGGAGGAGGGGGGAGGAGAGGGGGGGAGGGGAGGGGAGGAGAGGCGAGTGAGGGAACTCGAGTGTAGTTTAGCTGTTAGTTTTCTTCCCTTATGAAGTGGGAATGGTAATGTTCTTGGTTGTTGTTGTTGTTGTTGTTGTTGTTGTTGTTGTTGGTTGTTTGTTTTTTTTGGGGGGGGGGGGGGTGGTATCTGAAGCGGTCTAATTTCTCGCTCTCTGTTTGTCTCTCACTGGTGTGTGTGTGTGTGTGTGTGTGTGTGTGTGTGTGTGTGTGTGTGTGTGTGTGTGTGTGTGTGTGTGTGTCTGCGCGCACGCGCACTTGCTTCTTTCTCTGATACAAATTTACATTTAGTCTAGACTGTCCTCCCAATAAAGATCTTTTCCAGATGTAGAAGGTGTGTGTGTGTGTGTGTGTGTGTGTGTGTGTGTGTGTGTGTGTGTGTGTGTGAGAGAGAGAGAGAGAGAGAGAGAGAGAGAGAGAGAGAGAGAGAGAGAGAATCTATGTATGTATCATTCAAAACGGAAAATAATGACACCAGTGGTCAGCATTTCAATACTATGTTCTCTGCACTGCCATTACTGTTATCATAATGATTATTATTTGAACATCGATTACCATTCTAGATGATCTCTTTCTTGTTTCAGCAGAACGATGGACCCATTCTTCGTCATCTCTCAACAAAGAGTCGCGGCCATCAAGAGTTATTCCAGCCACAAAGGAATGGCTATTTAAAAAAAAAAAAAAAAAAACCGCAAAATTTGTATATAGAAGTTGCCATGTGATATGCTCTTTGTGGAAGACGTGAAGAACAGACGTGTAAAATTCTCTGGTGTTGCGGACTCCTGTTAAATTGGTCACTGAACGATTGTCGGGTTTTGTCTCTGGCCAGATCATGTTGATGGTTGTCGAGTTATAGTCTAGTCGCAAGCAAAGTGAATAAATATTCATCAGCAATGCATCTCTGGTCTTCTGTTCCATTATAGTGGCTTACTTGATTTATCTGTGAGAGTGCTTTTATGTTTGTACGGTGTTATGTTTGTATGGCTGAGTGTGAGCTACAGTTGGAAAAAGAGAGACACAGAGAGAAACCATACATCTATGACCCCCCCCCCCAAAAAAACAACAAAAACAAAAAAAAACAAAAAAAAAACAACGTCACACTTTAGAAGATTTAAAGTGAAATAATAGAGCCCACTTCTATTATGCCATCCCTTCTTGTACTATGAACTCATTCACATTAAACACTCAGAAACAGTGTTTAGAAGTTCAATGAAAACTGTCGAAACAGCTTCTTTCTGTTCATTACGAGATCATGACTGTGTGTTATCATCTATTTAATTTAAGACTACCAACACAGCTCTCCAAATCGCCCGTCCCATTCAGCACTTAGAGGGCATACTTGCATGGTTTCAACTGTCCTTGTCAAGTGAACCCAAGTAAAATGGAACACTTTGAAATGGCATTCGGAAGTCCAGTGAACAAAAAGGGAATTTGTTGCCGTTGATTCAGCTCATCATCATGCCATATTATTATCATTACCATTATTGTTATTATTATCATTATTATTATCATTATCAACATTATTGTTGTTATTGTGATGAGTACATTTATAGTGCCTGTCTCCAATTAGAGACAAAGTTCTAAGCTCTTTACAATCCATGCTCTCGTTTACACAACAGACTGCCTACCTGGGTAGAGCCGACTGTAGAACTGCCTGCTCAGTGATGCTACATTCAGTCGTTTGCTGTGTCATTCAGTCGAATATCACTTTTTTTTTTGCTGTGCACGCTGTGTGTATATGAGTCATTCATAGCAACCACCAAACTGGCTATCTTTCTCGAAAGTTGGTGACAGATTCTTACGTGTGTGCAAGATGTGCATGCGTTCACACACGCAACCTTGGATGATAATCTCATTCGAAGGATTTCTGGAAAAACTAAAAGCATCTAATACCTCTGATCTTTCTAACTTAAAAGTCTTTTTTTTTCCATCTCAAACAATCTTACAGACTGGAGTTACAACCCTGTAAACTTAATGTCATGATTGTATTTAAGTATTCTTCTAACTGGATTTATAACCTTGTTAACTTAAAATTTGTATTTCTCTTCAGTACTCTTCAGACTAGTTTACAGTCCTATACAGTCGTGTTTTTGCTCAACCACACTTCAGACTGGATTTTAAACAGTTTACACTTGCATTCATGTTCCTTCTCAAGCACTCTTCTGTCTGGATTTATATCCCTTTAAACTTGCATTCATGTTCCTTCTCAAGCACTCTTCAGACTTGATTTACATCCCTTTAAACTTGCACTCACGTTCCTTCTCAAGCACTCTTCAGACTTGATTTACATCCCTTTAACTTGCATTCATGTTCGTTCTCAAGCACTCTCCAGACTGGATTTATATCCCTTTAAACTTGCATTAATGTTCCTTCTCAAGCACTCTTCAAACTGGATTTACATCCCTTTAAATTTGCTTTCATGGTCGTGTTAACCACCATTGACACTGGATTTACAATCCTTTAAACATGCGTTATGTTTCTTCTCAAGCACACTTCAGTCTGGATTTACAACCCTCTAAACTTGAATTTATATTCTTTCTTCTCATGCAATTTCAGACAGGATTTACAAGCCGTCAATATTATTTGTATGTTTTTTTTTTCTCAAGTATTCTTCAGACTGGATTTATATCCCTTTAAACTTGCATTCATGTTCCTTCTCAAGCATTCTTCAGACTGGATTTTATATCCCTTTAAACGTGCATTCATATCCCTTTTCAAGCACTCTTCTGTCTGGATTTATATCCTTTTAAACTTGCATTCATGTTCCTTCTTAAGCACTCTTCGGACTGGATTTATATCCCTTTAAACTTGCATTCATGTTCCTTCTCCAGCATTCTTCAGACTTGATTTACATCCCTTTAAACTTGCATTCATGATCTTTGTCAAGCACTCTTCAGTCTGGATTTATATCCCTTTAAACTTGCATTCATGTTCCCTCACAAGCACTCTTCAGACTGGATTTATATCCCTGTAAATTTGCATTCATGTTTCCCTCACAAGCACTCTCTTCAGACTGGATTTTAAATATCCCTGTAAATTTGCATTCATGTTCCCTCACAAGCATTCTTCAGACTGGATTTACAATCCTTTAAACTTACACACATGTTTCTTCTCAAGCATTCTTCAGACTGGATTTACAGCCCTACGATCTTAAAATCGCGTTCCTTTCAACGTACCCTTTAGGGTGGATTAAAATCCTGCTAACTTTGAACTTGGTTTTGTTCAACCCCTTTTCAGACTTGATTTACACATCTACTGACTTAAAACTGTGTTCCTTTTCAAGTTCGTTTGAGGCTGAATTTACTGCCCTTCTAATTTAAACTCGTGTCCCTTCAAAGCAATCTTCAGAATGCATTTACAGCCTTGATAACTTAAATCCGTATTCCTTTTTTTTTTTTTTTTTTTTTTTTTTTTTTTTAAGCACATTCAGACTACATTTAAAACTCTTCTAAATCAACGTTTTCTTTCCAGCTTCTCAAAACAACTTTTCAAATTGGATTTGACAGTCCTGTTGATTTAAATTCATGCCCCTTGTGAAGTATGCTTTGGACCGGGTTTTGCAACGTGTTAATTTCATCTCATGTTTCTTTTCAAATATTCCTTATATTTCATGCTGGATTTACGACTCTGTCCTATTAACTTTAAATCCGTTTTTTTTTTTTTTTTCTCTCAAGCATTCTTCAGGTTGATTTACAGCACCCTGCTAATTTAATATCATGTCACTTCTCGAACACTTTTCAGACTGGATTTCCAATATTGTTCATTCAAACTGATGTCCCTCTTCAAGCACTCTTTAGATCATCTGCAGAGGAACACATCATCCTTTTGATTCAATCACATGTTACTTATCAGGCGCTTTTCAGACTTGATTTACAAACAGCGTCGTTCATTTAAAATAATGCCCCTTCTCAAGCACTCTCAAGAGTGGATTTAAAGCTGTAAAACTTCAACTGGCGAAGTGGTTAGCGTCGCGGACTCCCGGCTGGGAGGTCGTGGGTTCGAATCCCATCAGAAGTCATGTGGGTTTTTTCTGCCCCGACCGGCTCCTACCCCAGAGTTGAGTTTGCTGCGGACTCAGTTGGGAAGACTGGGACCACACAGTCGAGTTTCATCCACTTAATGGATGCGTTTCTGAGAGTGTTGCTCAAATTTTCCTGACCAACACTGCAGGTGTCTGTATCTCTCGGGCCTGGTTGACGCCGGGATATATTATGAAAGGAAGCGTAGAGTACAGCCCTGCCATGTAGTCTCAGACCGAAATGGAAATCCGTAGCATCATCTTAATCATCCTCATTCTCATCGATCAGCATAAAAAAAAAAGTCTCAAATTCTGTGGCCGTTCATGCCCTGCTCTCATGGTGACCTCAATTTCGATGTCCTCTCCCACGTCTGTGGCCTTGGTTTGGTTCCGTCCGGGCCACCGGTATCGGCGAGTCCATGGGGCTGTGTCGTTGGACGGACGTGGTGGCGCCCTCCGGAGGGAGAGCTCACTCACGCCGGCTCCGCGACTAAGCAATTATTGTCGTCAGTAGGGGGCTTAGTAAGTGGTGTCCTGCGTATGTTAGATCAGAACAGGCGCCACTGAAACACCACTGAAGTGACTCGGCAGCAGTGCAGTGTCTCCTCCGGTGGGTTGCCTCTTGACGACTTGACATTGACTGCTCCCTGTGGATTGCCGGTGCCGGGGCTGTGGCGGGGCCCGGGACAAAAAAAAAAAAAAAAAAAAAAAAAAAAAATTAATTGTCAAAACTCTCCAGGTGAAATATTCCTTCCTGTTGACTTGACTAAAATTAATTGTCAAGCACTCTCCAGGTGAAATATTCGTTCCTGTTGACTTGACTAAAATTAATTGTCAAGCACTCTCCAGGTGAAATATTCCTTCCTGTTGACTTGACTGAAATTATTGTCAACGACTCTTCAGATGAAATATTCCTTCCTGTTGACTTGACTGAAATTAATTGTCAAGCATTCTTCAGATGAAATTTTCCTTCCTGTTGACTTGACTGAAATTGATTGTCGAGCACTCTTCAGATGAGCTGTTCATCCCTGCTGACGTAAATCCACGTTTCTTCTCTCAAGCACTCTTCAAGTTGGATTTTCAGCGTGTTAACTGAAATTCACAATCCATCTCAAGAAGTCTTCAGACTGGATTTACAATCTTGTTAACTTGAATTTGACTTCCTTCTTAAGCACTTTTTAGAATAGATTTGCAACTTGTCGTCTTAGATTAATTTTTTCTCGGGCGCTCTTCAGATTGGATTTAAAATTTGACTAACCTAAACTCGCGTTCCTTGTCAAACACTCAGAGACTGATATTTTACTCTGAAAAACATTTCAATCCAAACTCATGTTTATTTTCAAACACTATTCAGATTAATTTACAACTCATCAACTTAAATTCATGTTTCATTTGAGACTGGATTTGTAATCCTTTTTAAAAACTAGTGTTCTTTCCGCAAACACTCTGCAGACTGGATTTACAACCTTGTTTCACTTTACACTCATGTCCTTTCTCGTCGTGGAAAAGGTGCAAGATGTCTTTCCCCACCCTCAGACGTGCATCACCCTGCCAATAATAGCAACGGAAGGGTCCTTCGCCGTGACTAAAAACTGCATGGGCATACTATGAAGACTGCCTCGAGTGTCAAGTGTCATGGGGTCACAGTCGAGAACAACTCAAGATAAGATGAGCACATTAGCAGTTTGTGTACAAAATGCGAACACAATCCCAGACTTTCACAAACGGAATATCTAATGATCAGCTTCAGAAATATGAAAGGGACAACCTAGATATTATAAGCATGGCAACTCTTGAGCATGCAAGCACATTCTGGGATCCACATGTGCAGTTTTAACATAAATGGCCAGGAGCTATTCAACATACAGCAGCCCGCTTTGCAATGAAGCACTGCAAACACTCCTCAAGTCCATCTGAAATGTTGGAGGTACCCTGGCCTCCAAGACTGACGAGACGATTGCACACCTGGTCATGTTGTACCTGATAAGCAACCGTATGATTTTGTGCAACACAGACCCAAAGAACAGGCACCAGCTTGCAAGCGACGTGCACAGGTACAGTCAACACTTTTCTGTTCCCCACTGCAAAGCACAATACCAACACTGAGCAGTTCTCCTACTTGCCAAGGACGATACAGGAATGGAAGAACTTATTCCAGGACACTATTGAAGGCCTCAGAGCCAGTGCCGGGGTGGGGTGGGGGTCCTCCCCCTCACCTCCTCCGGCTGGCAAAAAATTGGATTTTTGGAACTGATGTCTCCCTCCTTCCCCCTCTAGGGAAAGACTGTGCCAGACCCCCCCCCCCCCCCCCCCCCCCCCCCCCCCCCCCCCCCCCCCCCCCCCCCCCCCCCCCCCCCCCCCCCCCCCCCCCCCCCCCCCCCCCCCCCCCCCCCCCCCTACTACTGCCTCGTACCACTCATATATAAACGATCCAGTCCTGGATCAACCCATCGAGTCCTTTGTGTCAATAGTTTCTCACACACACAACGCATGTACAGCTTAGCACTAATAATAGCTGCAGCAACAGCAGTAGTTGCAGTAGCAGCAGCAGCAGCGGCAGCAGCAGCAGCAGTAGCAGCAGTAGCACGCAGCAGCAGCAGCAGCAGTAGCAAAAGTCGTGTTCTTCGTCCGTCAAGTCAACAGAAAACCACTACAGTCCTCTTGGGGTTGGAGGAGGTAGTGTGTGTGTGTGTGTGTGTGTGTGTGTGTGTGTGTGTGTTTGCGTGCGTGTGTGCGTGCGTGCGTGTGTGTGATTTGTGGATACGCAGGTGGCAGATCAAGCCGACGAGTGCACGGAATGTTCGGTGACAGGTTGGGCAGGGAGTGTGGGAGACCTTGCTCTTGATTGTTGGCGCAGGCTTTTGTTGCCTGTCCCTTTTGTTGCACTTCCTTCACACAAACTGGCACCTTTGTGGATAGAGTAAGTAACGTCATCTAGCTTGATCCAAAGCAGTCTGTTCCCATGTTTCAGGGTTGATGTAAAACGCTTTCAAGGATGTTTTGAGTGTGTGGTTGATGTAAAACGCTTTCAAGGAAGTTTGAGTGTGTCTTTGAAGCACTTCTTCTTACCTACATGGGAATGCACTCATGGTTGCAGCTCTCTTGGGTAGCTGCTGGTCTGAAATGCAAGCTACATGACCTGCCCATCGAATCCGAGACAGCGTCAGGATTGTGTGGGTATTCGGCAGGTCTGCTTGGTCCAGCACCTCTGTGTCTGGGATTTTGTGCCGGCATTTTATGTTTAACAATAATCTGAGGCAGTTTGTGTGGCAGAGATTCCGCTTCTTGGCGTGCCGTTGGTACACTGTCCACGTTTCACATGTGTAGAGGAGTGTGTGGGGAGAACAACTGCTGTGTACACCTTCAGCCTGGTCTCTAAACTGATGCCTATCTTATTCCAGACATCGGTGTATCGTCTGCCGAAGGTTGACTCGCTTTTGCAATTCTGATGCTCACGTAATCGTTGATGGTGATGTTCTGGAACAGTGTCCTGCCAAGGCAGGCGAATTTACTCACCGCTGCGAGTTTCATACCACTGGCTGTGATGTTAGGCTCGGCACTGGGTCTGCCTGCTGCGGGCTGATGCAGAACTTCCGTCATCTTTGTATTTGTGGTAAGTCCGAAGCGCTTTCATCAGCAAACAGAAAGTCTCTGATGATGTCTGTCATAACGTTAGTTTTTGTCTGGAGCCTTTTGAGGATAAACAGCGTTCCATCTGTTCTGCAGCAGCAGCAGCAGCAGCAGCAGCAGCAGCAGCAGGAGCAGCAGCAGCAGCAGCAGCAGTAGTAATAGTAGTAGTAGCAGCAGTAGCAATAGCAGTGGTAGTCGTATAGAAAGCAGTAAAGTGGTGGTAGTAGAAGTAGCAGTATTGTGTTTTTGGTGGCAGGCTGTCTTTCCCTGTGATGTTATGATCAAATTGCTGACTGTGGTCAGCATACGGACGAAGAAGATTTAGCCGCTGCAATCAAACAAGGCAAGCCCTCATGGCCATCACTGTGACATTGCTTCACGTTGAAACTATGTACATTCCCCCTCATCACAGTTTACATGTTACTATGTGCTGAACTGCTTCACCGTAGCTTCCATGCCTTTAACAGGAAACCTGGTGCTCAGGGTACAGAACCTTTTCTCATAATAGTCCGATTCAGTTGTCTGCAGTCCGTATTGCGTCTGAAGGAATGCAGAAGGAGTTGTCTTTCCTAACCTAATGATGAGGCTACTTTCTGTTTGTTTTGCCTTTTTTAGTAGGACTTGATTACAATTGAATTTCGCGCGCGCCATACCCACACACACATGCACGCACGCGCGCGCGCGCACGCACGCACGCACGCACGCACACACACACACACACACACACATCAAACTGAATTTGTCAGACTCACGATTACTTCTGTTACTTGACTGTCGACTAACAAGTGAAAACTGTGAATGAGACAAAGGAATGAAGCATTTTAATATCCTTGTTTCTTTTGGTTTTCCCAATCCAAGAAAAGTCGGAAGAGCGTTTTGTGGGGGTGGAGGCGAGTTGCCCCCCCCCCCCCCCCCCCCCCCCCCTCTTCCCCCCCTCCCCTCCCCCACCTGTCTCTTCGCAATAATCTTCCCACCCTGTTGAAAAAAAAATTGTTTTCTGCGTTGCTAACCAACAATTTCATCTCTCTCTCTCTCTCTCTCTCTCTCTCTCTCTCTCTCTCGTCCTCTCTTCCTCTCTCTCGTCTCTCTCTCTCTCTCTCTCTCTCTTTTAATCTGAATCTCTCTCTCTCTCTCTTCTCTCTTCTCTCTCCTCGCTCCTCTCTCTCTCCTCTCTCTCTCTCTCTCTCTCTCTCTCTCTCTCTCTCTCTCTCTCTCTCTAACCGCATCATGTAGATGTAAAAGAAGGAAAAAATCTTGACATTATTGATGTATTGTACTTGTCTAATTTCATTCTTAGCTGTTTGTTGTATGTTAATATCATCTTTTTTTTACAAAAGGAAGCTGTAGCTTCTCTCCCTCTCTCTCTCGCTCTCTCCTCTCTCTCTCCTCCTCTCTCTCTCTCCCTCTCTCTCTCTCTCTCTCTCTCTCTCTCCTCTCTCTCTCCCCTCTCTCTCTCTTCCCTCGCTCTCTCTCCTCCTCTCTCTCTCCATCTCTCTCTCTCTCTCTCTCGATAGGAAGATCGCTTATTCTATATGTCTGCTGTGCTGATTTTTTTTCTTCTTTGTAATCAATTTCTTTATTCGTGTTTGTTGTTTCAATCGCTTTGTTTTCCCTTTAAAGTCATCTACGCCTTACATATTTGTGGGTGAACTTTTTAATATTGTGAAGATAGGGCCTATGTACATTTGTTAAAAGTTTTGTAAGTCTTAGTCGCTAGTCCTACTTAGTTAGTCCCTTAGCAGGGCAAGGGCCGGATGAAAAAAAGCATGTGTTTGCTTATCTGTTACCCTTGGAAATAAAGTTATCATCATCATCATCATCATCTTCTTCTTCTTCTTCTTCTCTGCTTGTCACGCTTCGTCTCTTAGAGGGGCAAGGGCCAGACGGTAAAAGCATACGTTTGCTTATCTGTTACCCTTGGAAATAAAGATTATCCAATATCAATCAATCAATCTCTCTCTCTTTCTTCCCGATTTCTTTCTCCTTTTTCTTCTTTTGATTGTTCAAAGAGACTCGCAGTTACCGCCCTTTATTAAACTCTCATCTTGAAAAGACGAAAACGATAGAGAAAGTAATAAAAATGGCGCGACTCATCATGGGCCAGGAGGAAGGGTTGATCCAGCTTAAAAATCGATAGTTCGTCCTGAGATTTGAAACGCAAATACACAAACTTAAAAATGGAAGAAATTGAGACATTTGTTCGCAAGCTTTGTTCGGAAGGAGACTTGAGGTAAGTTAGCCTGTAGAATTACGATGGTACCATATTGAAGCGGGGAATATTCAAGAAACGATCCGAGAGGTCGTGTCTGAATCGGTGCAGTTACATGTTGAACTACTACTTGAGTAAGAAGTTGGGTGCACTTAACAATGCAGAGCTTTTGACGGCACGACATTTTCTTAAATCAAAAATCAAGAAGCAAAAACTTGAAGCCATCTTGCCACGTCGTAGCCAGTCATTTCACTCCATTTCACTCGCACCGTACGCAGCTTTACAGTAGAATTTGGATCATCATGGTCATGTTGATCAATTTTATGTCATGATTTTCGATGCAACGCTGTAAACCGTTTCCGAATGAACGAGTAAGCTTCTTGTCTCTGACCAGCATCTTCACATGCTTTACAAGTAACATGTTACCATGTTACAGTTTTTTCCATGTTACTGACTAACTTGGGTTCACATAGTTATAGTTCCCACTCTTTCAGTTTGCCAGAAGAAAATTTGGCAGATGTAGTCACACTCAAGATTACACTGAACTTTCAACAGCACATGACAAAGTAAATACAGAGTTTTAAAAAAATGAACATGAAAGAAAGAAAAAAATTAAATGGTACAAAAAGCATCTGAAATCGGACAGCAGAGTAGAAAGTTGCAATTTTTTTTTTTTTTTTTTTTTTCCTTTTTTTTTCAGTTAATTAAAATTTTTCCCCAAAAAACAAGTTAAAATGCAGTTTAAGGATGTGGTTTCAAGACAGGTGTAATGTGTCCACCAAAACAAAGATAAAGGCAGGCAACATCAGTATGATTGTCGCACCTAACTTACCCACCATCTCAGCTTTTGCAGCATTCAGGGCAGGGCAAAAACAAAAATAAAACAACTAAATGAATCAGTTCACATGAAACTAGGTGCGAGTCTTATGACACAAAAATGAAAAATTACTAGAACTATGAAACTACTTAGTCCCATTTGGATTTGTTGAGCTATTGAGGTGAAAGCGCACCGTATGGGATCTAAAATTTGTCAAATGGCAACCTCGAACAGCTTTACAAGATTTACATAGTCAGTCTACATGGAAGACTGTATTTTTCATGTGAACATCATGCTACCTTGAAATGAAATGAATAATCAGTTCATTAGAAAGACGACGATGTGTCATTCTGTTCATGGAGAGAAACAAAAAGGCCAGTTATATGTTGTCACCAGATGAACAGATAGGATTGTGACTTGATAAGGAGTAGATAATTGCAGTTGATTAGAAACCAGCGAGTATACTTGAAAAATCAGTGTCTGCAATTATTACTCAGTTCAAAAAGAATGGTACTAGTTAGCAAAGTACAGTCTTCAAAATTTTTAACAATTTGCTACCAACTCTGACACATGATCCGTGTGTGATATGCATAAGTGGCTAGTGTGCAAACAAAGTGAATGCAATTGTTTTACTCATTAAAGAAATGAAATGTTAGTCACAGTGTGATACTGTGCTTAATACATTGTGACAATGAACATGAGTTTGTCAAATGTCTTCCTTGCTAGATCAGTAGATGACTATGAGTGTTTAGCATAGATCAAGAAGGGGATGGACTGTTCTTGCCAAAGAAGCATTATTTATGTTATTTGTCGAAACACCATTCAGATTAATCAGATGGTTGAAACATCCACCATTATCTACATTTATCCAGTGATCAATTTAGTTGTGCTGATGCAAAGGGATCTGGTTTGAAATTGAGTTGGAATGAAACAGATTAAGAATAATCACAATTACAATTACGTGGGATGTGATGTCTGAGCATGTTATATTGTTCGTGACACTGTATAAGAGCATGTCGATTTAATGAAGCATGCAACCATCACTGCCGTCTGTCTGATCATGTCCATGCCAACATCCAGAAAATAACTCCTAAAAAAATAAAATGTAGCGAGCGATTGGCATGACAAATTAAAAAAAAGAAAAAAATAACCTGTCTTTGCGTGTCTGTGTATATATAGTAGTTTTGGATCGCATAAAAAGAGGTGTCGGTGACAATTCTTGTGCGCAAATTCCCATCTGACGCATTGGAATTCAGGCTAGTGCATCACAAAAACGTACCAAAATTTACTGTGACGCAGTGATTTTCTCTTGTACGCATTACAACTCCAAGCAGCGCATCACGCAAAAGTGCTTTTGTCCTATCAGCCAGGCCCCAGGTAACTATTAGAAACGTAACTTTCCTCGGCGTTTTAGAACATTCTGAATTGATGATCAACTTCTACTTGACAAGTGTTCTCTACTGAAAGTTAAGAAGAGTCATCAAAATAGACAACCCTAGTCTATGATTAGACCATAAGATCACGTGCTAAGTGTGAAAAGCATGGAAAACTACCCGAAATTCAGCTTTTCAGAATAAAAATCGACAGTTCAGCTGTGGCTGGCGGGTGATGATCCAACGAATGGAACAGAAGTCGAGTGAACTAACATGACCAGTTTGGATTTATAATTAAGATGGCTCCATTACGGATATAAGAATGTGTTGCGCACTGTACAAGAGTAGCCAGTCTGCATGATTTCGTCAAAGGTTCCACAAATAATCGACACATGTCTTTGTCATCAGGCTTCCGATGTGCATTGCAGTGTGACTGGAATTTGGTCAAGCAAAGAATTATTTCAACAATAAGGAAATGGCTTGCGTAGTGGAAATTCTGTGATGATAAGCGAAAAAGACATCACACAAATCAGTTTCACTGTTAAATCCTGATAGTTCAGGTACTCGCTTTTATTCCTGTTAGTTGATAATACTTTGCTCGCACTGGAACAGGAATCTGAACAATATTTAGCACAATCTGGAATGTTTTATGAACTGTATCATTAGCACCTGTTTGCTTATCTATAAACATTTCTGTCTCTTTATGTATTTATGTGTGTAGGCCAGTGAGAGCTTGCACATGTGTGTGTGTGTTTCACTTTATTTTCAAGCAGTTATAAATGGTGACCCCCTATATATTTCTGTGACCCCCTGAAAATCTGAGAAGTTTTTCACACCAAGTCTGACCCCTGAAGTTTAAGGAAATAATTATGACCGGGTGTATAGTACCTTTTGAATATTGAAGTATAAACGTTGAAAAGGATGAAAATACATCGTTTCGTCAGAGGCATCATCATGGAATTGATAAACTGGTTGTGGAGATCTGCACATTGACTTGTGATTGAGCACAGTTTTATCACCTCTCATCAGATTTGCAAGACTTGATAGTTTTCTTTTACTTCATCACCAAACTATGATGTCAGTATTGGTGTGAAATATCATTGCAGCAAAATAGCGCTACAAACAAGTGGGGAAACAGTCCATGTAAAAAATGAAGTCTTAAAAGATGTTGGTTGATGGGCCGGTCAGAAGCATCTTGCCCATTCAAAATGACTGTGATATCTTTTGCTGCAGCAGTTTAAGTTTCGATTTTATCAAGGTGTCTCTGCATGTGGACTAGTTCATATGATGCTACACCATATTTGTTAGTAGTAGTAACATCGAGACAAAGTCTAACTTAGAACTTTGGCTGTTTTGCACTTTGACATGACACCATGCAGGAGAACGTGAAAGAGCTGAAGCAGTAGAATCCGCTTATATTCTAATGTACATGTCGTGTCATTCCTGAAATCTATCTCGAGATTTTCAACTTAATTTGTTAACTTTAGAAGTATAATTGTACTGTTATGATGATGTTCAGTAATATACTAATTCCGCCAAGGTTGAACAGCTTTTTCATGAGTGATAATTCTAAAATACAGATGTCAGAATTCATTTTTTCCAGCTTTACCCATTTTCGGTATTGAACAGAAGATGTGGAGAGGGAATAGAGGAGGTCAAGCACCTTCTAGTTATTGTTCTGTTCTTAGGATAATGCAAGATATGGCGGTATATGGATGGGCAGGGAGGGGTGGGGGATGAGTGGCATGAGACAATTGTCACTAAGGTGACACCGTAAGACTCGACAATGTGTTTTGGGTTATTGAAAACATAAGGTTTATCATAACCCAAGTTAAATTTGTGTGTGTGTGTGGAGGGGGTGGGGGGGTTCATGCCATGCCCTCAGTGAAAAAAAAAAAAATTGGAGTTCACACGCAGAGCATTCTGTCATATATATGAAATGATTGTCAACATGATTCATTGTGATTGCATATGTAGTGTCTTTTGTAAATTTCTATCACTAGGTATAAAAGTGTGTGTGTGTGTGTGTGTGTGTGTGTGTGTGTGTGTGTGTGTGATTTTTAACCCATGAATTGATCACTGTAGAATCATGGTCTTCTGCACAGAACAGGAGTTTGTTGGCAATCAGCATGATAAATCTGACAAGCTGCATTGATTTAACACAGACAGACCATCAGTATTCTATTCTTGGACCTTAATTAGCCAATGACAAAGGTTGGCAGCTGAAGTTTTCTAAATCTTTAGTGGGGAAAAGCGTGCAAGCTTTCTGCTGTGTATCAATTTTGCCTAATGTCAAATTTGAGAAGTTCAGTGTTCGCATAGAAACTCCGTCAACCATTGCTGGTCAAAACTTTGTTATCGGTCTACTCTGTGTATGTTGAGCTGTGCTGGCGATATGTCAGTCCAAGGGCAATATTTCTGGTTGTTGTGGCTGGAACAGCCAGAATGTTAACAAAGTGTTCTATCATGTTGTAGTTGTTTTTGCTGTCATCCCTTTTGGCTGACCTGCGTTTGTTTCTTTGCATTTTACTCCTGTCATGTTGACAATTACTAGAGAAATTAGGGAAAGTGAATTAACTGCATATACCAGTCAGCATTTCGCTAATGACAAACCAGGTGTAAAGGTTTTTGCTGATTGGCTTACTGATGAACCAATATATGAAGAAGGAAAGTGCTCTTCACAGAACTAGTTTCGTTCTGACGTGTGTGACCATCCGTTTCAGCTCTTTGACCGAACTCTTCTCTGTAGCAAGATCCCATTTCATAAAGCCATTATGTCCTCACAGCTTCAGTTTATTTTTTGCATTTGTTTACAAGTACTTGCTTGCTTTTTTTCCTGCACATGACTTTCAATTTCAGCCTGCGATCTACCCCCATTTGTATGTGATGTGAAACCCTGGCAATGTTCACTGGTATCTACAATGAAGATGCACACATTTTGAAGTTTCAGACTAGGGTAGATGCAAGCAGCAAAATGTATGCAAGTAGGTACATCCATTTTTTACAGTCTGATTCGAGAGTTTGAAACTTGACCAGATCTGCAAAGTTCTGTCAGAAAGGCACATTTTCCAGTCGGTTACTTGCAGTTCAGACTGAAAAAGTTTTCCTGAATGTCGGTAATCAGTATACTAGTAGTGAACAATTTTTTTTTTTTTATTAAGGGAATTAGTTTTACACACACTGAAACACACACACACACACACACACACACACACACACACACACACACTCTCTCTCTCTCTCTCTCTCTGCTCTCTCTCTCTCCTCTCTCTCTCTCTCTCTCTCTCTCTCTCTCTCTCTCTCTCTCTCTCTCTCTCCTCCCCGTATCAAATGCCTTCGTTTCCATTAAACAAGTTCTGTCATCAGACAGTGACTCTGTCTAGTGTCACCATCTATGGTGACCATTATGGTACAAAAAAAAAAAAAGGACATTATGAGGAATCCCTCAGTTTATCCTGGCTGAAAGGATATGCTTTGCTAGAAAAATGAGAAGGCAAGTCGAATTGTCCAAACCACGGAGAGAAGCAGATGCAAAGCTAAGTCCTAAAGACAAACCTTTTCATCATCAGGTCATGAAACATTCAACATTGGCCAGTCACAAGTTGGTGGTTACTTTATAATTATATAGTCTAAGCAGTTAAGTTTGCCCAGGTATAAATACTTTTTCAACAACAACAACAAAAAAATTAACTGTTCAACTGCTTCCTGAAAGTGTGGGGAGCCCTGATAAGACTGAAAACAAATCACTGCTCTGTTTCAGTATACTGACCAAGAAACTGATTCGCACGGAATATCAGTCCCATTACAACAAAGCCACAGTCACCCGCGAAGAGAAGGACAAAATTAATGAAGTTCTGGAAACCGTCATTCAGGAGCTGGCCGCCAAGGTAATTATGCTTGTTGTTTATGTTATGTATTTTTGCTTTGTTTTTGTTTGTTTTGATGGTTGTTCTCCGTGTTTTGTTTTGAGACAAAGCTCGAAGTTTCGTACTACATTCTTTTGATGTTTCTTGTGGATTATCATTGTCCATGTTCTCTTGATGATTTGGACTAAAGGTGTTTGTGTCTCATTACTGAAAAATAATGCAATATATCGTGTTGATTCAAAACTGTTGCAAATTTAAATAGGATGATGTTGATGAGGAGATTCTACAAATTTGTTTCCATGTCCTTTGATTCTATTGCATGATAGAAAGTAAAGAAGACAGTTCATGCTTGTTAGTTATTATTAGTATCATAAACAACAAGTAAAGGTTGGTGATAGGCATTTTCAGAGTGGTGGCTCAAGATAAGTTCCACTCGGTTGTCTTTTGCTTTTCTGTTTGGCTTTACATATTGCTGTACATCTTTTCCTGATCGTCTACAGCTTCACTTTTTCTTTACTGCCATGTTAAAAACAGAAATAATGCTGGCAGCTAGTTAAGGCGAGTGAAGCAACACCATGAAGTCAGAGAATGTGTGAATAATGACCGTGCATTATGTATGATACGAGAATGCAAAACTGTGTTCAATGACGTTAAGCAAGCCGATCCCAAACATGGCAAGATGAGCAGAAGCAGACAACAAACGACAGTTGAACCAAGATTGTTTGAAATCTCAGAGTGTCGCATGGGTTCGCTTTTTTTTTTTTTTTTTTTTTTTTAAGTGCATTTGGATCCAGGTACTTGCTGCATTTGAGTCTAGCTGTACAGAATATTGTTTAGTGTAAACGGAGGACAAAATTGTCGTTAGAAAAGAAAAAAAAAAAAATTCAGTTCTTGAATTAGTAGCAGGGTAGCAGTGTATAAAAGAAATGTTAATATACGTCTGATTTGAATGCTAGATTATGACTGGTCTCTGGAGTTTTCCCCTCCTTATTGGTGTTACATGTATGATATACTGGGATCCATAAGGGTATGAACAGTAGTACTCACATCACACTCAACATCTACAAGCACAATCTTTGCATCTATAGGCACACACACTCTGCCACTCACACATCAAACCTTGACAAAGGTAACAGGACACCAATGATATGTAAGAAAAGGGGAAATAAAAAGTTTTTCCAATACTTGACTGCAAGAAAGGCATGCAAATAATCCTGTGAAGGCATCCCCTTTATCTCACTTATTAATTAGCTGGGAAAGACTACATTCCAATGTCCTAAGCAACGAAAAATAAAAAGAAGAAAAATATTTGTTACTTGCCAGTTGTTTTTCCTTGGATGAACTCTGATTCTTTCATCAGACAATATCATCATGGTCAGATTGACACCACGTTCCCCGTCTCCCCTTTTCCCCTCTCCCCTGAACACACCAGACTTTTTTCATTCTTCCCAGTTTGGCCAGACCCTGTGAAGCCCGAAGGTACAGGCAGTGTAGGTGTCTCCCTTGAACCTAGTCCCCTGGACTCCTCCTCTGAAGTTCTCTCCCTCTCCATTGAAAGGTCTCCTGTCTGGTATCTCGAACAGGTCTCTGTTGCAGCAGAGAACCCTGCTGGCTGAAAAACTAGTGAAAGCTCCCTGCCTAGGCCCCAGCAGGTTTGACTCACCTTGGTGTCTTCCATCTCCCACACAGATGGACAGTTGTGTGGTTGGAGTCCCCTTGACTCTGGTTTGTCATCACTCATGAGATTACAGCAGACCTGAATATGTCATTTCTACTGGTCTTGACTTTACTTTGCAGAGCCTTCAGCGACACAGAATGGTTTCATTTTACAAACAGGAGTCGCCATTACTGATATTCCAAGCGCTTTCTCCGAAAATAAGTCACACCATCACTGATATTCCATGCATCTTGTAGCCATTTCTTGAACAGTGACAGGCTGAATACTAGTGGTTCAGCTGATAGACTTACAGAATCACTGGTCACACACGCGCACACACACACACACACACACACACACACACACACACACACACACACACACACACACACACACACACACACACACACACACACACACACACGTTAATCACAGATTCTCAAGAGCAATTTGAAAGAAATTGCCAATCAGTCTAGATTCATCCTTGTTCAGCCAATGATGTTGCTGGCATACACATGTACCCATTATTATCATGATTACCCCTATCATTCCAATTGAGCTAATGGAATACCAGATCATACAACCCACACGTATCACAATGATCTACACTGATATGTAGTTGCGAAAATTTAACCAAGTCTTCAAGTTAGTTTGGGTCAGCCAGTGGAATCACAGGTATACCTTTACACATGAACAAACAAAGAGTTGGGTACTGTGTTGTTAATGTGGAACACCTCATTCTAACTCATGTTCGATACCCCTACACAATCTATTGTGCCAGGAACTTGGGCCTCTCCGCAAGCCAATGCCTAATGCCTTGCGTATCTACTGCCCATAAGGTGGAGACCACCTAATACATTGAAGCCTTTCTGAAGGTGTTCATTCTCAAGATTTGATACACATGACTTTTCCTCAGGAACTGCTCGCTGGCCAATGGTCACTGGGGCAGAGTCGTTCATACATGTTGACAACTATTGTTGCTGTTGGACCCCACACCCAATGTACGTTTCAGTGTAAGTTCCATGGAAGAATCCTACAGATTGCTGTTTGGGTAGATTAAACACGTTCCTCTTTCAGGAAAGCAAGTTTTGTATCTACTCGCCAGGATCTTCCCTGGATATGCAAATTACTCCCAAGTTTACCCTCGTACTTCACCATCAGACTCAGGTTACCCATACATGTGGTATGGGCGTTTGAGCACCTGAAAAACCCAAGAGAATTATCCCCAACGTTTTCGAAACCATCCTGGATTTGAATAAGAGACCAGAGAATATTCAGTTGACCCACCACATAGATGATAATCTGGCTGACACCATTCCACTACCACTGTCCACCCACACTCTTCTTGTTTATGTTGAAAATGGTTCCCTCTGAACAGGTATACGGGTCTGATAGTTTTTTTGTTTGTTTTTTAAAAATAAGTATCAGTGAGTATTGGTAGTTGTCTCCTGCGATTTTGGGATCATATCAAAGGCAAAAGAGATCCATTTGAGAGCAAGGTGTATTCACGCTATTTTCAGTTACACTTGGGGGCAATTACATCTCCAGCAAGAAGTTTCATGGCACTGAGTGAAACAAACATTTAAGCAGCAAAAGGGTGGGGGGAGGGACAAGGGGGCAACTTTGACCAAACATCATATTTTTAAACATTCTCTCCAACAACAGGGATATGGTCAAAGTTTTGCTGTGTTGACACCACTGACACTTTCACTATCAGAAGTGGAAGCTCTCAAACTCAAAGGGAACATACTCTCAGGGTCCTATGCCAAACTGTTACCACAAGCGTGAGAGTTTATTCATTTTGTGTTGGAAAACCGGGCAGCACAAAATTCCTCCTTTCCTTCCTGCAGCTCGGAAAACTGGTTCTCGTGGTAAGCACTTTGAACTTCATGCGAGTCGCATCATCGGTACACGTCATGACCAGGTCGCTCGTGTGGCAGTGTTTATGAATGGAATGGATGCCAGACGGCCTCTACAGAGTGGGAAAGTGGTCGCTGCTCTATTCTGGCCAGTTTGTTACTGCACACGTAGCAGTTCTCATTTATACTTTTTTTTTTTTTCTCTAAATCCAGGAATGAAGGGAATACTCGTATCATAGGAATCTAGAACAAGCAGAAGTAATGGTTCATAGAAAAGTAGGAATGAAAGAGTTAATGTATTCTGGCAAAAATGATTAGACTGTTATGAGTCGGAGTTGATGAAAATTTGTTCAAACCACATACCCCCACTGATGATCAGCAGTACAAGATGAGACCTCAGCAAAACAATTTAGCATGTGTTCAAATGCTTTTCAGCCTTTTTTCCTTGATGCTGTCACTACTTCCTGTTACAATTTTTGTGTGTTTTCCAGTATGGATGCTAGGTGAATTGTTATCATGAGCAGCATCAGTTTGGAGATCATATGTTCTTCTAATTATTTCGTTAAAGGGAGCAGATGCCTTATTTGTTCATATTGACATACCATGCCTAGGGCTTCCAGTTTAGACCCTCCTTCAGCACTTTTTTGGTACCATTTCTTTTACACTGTATGTATTTTTAGTTTGCCCGCTGTACATTGTAAATGTATGATGAAAGCATGCCAACACACCATTTTTGAAAAGATTTCTTTGCTTGTTTTTTTCTCAATGCATTTTTTTTTTTATTTTTTTTTTTTTTTTAGATTCATTTGTTCCTGAACTCTGATCAGCCGCCTTGTGATTGGCAGTTTCTACATGGATGAAAACCATGTGTCAGGAAATGCTTGAAACTGGAATTTGACCTAGCCATTCATCCTCATTTCCTGTAACCTCTAAATGTCCTGGGCGGATTTTTGTTTTCCCAAACATTTCAGTAGAAGGCGTCCTGATTACTCTGTCCTATCTGGGTTCTTCTTTTCTAAACTGATCATTCCTTTGTCATTTTTCTGAAAGAATGAACAAATGCTGCTTTGGCTAATAGTCATGATACCGTTTGTTGATCTTAATGAAGATGCATCTGCAATTGATGCCGATGTTCAGAAGAAGTTTTGTTTTCTCAAGTCATCACATAGTAACCACCTAATCTTACCCTTCTGGTCCCCTGGCCTTCGTGCTTTTCATTTTATTACGGGTTTCACCCATGTTTCTGACAGTCAGCTTCGAGTTGGAACGAATGAAAGAAGTGGAAGTATTACTTGGAGCACTTTTATCTCTTTTTCATTCATGTGCAACAACTTTGAGTTTGAAGTTCACCGTTGGTAACGTTTTGCCTGTGTTATCTTTTTGATCCAACCCTGCCTTTAAGACAGCACATTCTCTGATTCTGTCTGTGGGGATGATGTCAGTGACTGGCAGCATGATGTGTGTGTGTGTGTGTGTGTGTGTGTGTGTGTGTGTGTGTGTGTGTGTGTGTTAATGTGAATGATCCATCGCACCAGTGCACAATGGCCAGTTTCTCTACAAAGGATAGAACGGGATTTACAAGTCCAGATTTTGATTGTGTTTTTATTTTTAACGAAAGCATCATCACCAAGACAATGGATCGTGCTTTTAAAGTCTCAGCCAAAGGACTTGGATGGGCTAGGAATCAACACACAGGCATTGGCTGTTAAACTAAAGTGAACATTTCTTGTACCCTCACAGTCCAAGAGGAACTAACCACCAAAACTTGGGATCTTACTCTGTCCACATAGCCAGCAAGGTCTGCAAGTATTGCTGTGAGTAGTCAAATACATAGGAATTTTAAAGGAAAAAGTTGTTTTGAAATTGAAGTTGATAACAATTGCTGTCAAGCAGTGAATATTGCATAAACGTAGACTGAGCACCTTGTGGGGGTGTACCTATGTTCGTAGCTATAATATTACATGGTAATTTTGTTAGACTGTTTTTGTGCTTAGATACAGAATTGTACCTTTTCAATCAGGGTTCAGTCCCTTGTTCTTTACAGATGTCTGTCAGCAACTTTTTTTTTTTTTCCTTATTTTTCCTCCTCCATATGAATTCTACGGGTTGTTTGTATGCAGGCATGCTAACTCTGCTTTCCTAGTCAGCATCCTCCCCCCCCCCCCCCCCCCCCCCACACACACACACACACACACACACACACACACACACACACACACACACACATTTTTCTGAGTTCATTTTCTTTGATTAAGTGTAATTTCCTTAGCACAAGAATGTTCACACATTTCTGATACAATAAACATGATTGACAGCCATGCAACTTCATTTTCGGAAGGTGTGCTGTTCTCAGACAGATCAAAATAATCAAATGAGAAGGAGTCAGAGTTTTTGTTCTTACTTTTCTAAAAAAAAAAAAAAAAATTGATTAATGCCGATGGTGAATTGAGAATGCACAAGGATCTTGAGTAGTGAATCTGACATTTCTTCTTGATCGCTCGGCTACCCCCTTCTCCCCCAGGTCTTGTTTCAGTCATTAGACTTTCATCTTTTTCAGGTGTTGACATCTCTGTTCATAAATATTTTTAGCTTGCTTTTCTGCTTTTATTGACTAACTTTGAACTTTTTCATTATCATTTCTAATTCAGTGATGCAGCGATCTCAGGACAGAGTGTGGATCTATTTTTTAATGTTTGGTTGTGTTACTTCTTGTAGTGTTAAGGTCAGTTGTCTGTTTTGAAACTTTATACTGGCAGACAAGTGACCTGCTCAGCTGTTGATTAGCATGTCATGATCAGCATGGACATAGTGCCATAAAGTGCACACAGAACCTGTTACCAACTGCAAAACAATCCATTGGAGTGTGTTTAATGGCAAACTAACATAATCAAATAATTGTGGTTTCTCTCAAAACTAGGACTAATGGTTCCCCCCCCCCCCCCCCCCCCCCCCCCCCCCCCCCCCATTCATGCACAAGGGAAAGAACTCTGTTGCTTTTTCTCCTTGATGCTCAATTTCTTTAAAATGTTGCTTATCAGCAATGGAAAATTTAATCAATTTGAGAAATGACACTCAAAGATTTTTCATTTTAGGTAATACCTGTCTCTGTTCTCTGATCGCTTTTTTTTTTTTTTTTTTTTTTTGTCAAAAGGACTGTTACAAATATTTTTATTTATAATCAATTGAATTTTGGTTACATAACCAGGTAAACAGTTCAGTTTTACTAAAGTATATTACCAGTGTTACGGCACATGCATTTTTGTCGGCCAGTCAGTGGCCCATTGAATGTGGTCAGTTCATGGTCAGGATTTTCAGTGTTACATACTGATGCATCCATGATGAAATGTTAGTTGTGGGCATGTTGAGCTCATGCTTCAGGGTAAAGTGTGTCACTTCTTTGTCTAAGATTTAATCTTACTCTTCTTTGTTACTGCAAGAGAGAAATGGAACGAGAGAGAGAGAGAGAACATCATAAGTCCAAAAGAGACATATTTTCTTAAATGAAGGAAAGTGCGTACAGTGTTATAAACTATAATAAAGACCCAGTTTTAGTGTGGGTTTTTACCACGTAGAACAAATCTGAATTGATGCGTGTCACCAGCACCAGAGTCAGCAGGTAGCTGACTGCCCTGATCTGGATTAGTCAATGATCCATTGAATGGCACCATTTTCAGTTCAGGCTTAAAATTTATGAATCTTCTGATTATCCTAATTATGTTTTGTGTTCCTTCATGTGCATCACAGATGAATACTGAATTACAAGTAGGAATGTTATGCTGTCCTCAACATTACCTTGGTATGTGCAGTATATTAAATTACCCCCTGACAGTGACATTTAACATTCGCCGGTAGTGTAGCTTTTCTTCCTGCATACATAGACACATTTACTGGTAAAGAGCCATGCAAAAAAAGTTTAACTTTGATGTGTGATAATAATTAAACCCTTGGAAGACACCACAGGTGTGGGAGTGTTTTATAATATAATGCAAAATATAATTTGTTTTATGAGCTAGGATGTCTGACTGTTGTTTTTTTTCTAGTGAAAGACTGTTCTATCACTTTTTTCATCCTTGGTGCATCTCTGTTACTTTTTAGTAGGCTTGGAAATAGTGTAATGGCAGTGGGATGAACTGAAGTGCATGGGAAGAACAATGATGTATGCTTGTCTGCCTAACACCGAGTTCTCTGAGGTAGAACTTACATGTTAAATACATACTTGCTTTAGGTTGACGGCAGATTTCAGATATATACCTCTTGTTAGTGTACACACATACATGCACACACGCATGTGCGCATGCACGCACGCACACACACACACACACACACACACACACACACACACACACACACACACACACACACACACACACACACAGTGAAACCTCCCACCTAGAACCCCCTTCCTTTGAGACTTTCTTAATTCAGAAACTCCTTTCCTGTTTTGTCTAAAACTGTGTTTTGCATCCAGAATAAAGGTTCCTTTCCATTTCGTGTGCTTTTTCCCGCAGACTTACACACAGAATGCCTACTGTGTTCATGATTTGAAAGACAGTGTTGGATGATTTGATTGTATTCATCTGCACCATGTCTTCACTCTGCCTTGGGCTTCAGATGATATCAGGATTGATGATTCATGTGATGCGTATAACTAAACACACAAACAAACAGACAGGAGGATGGTTTAGCCTGTTGATTTCCACCTGCATGTTTTTCACCCATTCTTTATGATATTCAAATGAAGATAAATGAACAAAGATGCGTCAGTGAGCGCGTAACTGTGTTATCAGATCTATAAAGTCTGATGCTTTAGTTTTTAATCAATGGCAGGCGATGTAGGAGCGGTCCACAAGAAAGAATATAACCGTCAGTGTGGTTTATATATTTATTTTTCAACCATGATAGTTATCAAAAAATTTTTTTTTCCCCCTGCGTATGAGGAAATGTTGGATTTTTTTGGGGGTTTTTCTAAGGTTATAACTGGGCTGCTGGTTTTGGTTGACCTGTGTACTGCAGTTTGAGAATCTAGTGTAAGTTATGGCAAAAAGTTCTCAGTATGGGAGCACATGGATATGCATACCTGGCATGTTTAAATTTGATAAGTACCTCAGGTTGACTTGACAATAAATTGGTTTCAGGTGGTAGGTGTGTTGGCATTCTTTGTGTGTGTGTGTGTGTGTGTGTGTGTGTGTGTGTGTGTGTGTGTGTGTGTGTGTGTGTGTGTGTGATCAGTTCAGTGGCTTATGTAACGTCTTTTCATTGCCAGATGATATTAGACACTTGTTTTAAAAAAAAAAAGAAAAAAGAAAAAAGAAAAAAAGAAGAAAGAAGAAAGAAAGAAAGCAAACACCTCCACACATAACTTATCATCCACGTTAGTACTTTCAAACCCACATCTGAGACATGTATATTTACATGAGTGAAATACCCAAGTGGTACACAAAATTGTTGATCTTTATGAAAAGTTTTGCAACCTGTGACTGCGAAATAACAATGGCAATTTCAGCAACATATGGACCATGTAAGACAGTATTAACGTTATCAGAGTTAGTCATCTCAGTACCTTTCTCCTGATAGAGCGAGGTCAGCACTGAGCATTCAAACAAAAGATGATGCACAGAAATGTTTTCTCTGCAGACACAAGTAATACCATGAGAATATTTTGTGTTCCAAGTATTCAGCCTTAATTCATGAATTAATCTAACAATGTGCCTTGGGCACGATGATAAAGTAGCCATTTTTTGACTTAAACTCTGCCTATGTACTTATTTTTCCATAATTTGGATTAATTCACAAAAGGATAAGTCTAAGGGATTATAAAATAAATTTTCAGCGTTTCTATTTGCTCCTTTTGCAAGACTGTTGTTTCATTCCACTTTATACCACAGTGAGATGGGGACCAACAAAAATCAATTCTTATGTCTAAAGTTATGAAACAATGCAGTAGATGTTTAATTTCAATAAACCAAATCTTTTCTAGCTAAATCTAAGGGATTATAAAATAAATTTTCAGCGTTTCTGTTTGCTTCTCTTTGCAAGACTGACTGTTGTTTCATTCCACTTTATACCACAGTGAGATGGGACCCAACAAAAAAATCAATTCTTATGTCTAAAGTTATGAAACAGTGCAGTAGATGTTTCATTTAAAAAAAAAAAAAAAAAATCTTTTTTAGCTTTGTATTCCCAACGTTCTAGTGATTGTAAAACAAATTTGGAATCAACACACAGTAAAATTTTATAGAAAGCAATTGGTGTATCTTATATGTAAGTCAGAGCTTTCAGTATTGCATATAATTCTGAGGTATAGATTGAAAACCCCTTTCCTGAATAACATGATTTCCTGACATATAAAGGTGGTATTATAAAGCCAGAACCACTGTCAGAGGATTCCCATTACCGACCCATCTGTAAACACTTTTAAATGATTTGGATGGCTGTTTTCTAAATGTTCACTAACTTCAGTTGTTAAAAGATTTACATTATCACTTCTCTTAAACAAAGTATATTTGTAATCAAAAGAAGCATTTAGGTGCTCCCAAAGAGGCATTGGAGGTACTGCAGAAAATTCTGGTATTGCAGTAATATCAATATTACAATGTGACATAAAGTCAGATGTGTTGTTTCTAATTGGTTGGATATATGATATGTTTTTAGACCTCTGGAATCCATCAATATTTCTTCAATAACTGAATTTTCCACAGAAAGACTTCTGACAATATATTTAGATACATCCAGTATTCACTTCTCATTTAGTGGTAATATATATGTTTCTTTGTAACAACTCTGAATGTTTGTATGAACTAGGACTCCCAGAGCTAATTTCATAGCCTTACTGTACATACTTTGCAATGTCTTTAAAAGAGAATTAGGGGCAGAGAAATACGCGTACTGCCCATATGTCAATTTCAATTGGACTAAAGAGATGTATAGATGTAAAAGGGTATGACAGTCCTGACCCCATAGTTGATGACATGATTTAGGAATGTATAATCTTTTTCTTTAAATCAATAAATTTTCAATATGTGTTTCCAGTTCAGCTTAAGAGTTAAAAATACCCCCAGGAACTTAACTTTTGTTTATATTCCAGAATCTGACCATCTATGATCTAGTATGTGTGTGAGAGAGAGAGTGTGTGTATGTGTGTACGTGCTCGTGTGTATGCATGCATGCATGCATGTGTATGTGTGTGAGTGAGCAGGGTAGTTAAAAGACTTGGTCATGTGAAAGTGGAGTGTATACCATCGATTTAACGTAAAATAACCTAAAGGCAGTATCAAAGTTGAAAGTAATAATTCCAGCAGTACATCATCTGTCTGTCGTGTGTGTTGTGTGGAACTCGGCATCTTCTCTCAGAGGATGTAACCAAAACTCTTGTCTGTGTCTTTAGTTCTTTCATCTCTTGCTACTGTTATTCTCTTTATTCTGACTATCTGGAACTCCAGATTCAGCAGTTGCATTCAGGAAGTACAGAACAATGCAGTGAGACTGATTTTCAGACGTTCTGTCACTAAATTATATTATGTATCATTTGTATGCTTCAGTTGCCAATTAACCCTGGCTTTGCATGCATGCTTAAACTCCGAACCCACTCTACTGACACATGCTAAAACTGCCCCATACATGTTTATTTTGAAGTTAGGTGCATTTTCGTACACATGCACCTATACACTCACACATACATACACACTAACACACACACACACACACACACACACACACACACACACACACACACACACACACACACTCACACACACACACACACTCACCACACGCACACATATCAATATTTCCCAGCAGAGATGAATCACAGCCTGGAACATGGATTCATGCAGCTAGGTATGTGACGACTGCTACAAGAAATGCATGTGCTTGAATTCCTTTCATGGGAGCACCGGTTTTGTAAATGAACAAGTAACTTGCATGCATCGCACTAACGTTGATATTTTTTCATGAGCTGCTTTCAAAACCCACTTTTTTTTTTTTTTTTTTTTTTTTTTTTGGTAATGCCATATTCAGAGCATTTCGTGCATGTACGGTGACTGACAGTGCACAGCTCACAGGTAACTTTTCCTTCTGCCAGGATTGGAGTGCAGGGGTCTTGCAGGAAAACCTTGAGAACCATAAGCGCAGTTCTATCCAGTGCAGGGGTCTTGCAGGAAAACCCTGAGAACCATAAGCGCAGTTCTATCCAGTGCAGGGGTCTTGCAGGAAAACCCTGAGAACCATAAGCGCAGTTCTATCCAGTGCAGGGGTCTTGCAGGAAAACCCTGAGAACCATAAACGCAGTTCTGTCCAGTGCAGGGACTTCATTGTCAGCATTTTATATGAATGTCCGGGCCTTTGGTTACATGTTCCTGCGATCAGGGAAGGCAGGATTTCACTTTCCTTTTTCTCTTTGTTTTCCTGTTTTCCTGTGTTTCCCTTTATTTGTTTATTTTTATATGTGGTCCTCTCTTGATGAAGAATCTGTTGACGGCATGTTTTATGTTCCACAGGACCTACCAGCCTCCACAGGTGTAAACTCATCCTCGTTGGACCAAGGAAAAGAAAACCTTCACGCAGACTATGTGTGCTTAACTAGCACCACGTTACCAACAGGGGGAGTGCCTCATAAAAACGTGTACAAGAGCACAAGGTCGGATATGGGTGTGGGAAACCTTGGTCACAACCACCTGATCCAGGTGTCATTGAATGAGAACACCCTTGGCTGTGCTTCGAAACCTCCCAGTGTTAGGTTCTGTTCGAGTTCTACTGGGAATAATGAAGTGCCTCGGCAGCTTCGCAGTTCACCCAGAAAGAGAACTAGTAGTGATTCTGCATCTAGCAATAATAACATGAGGGAGTCTGTGCATCTGTACAAAGCATCTGATTGTGTTGATGGTGATAGTGTGTCCGATTCTAAAGTGCGGAAGTTGAGTAAAGATAGTGTTGAATGTTCTCTGCGGGTGTGGGTGCTTCTGGGGAGAACAGCGGCCCTGTGAACGATTGTAGAAACAAACAGATGTTAGATGGCAGATACGCAAATGGTGACCATGACTGCTCCAGTGATGAAGTGAGACTTTTGTCCATGGGTTCTGATTCTTCAGGGGTCCGTTCCAGTCAGAAACTGAAACCTAAAATGAATTCACCTCCCAAATGGAAGAAGTCGCTGATCAATAAAAAGAAAGCTGCAGATGAATCTTTGTCTGCTGGTAATGGCAGAGACTGTTCTAAAGCCTCCATGAGGCAGCAGCAACAACAGAAAAACTCGGAGGATGTATTCCGTTCAGTCAGTGCTTTCTGCCATATTCGAAACAGATGAATCTGCAGACACAGGACTTAACTCAAAAGCACTTCCACACATGTCTGAGGAAGAAGAAAAATTCCTCATCATCTGAGGTCGAAGACAAGCCTTCAAGAGATTCCCAGGTAGTGAATGTGGGTGTTAGTGCCAAAACCAGAGACAGCCAGAACAAAAGAAGACGGGGTCAAGAGAATCACACAACAAGATTGACCAAGGGGCAAAGTGCAAGGCATTGTAATGGCATGTCAAGGAGTGCTAGATCCGCTGATATAAAATCACAAAATGTGTCTAAAAAAGACAATTCTGGATCAGTTCCATCTGCTGGTTCTGATAACATCTTACAGTCTGGGTTCAGTGCTGAAATGTTTTTTGCAAAAAAGTTGAAGCGCATTGTGCCAAAACCAAAAGCGAAGAAGTCAAGGCGACTACGCATTGAATCTGACTCTGATCTTTCTTGTGATTCCATGCCTAGCCCTGTTTGTAAAGGGAAAAATGTTAAATATGCCTCATCACAAAGTGTACAGCTTCAGAATAACGATGACTCAGATTCTGATGCACTGTTGTCAGAAGTAAAAGAGCAGCTGGTTCAAGAATCCACAAGAAGAGTAGTCCCAAATAAAAGAACTGTCAGTGGCTCCAGGTTTCTGTCAGATGACAGAAGAACGCAGCGTGTGACCATGTCGAGTGATCCAGTATTCGATAAAGCATATACTGCAAGACAAAATGGCAAGCAAACTGCTCAGAAAGCGAAGAAGTTAGAGATGAAAACAGTACAAAGAGCTCTGAAAAGCAAAGTGGTGGAACATAAACAGGTAGTGATGATTCTGAGCAAGATGATTTGCCTTTGAGCCTTCTGCAACACAAAAGAAAGGAAATGGATACTGACAAAGGACAGATTTGTGTGAATGGTTCCGAAGCCATTACAAAAATTTCCAGGCCACAGAAAACCGTTCAACAGAAAAGAGAGGATAAGATAAATAGAAATAGACTGGAGAAAGACAGGACAGGTTCCATCATTAAAAAATCTCCAGCTTCTCTTACCCCTCCTATGTCACCAGTTATAAAGAAGGTTGTCAAGCATGGTCAAAAGAGAGATCACTCTGTTCTGCAAAGAAATACCAAAGACATCTCCCTGAAACGGAAAGCAGTGACGCTGTTGTCAGAAAGTGCTGATGATGATTCCATTGGCTCAGAGACGTCAAGTGAAAACAGGCTTTTTTGGCATCAGTTGACAGAAACATTCCTGTTCGTACAGACAAAAATCATGTATTTTCTTATCAGACACTACAGAAGATGAGCCACTCAGTCGAAATCAGACACATGTGGTACACAGGTTGACACTGAATGAGGGAACCACATCGTCTCATGACATCTCTGTGTATTCCGTATCAGAAAGCACTGAAGAGGATGCAGGTGACTCTGAGTGTCAGCTGCCATTGAGATTAAAGAAAAGAATAAACATGAAGAAGGAAAAAGGAAGGTGAATGATACTTCCAAAGATAGAGCTTCAACGAACAAACATATGCCAGATCTAGAGAGAACTGAGGAAGAAGTGGCAGTTAGACGGAATCTGAATTTGATGGGAACATGTGAAACCCAGACTCCAGAGCAAAATGGACGAGTGGACTGTGATGAGCCCTGGTGTGCTGTACTGTACGGCGGAGAACCTCTCATGTTTCCTGTGATCCAGCTGGAAGAGATACAACAAAAGAAACCTGCATATCCATCCACGTTTGGAGAGGAGTCGGTAAGTCCCAAAACAGGAAGGAATATATTTGAGTCTTGGAAACAGAATCCACCAGTGCAAAGGAAGAGAACACGAAAGACGGTGATATTTTGTGCAGCAGCAAACCTCCCAGGGTGCGTATCAGTTTTTCAGAAGTGAATGGTGAGCAAAGCCGCTGCTTTGTCAGCTCAGTCGTGGGTGAAGTCTCTGACGGATCACAACCAGCTAGTTTGGATGAGTCTCGAACAGTCTTGAAGAAACAACGCACGGTGAAGAAGATTACCCCTCAGCTTCGAACAACACTAAAATTGCGGAAGCAGGTATCTCCTGACAAGAAGTCTCTCTCGGAAGTGGAGGAGTGGGCAGTTTGTGTCCCAGGGGGAGTCGGACTCAAACGAAGGCCACAGACAGAGACTTGGGAGTACGGACGACTGTCCAAGGCCAAAAAGACGTTTCTTCAAGGTGTGTTGATTGTGGGTGCAATTCGTGAGCAGTCTGTCGTGGTGCTAGCGATTTGTAGTTCACACCAATGCTTGTACCCATTGTCCACACTTGCATTTTGGTGTTGTGGTGCTTGGTTTATCCGGTTTCGTAGTGTATTGGTTCATGTGCATGAGTTTTTGCAAGGTACATGGGGTTTAGACCTGTTAAGTTTGTTTCCGACACAGAAGACAAATTTCTGGTATTTATGTGTAGTGTGTACTTATACCCTGATGAGGTTTGGCTTAGTTGCTGTCAACTTTTTGTTTTCTTTTTTTTTTTTTTTTTAATCCCTTTCATTGTACCTTTTTAGTCTATTGCTAAAAGCATTGTATTATCGCATGAGATATATGTAAAGGTTCACCTTTACTGGCCTTGCCTTCACAAAATCAAATGTGTAACTCCAGCTGTATGGACCTGTGTCATGTGTAACGCATTCTTGAACTCTTAACTACAATATAGTGTTCTTCCCCCTCCCTCTTCCTTTTCCTTTCCATTTTATTACCAGTTTTGGTGAATGATGTAAATGTTGTTAGTGTTTGAAAAAATCAAATCGGATTATTGTGTGGCATGTGTTGCCTTGTGCTTACACTGTTCATTTGTTGTAAACATGGTGGATTAACAATACAGTGTTTTGTGTGTCTGTGTTCCATCTTAATCTGTATCATAGGATGATCTGTAGAGCTGCTGATTCCGGGGATACAGTTCATGATCAAAGGTCAAATATTTAAAGGTGATATTTACTGATAACTACAGTCTAGCAGATTTGAACTTCATTGAGATGGTTGGGGTGGGGTTTTATAAACATCCATCTGAAAGTGTGTGTGTGTGCATGTTTTTGTTTGGTTTGGTGCAGGATTTTTGTTTGTGTTATGGTTGGGGGAGGGGGGGAGGGTGCGGTTTTCGTTTTTTTAAGTACTTATTTTGTAGTCTGATAGGACAATAGAAAAGTCTTAAAGTGTTACCAGTTCATTACATTAAAGGAAATGTCTTCAACTTCTTGAATGTCAGTGACGTATACAGTCTAAATTGCTTCATTGTTTCACACTGTTTGTAACCGGAATCTTTCACAAAACTGGTTAACTCATTACTATTAATACTGATTAGTATATTAACTGAATGTAGAATTGTCATAAATGGATAGTGTCTTTATTTTCCCCCATAGAAGTATGGGTCATTTTCTTTTTCTTTTTTTTTTTTTCTTTTTTTTTTGAAAGCTATGATTTGTTTTTGTTTGATTTGCTGATTTTTTTCTTGCTTTTCTTTCCGATTGATTGATGGCCTCTGTAGTCAAAATTATCATGGCAAATAGGGGGGAAAGTGTCAGAATATTGTGTGTGTAAAGATGGTAGGGTACTATTAGTTATAATTACATCCCTGCTGTCTGAAAATTCTGTGCCAGTAATTTCCTCTTCAGTCACTGTCTTTGCAAAATTCTGTGCCAATAATTTCCTCTTCTCAGTCACTGTCTTTGCAAAATTCTGTGCCAGTAATTTCCTCTTCTCAGTCACTGTCTTTGCAAAATTATGTGCCAATAATTTCTTCTCAGTCACTGTCTTTGCCTTCTAAAAAAAAAAGACTACCTTCAGCATCGTCCACAATTTTTCTGCTTTTGTGACCTGTTCACCTGTCTTGGTTTTAGCGGTCTACACGCATTTTTCCCTTTCAGGCACAGTTTATAGCATACTAGCTTTTTTCGCTTTAAGTAGTTTTGTAAATTGGTCCGTTTTTGCTGTTGTTGTTGTGGAGAAAGATGGATGAATTCACGGCATGCCCAGTGCCTTAACTAATCTATCTTTTGAGGTTTGTGGTATAGTTATTGCGTACATCAAATGGGATTATTGTTGAACTTTGGTCTGCTTTGAATAGTTCTAGTTCGTGGGTTTGGTTTGTGTAACTTCCTTTCAGTTCCTGGAAGAATCTTCTTGGTTACCTTAACTTAGTATGTAGACTATTAGAAACTTACAAAGGCAGCATAAACGTTTATCTTTGTTCTCTCTGTGAAGGGGCTCACTCCTCTCTCTTTTTTTTTTTTTCAACCTTCAGTTGTTTTTTTAAGGCTTCCTCCATTCTACTGATTTTTAGGGTAAAAACCTACTGACTAGATGAATGTCATTTCCTTTTCAAGATTGGTATATGACCTCTTTTTTGGTTCTCTCTCTCTCTCTCTCTCTCTCTCTCTCTCTCTCTCTCTCTGTCCCTCAACTTTTCCTGAAAAGGCTAATAGCAGTGTTCTGCACTTGCTTAGAAGAGACTGGCATTGTTTATGTTCAGCCAAAGCTTTTACCCCAGTGGTCAGGTGCATCTGGGATCCTGAGTTTGCCTGCCATTGTGGTTTCAGTGTGTTTTTAATGATTCCATTTCACTACATATATTGTGCGCCAACATACAATTGGGAGGGGGAGGGGAGGGGAGGGGTGGGCTTGGAAATGGTGCATAAAGAACTATCCTGAGGGAGCCACTTTGCAACTGCTGCTCCATGAATAGGCTTAATAAGTTCCAAAACAGTAAATGTAGTTTAGCATGTGTGTGTGGTTTTCTGTTTGCAGGAAAAAGTATATAGTAAAACTTTTGTCATATTGAAGACTTATCCTTCCATTTTATTTCAGTGGAGGTGACTTGTCTCAGTCTTTTTTTTTTTTTTTTTTCCTCCTTTGATAGCCTGTTGATTTGATTATCGTTTACAAGAAAAACAAACATAACATCACTGAATGAAACTTTCATGATCCACTGTTCACATGGTAGGTTAATACCGATTGTACTCCGTATTTCAAGATTTCAGCATCGTTGACCAGGTGGAAAATGCCATCTAAGTTTCATTTTCAGCATCATTGTCCCTTAATTCTGTGATCTTTTCATTGTCTTTATATGTCTGTCCTCTTCTGTGATTTTCATTGTCTTTATATGTCTGTCCTCTTCTGTGATCTTTTCATTGTCTTTATATATCTATCCTCTTCTGTGATCTTTTCATTGTCTTTATATATGTCTGTCCTCTTCTGTGATCTTTTCATTGTCTTTATATCAATATATGTCTGTCCTCTTCTGTGATCTTTTCGTTGTCTTTATATGTCTGTCCTCTTCTGTGATCTTTTTTTTGTCTTTATATGTCTGTCCTCTTCTGTGATCTTTTCGTTGTCTTTATATGTCTGTCCTCTTCTGTGATCTTTTCATTGTCTTTATATGTCTGTCCTCTTCTGTGATCTTTTCGTTGTCTTTATATGTCTGTCCTCCTCTGTGATCTTTTCATTGTCTTTATATGTCTGTCCTCTTCTGTGATCTTTTCATTGTCTTTATATGTCTGTCCTCTTCACTTCCGTACTGACTCTGAACTTTCTCCTGCTTCGCCTGTTTTGTGTCTGAAAACGATGGAATTCAGAAAGTCTGCAGTTGTGAAATTGAAGAAAAGTCGACAGGATATGTGACTTTCATTTGATTTGTGTTAACCAAAAGAGACGGAAAACAGGCTTAGTTAGAAGGCCACTAATATAGATCTGTTGGCCTTGCATCAGTAAGTGTAAAAGTTCACCCATGTTCATTTTGGCAGCAGTGGCCTGCCCTTCCAACCGGCCTGCCCTTCAGCCAGCATATCATGCGAGACCCCTCCACCCCACCCTTACCAAGACCAATATCTGCCCCCTCCTCCACCACCCTCTCCATGGCCTCCTGTGTATGGTTGGTGTCTGACTGACCTCGCCCCTTGCTTTCCTTAAGCAATGATTTCCAGAGATGTCCCACCCAACATGATCTTTAAGTTTCTGAAAGAGATTAACATTTTTCATCTGACCAGCCGCCGTGGCGAAGTGGTTAGCGTCGCGGACTCCCAGCTGGGAGGTCGTGGGTTCGAATCCCATCAGAAGTCATGTGGGTTTTTCTGCCCCGACCGGCTCCTACCCAGAGTTGAGTTTGCTGCGGGCTCAGTTGGGAAGACTGGACCACACAGTCGAGTTTCATCCACTTAATGGATGCGTTTCTGAGAGTGTTGCTCAAATTTCATGACTAACACTGCAGGTGCCTGTATCTCTCGGGCCTGGTTGACGCCGGGATATATTATGAAAGGAAGTGTAGAGTACAGCCCTGTCATGTAGTCTCAGACCGAAATGGAAATCCATAGCATCATCTTAATCATCCTCATTCTCATCGATCAGCATAGAAAAAAAATGTCTCTAGTTTCTGTGGCCCTTCATGCCCTGCTCTCATGGTGACCTCAATTTCGATGTCGTCTCCACATCTGTGGCCTTGGTTTGGTTCCTTCGGGGTCACCGGTATCGGCGTCCATGGGGGCTGTCGTTGGACGGATGTGGTGGCGCCCTCCAGAGGGAGACTCGCTCACGCTGGCTCTGCGACTAAGCAATTATTGTCGTCAGTAGGGGGCTTAGTAGGTGGTGTCCTGCATATGTTAGATCAGAACAGGCGCCACTGAACACCACTGAAGTGACTCGACAGCAGTGCAGTGTCTCCTCCGGTGGGTTGCTTCTTGACAACTTGACATTGACTGCTCCTTGTGGATTGCTGGTGCCGGGGCTGTGGCGGGGCCGACCGGGCTGTGGCTGTGGACGGGGGGTGTCGGAATGAGCGGCGTGGGTGCACTGCCTCTGAGGTGGCGCAGAGTTTGGAACAGAAAAAAAAAAAAAATTTCATCTGATCTTAGATTTTACGGAAGAAAGATTTTTAACGAAGTTTCTGGTACGCTTTTAAAAGATGTATTTTAAAAAGATATGTGAAAGGTTTTTTTGTTTGTTTGTTTATTTGTTTGTTTTAATGACTTTTGAGTTGATTTTAACATGGTGACAGCCCTGATGTGGCCCCTTTGCGGATGGCTGGGCTATAAGCAACATTAACCCCCTTACCTTTTCCTCTGGAGTCCAAACCTGTTTGTGACATTTCAACCGCCTCAGCTGTGGTGAAACGCTGTCTTGTGTACTTGAGCATAAAAGTTTGAGACATGATGGCAAGTGCCATCATTGTTGAAACAAAGCCAGTCATGTGACCAGTTGTTTTCTGGTCAGTGCACAGTGTGTGGGATCATCCTGGTCAACACTTATTGTCTGCTGTAGAACAGGAAGGGTTGACAGTGCTGTGTGTTTGCCGTACAGCTTCATGCAGTTGATGCACAGCTTGTTAACACTTTTGATTGGCCTGGATGTTTTGAAGTTCCTTTGTCAGAAATGCAAACACATTCAGGGAGTGCATTTTGTTGTAAGAAATTTTTCGAAAAAAAAAGAGAGTGAAAAGACCAGCTTTTTTTTTTTTTTTTTTCCCCCCTTCGGATTTATTTTGTTTGGATGAGAGGGGGAGAGGGGAGGGGGAGGAGGGGATAGCATTTCACTTTTCAGGGTTCGGGTTTTTTTTTGTTTTTGTTTTTTTGTTTTGTTTGTTAAATACCATCATTTGACTTCCCAAATACCATCATTTGACTTCCCAGTTAAGGCAATAATGGCCATACACTGTTTGCAAATGACGATATGTATATATATATATGATGCTGAACAGTTAAGTAGTGGGGAAAACAAGTGCAGGTTAACAATTCTTCCGTCATTATAGTAATGACTTAGCAAAGATTTGAATTCGAGAGGGAAAAAAAATGAAGATGGGGTAAATGGGAAAATGTATATCATAAATATGAAAACCCTTCATTAGCTGCATGAGGAAACTATTGAAATCCCTCTCGAAGACAGATCTATATGTATGTATCACCTGCTCCGAGGCCTTTCGTCCGCTGAATCGGACTCATCAGGGAGACACGGCTGATTGTGTCTGTGCTCTTGGCGTCAGACAGAGACACACCACAGTCCATAATTCTGTGGTGTTCCGACCGCCAAGGTTCGAAAAAGAATCCAACAGCACCCCCAGAGCAGCCAGCGAAAGGTTGTTGAATTAAACAACACAAAAGTGTGGAGAGGAAAAAAGTTGTTGAAAACTAAAAACATTATGAAACAGTATAAAATGTAAGTATATATATATATATATATATATACACATACACACACACACACATATGTCAAGCATGGATTATGAACAAGGCCACAAAATCATGTTGAAGAGATTCATCCACTGCACCAAACAAAGTATATCTATAGATGTCTTAAAATTTTGATTGCAGTTCTTCCAGCATTTCTACAGATGAGCATTTACAGTTCAAACGGCATGCTCAGTTTCATATTCTGCTCATCTTGGTATTCATCTGTGTGGCAGACTGAAGTTGACCTGGGCAGAGGAGACTGCTGTGGTTTGATTATCCTCCACAGGTGTACTGCTCAGCCCTCTTGTGTTGCTCTTTTTCGACCTGAGAGATACTTGAGTGATCTTAACCTAGTTTTTCAATGGCCATAGGATGAGTGGATATAGATTTTGGTATTGGAAGCCCTTGAAAGAATGTGCCCTGTTTGTAACATGTATGCTTCATGTAGGCTGGTTGCACAAAGGTGTTATTCTTTTTTTTTTTTTTTTTTTTTTTTTTTTTTGTTACTTGGTACATGAATTGGAAGGATCCTTTTTGCATTGCTAGCTTTTTAATCACCGTGCTCTGCTGTTGGTTTTCTTGGCTGCATTCTTTAACTTTCTGCTTAGTGCGTGCATGCATGTTTATCTGTTGTTGTTGTTTTTTTCCTAGTAGATGTCCTCTTTTCGTCTGTTTGATGTGTGTGTGTGTGTGTGTGTGTGTGTGTGTGGGGGGGGGGGGGGGGGGGGGGGGGGGTTTAAAGTATAATTAGATGCTAATGTGATGCAGTCCCTGCCCATGTTTTTACACCTCAGGTTGTTTGTTTTTCCATCTCAAAATCAACATGTGGGAATGTGATGCATGGGTTCTGAATCAAGAGTGGTGGATGAGCATATTCAAGCTGAAGTGAGAGCCCTCAGGCTAGGGAGATGAAAATAAACTCTGTTTTAGGGTTGGTTTGGCATCTGTCCTGTCACTGTGTATGTGTTGTGCACGCACGCAAAATAAATGTGCATGCTGTCCGAAGTAATCTTTTTTTTATCCCTGTTCTGGGCTTCTAACCAAAGCTGGTCTTTGCTGTATTTTCTCTCAACACTATTCCTCCCTCCCCCCCCCCCATTCTCTCTTCTCCATCTGCCTTTTGCCCATTCTATGATTAAAGAAAATAAAGCTTTCTTCTCATTCACATTTTTCTCTCTTTTTTTTGTTGTGTATGGTAATATGTCATTCAGTCAAGAGATTAAGACAATATTTAATTACCTCACACTATCTGCATACCGTGTGCTGGTCATGTGTAAATCATCTACACATAGTGTGCTGGTCATGTGTAAATCATCTACACAACATGTGTTGGTCATGTGTAAATCATTTATGCAACCTGTGTTGGTCATGTGTAAATCATCTACACGGCATGTGCTGGTCATGTGTAAAGTATACTAAATCACCTACACAGCGTGTGCTGGTCTTGTGTAAATCATCTACACAGCATGTGCTTGTCATGTGCAAATCATCTACGCAGCCTGTGCTGGTCATGTGTAAAGTGTACTAAATCACCTACACAGCGTGTGCTGGTCATGTGTAAAGTGTACTAAATCACCTACACAGCGTGTGCTGGTCGTGTGTAAATCATCTTTACAGCCTGTGCTGGTTATGTGTAAATCATCTACACAGCATGTGCTGGTTATATGTAAATCATCTACACAGCATGTGCTGGTCATGTGTAAATGATCTACACAGCATGTGCTGATCATGTGTAAATGATCTACACAGCATATGCTGGTCATGTGTAAATCATCTACGCAGCATGTGCTGGTCAAGTGTAAATCATCTACACAGCATGTGCTGGTTATGTGTAAATCATCTACGCAGCATGTGCTGGTCATGTGTAAATGATCTACACAGCATGTGCTGGTCATGTGTAAATCATCTACACAGCATGTGCTGGTCATGTGTAAATGATCTATCTACACAGCATGTGCTGATCGTGTGTAAATGATCTATCCACACAGCATGTGCTGGTCATGTGTAAATCATCTACACAGCATGTGCTGGTCATGTGTAAATCATCTACACAGCATGTGCTGGTCATATGTAAATCATCTACACAGTATGTGCTGGGTCATGTGTAAATCATCTACACAGCATGTGCAGGTCATGTGTAAATCATCTACACAGCATGTGCTGGTCATGTGTAAATCATCTTGTGATCTACGCAGCATGTGCTGGTCATGTATAAATCATCTACACAGCATGTGCTGGTCATGTGTAAATCATCTACACAACATGTGCTGGTCATTTACAATTTACACGGCATGTGATGGTCATGTGTTCTAATCAGCGCCTGTTCTGCAGATAATTCAAAACGAAATCGAAGTCAAGGATAAATGTTAAGAACTTTTTTTTTTTTTCGTTGTTCACTCAAAGCTTGTGTCTGTAGTGTATGAATCTGTTGTCAGATTATTCCATGATCATTATAGTTCAGTTGAATGTGATTTAAAATCTGAATGCCCCATTTTAGTTACGTTAATGTGGAGAATTTCTGACAGATAATACAAAACTATCACTAGAGACTTTTTATTACCCTTCATTTGAAAGACATGTCTTTCTGTGTAAAACGTTTTTGCCTTGATCTGTTTCAGTTTTATTCCCATTTCAGAAGCAGTTTTAAAAATGTCCAGAGGTTCACATTGAATGGCTTTTTATTATGTATTGCCATTACTATTATTATGATCATCATTATTACTGATATTTTTATACTATTGATAATATTGTTATAGTTTAAAGTCCTTCTATAGCGCCTTTTTTCAGTTAGAGACCAAACTGTAGGCGCTTTACAATCAGTGCTGTCATTTACACAACAGGCCATCTCAGTGTCTACTAGGGAAGAGTCGACTGAAGGGCTGCCAGTTGGCGCTACTCTCAGTCATTTTCCATGTCATTCAGTTAAAATATCAGTCACTCAGTTTTTCAGACTTTTTTTCTTCCCTCTTTTTTTTTTCCCTCTCAGAACATGCGTGCTATGTGTATACATGTATACATATCCAACGGCCAAACTGGCCTTTCCTACTGAATGTTGGCAATAGGATTTTACATGTGTGCAAGATAATATGGATGTGTTCACACGTGGAATCTCGGTTTCTAGTCTCAAATGAGAACTTTTCGGGAAATGGAGTAACAACCAATATTAACTCCAAGCTTTTGCCTTCGTCAGATAAAGGCATGTAACTCGTTGCTTCAATAAATGTCATGAAAGGCGCGCAGTTCTGCTCATGGTTTCAGATTCCTTTTTACAAAAAAGGGAAAAAAAAGAAAATGATTTTAATTCATCAGAGGCACAACTTAGTATACACCAGCAGATAGCAAAGGTTTTTATTGTCACAACTGTACTATATCCAGAACAGAGGAAACTGTCAGTCGCTTATTTAAAGTTTAAAGTTGTGGCCTCTTCCTGGCTGGTTCTTGTCAGTCCATGGGGGGTGACAGTATTCGTTTAGTGTGATGTGTGCCAGTGTAAACACTGCACTACTGCTGGTTAATCACTGCTGTGGTATTCACTGATTTGGTAGTGTTTACACTTACTATTTATACAACAAACAGGACTTCTGAAACGCACACGCATGCAAGCACTCACTTGCACGCATGCACACACTTGCATATGCATATACACGCATGCATACACACACACACACACACAGATTCGCATGCACACACACACGCGCACGCACACACACACACACACACACACACACACACACACACACACACACACACACACACACACACACACACACATGCACACACACACACACACACACATACACATACACATGCACGCATGCACACACACACTTTCTGTCAACAGGAATTGCGGAACCACCCAGCCAAATTTGGCATCTTCTGAGGAAGAATAGGCCGGTTTCCCTCCAGTGAAAATTTTCATGAAGTTGCTGACATAAAAATCTTAAACCTTTACCACATGTGACATAAGTCATGAGTATTAAATGAATCATGATCATGATCTAGATACAAATTATGTAACTGAGTTAGTTGGCTACCTCCACAAAAAAAATGTCAACTTTTGTTAATAAAGTATAGCTCTGTATCAGTATCAAAACAAACGCGTGCGCATGTGAAAAAGTACTGGTCCATGGAGATCCATGACTAATGGTGAGGCTTTATTCCTATAGGCTACAAAATATGTGGGCCCCTGAAGACCCGCAATGTATGTTGCAGGGAATTTCAGGTAATGTAGGCAAAGGTTGATATAAACTCATCACAGTATGGACATTGAGGCACAGACACAGGTGTGGAGGGGGAATTAGAACTGGGATCAACTTACAATGACATTGAAGGCTTCAGATCTCAAGGGGTTTTTTTTCCCTATGGATTATCTGAAAGTAAGAAGAAAGATAACATGTGGCTCCATTTAATATATCCTAAAATCAGCATGGCCTGAGAGACCGGTTCATGCTGTGTTGTTGAAGAAATTTGAGCAGATGAGAACATGCGTTACAGGAATGATATTTGGCTGTTGAATCAGCCCACTTGAATCCATAGTGCGCTCATCTGCTTTGGATAGAGCCTGTTAAGATAGAAAAGTCCTACAAAGAGATGAGATAGGAGCTTACGACTTGGGCCCCCCCCCCCCCCCCCACACACACACACACAATTCCTGATGTTACCCACGGTGCCATGAAGGTTGTGGGTTATTTTGTATTTTCAAACTTTTCTGTTACTGTGTGAGATACGTTTGCTGAAGTTTTATCCTGGGTTATGTGCTGTAACTCTTGTTACCTCAGCCAAAGTGGTTTGTTCCGTCTACTGATGGTTCATTTGTTAGGCCCGACAAGATGATACAAAACATACCGAACCAGTCCAAGCGAAGTGTAGCAGAAAGTTAAAATGTGGCCTGTGAACGAATCTGTTGGGAATGTAGGGTTAACAGACGGATCCAGGATAGCAGAAAGTTGAAATGTGGCCTGCGAATGAACCTGTTGGGTGTGTAGGGTCAACAGACAGATCCAGGATAGCAGAAAGTTGAAATGTGGCCTATGAATGTAGGGTCAGCAGATAGATCCAGGATAGCAGAAAGAAAGTTGAAATGTGGCCTGCGAATGAACCTGTTGGGTGTGTAGGGTCAACAGACAGATCCAGGATAGCAGAAAGTTGAAATGTGGCCTGCGAATGAACCTGTTGGGTGTGTAGGGTCAACAAACAGATCCAGGATAGCAGAAAGTTGAAATGTGGCCTGGGAATGAACCAGTTTGGTGTGTCAACAGACAGATCCAGGATCCACGCTACTTCTGCAAGATCACACAAAACGTATTGCATCAGTTTTTAACGAAAATGTATGAAAACCTGTTCAGCCGATATTGAAGTCGACTCAGGGGAAGAGATGAAACATGGCGCAAGGATGAACACATTAAGTTTAGGTGTGAGTCCACAACAGAGGGTGGGTCAGGGTTCCTTTGACCTTGGTAGACGTCCACATTGCTGCAATTACCTTTCTGGCTGTAAATGGGAAAAGTTCAGCTCCATTATGGTTATACAGTTCTAACTTCTTTCCATTGATTTCTAGGGCACTGTGGCTTTCTTCTGGCCCAAACCTTTATGTTGTCTTCTGCCTGTTCCACACCACCACCACCCCACCACACCACTCCCACCTCTGCCATCCTCACCTCTCCCGTTTTTACAGAAATTTAGAATTTTGTACACAGTCTTTGTAGAGAGTAGACTCTTTTTTTTTTTTTTGAAAAGTACGCCAGTGGCACTTTTAGGATGAACAGGTCTGTCAAATACAACCTGGAACAGTTGTTCACTAGGAGGCATTTTCCAATACAACATGGGGAATTTGATGTGTAAACAAACTTGTGATGTAAACTGTAGAATTTGTTGATGCAAAGGCAATTTCCCAATCAAATAAGCAGATTTTGTGTTCAGAGTATTTTCAAGGCTGTAGGGTAAGTTCTTTAAAAGATTTTTTTTTCATGGAGACATTGAGGGATTTGCTGCAAAATGATAACACAGAATTTTTTTTCTTAAAAAGCATTTTTCAACAGTTTTTTTTCCCCCCATTTTTTAAAAGATCATTTGTCACTACAGTCAACAGATTATGTTTTAAGCATTTTTATAAATATTATTTGTAGATTGTTTGAAACAGTATTGCCAATACACCCTGTATGTTTTTTTTTTTTCTTGTTTTGTTGCAGTGTTGGCATGTTTCCCAGTGCTCTTTGTAGATAATGAAAAAACATTTTCCATTGCCATGTGCAGAATCTGTTTCTTATAAACGAATTTGCAGTTTTGCATATAGAGTTTGTTGTTTAAAGGTAATTTTTAAGCTCAGTCTATACATTTTTTAGGCATTTTTCCACCGCGGAATTAAGATTTGAGTTATTTCTGATTCAGTTTCTCATGTTTGCTTTTTCTGAAGGAAGAATTTCTCCTACAGTCTGCAGAATTTTTTTTTTTTTAAAGGCTGTTGGAGGTTACATTGAAGGCGTTTTCTGGTTCAGTATACTGTTTATCAGCATTTTCAAATTCAGTCTCTACATTTTTAAAGCATTTAACAATATTATCTGTCGAATTTCTTGCATGCAATTGCAAATCAACTGTAGATACTTTACAATCTATAAAATTTGGTTTTTAACTTGCTTTCTTACCATGGATAAGAATTGCTAACAGGCATTTTTGTTCAGTACCAGCTGCCAAAGTGGAGTGGTTAGCGTTGTGGACTTCCAGCTGGGAGGTTGTGGGTTCAGTGCCCATCAGAGCCATGTGGGCTTTTTCTGCCCCGACTGGCTCCCACCCAGAGTTGTGTTTGCTGCTATGGGCTCTATTGGGAAGACTGGGACCACACAGTCGCATTTCATCTACTAAATGGATGCATCTCAAGAGAGTGTTGCTCAAATTGCCTGACCCAACACTGCAGGTGTCTGTGTCTGCTGGGCCTGGTTGACTGTAAGCATAGAGTACAGCCCTGTCATGTGGTCTCAGACTGGAATGGAAATCCGTAGCATCATCTTCTTCATCCTCATTTTCATCGATCAGCATTTTTTAAAAAAGTGTCAGATTCTGTACCCTTTCATCATGTCTTGCTCTCATGGTGACCTCATTTTTTTATGTCCTCTCCACATCTATGGCCTTGGTTTGATTCCGTCTGCGTCACAGATATCAACTGGACATAAGGAAACCGCCTTTCAGATCTGGATTTTGCCGATGACATTGCGGCCCTTGCAAGCACCATTCAAGATCTGCAGGTGCTTGTAGACAATATCAGCAAGTTTGCAGGCAACATTGGCCTCATTATCAGTGCCAAAAAGACTATTTAACACACACACACCTGGCAACTGAAGACCACCCAGGAGAAGAAACTTGATGCTTTTGATACTAAGTGTCTACGTAAGACCTTGGGCATCAAATGGTCAGACTTTATACCAAATGAAGAGGTCAGGGAGAGGTCCAAACAGCTCCCTGTGTCAACCATTATCTGCAGATGGCGCCTCCACTGGCTGGGTCTTGTCTTGAGATTACCCTCTTCAAGACCTGCAAACCAGGCCATTAAATGGGACCCAGCAGGCCAGAGAAAAAGAGGACAACCTAGGATGAGCTGGCGACAGACAGTGGAGAGAGACCTCAGACTCACTGACAGATGATGGAGTGACACTAGGAAACTGGCTGGGGACCGTGTTATTTGACGGACGTGGTAGCACCCTCTGGAGGGAGAGCTCGCTCATGCTGGCTCGGCGTCTAAGCAATTGTTTTTATCAGTCAGGGGGCTTAGTAGTAGGTGGTGTCCTGCATATGTTGGGTCATACCAGGCACCACTGAACACCACCGGTGTGACTCAGCAACAGTGCAGTGTCTCCTTCGGTGAGTTGCCTCTTGACGACTTGACATTGACTGCTCCCTGTGGAGTGGCGGGCAGGACCGGGCTGTGGCTGTGGAAGCGGGTTCGGAATGATTAGTAAGGGGGCAGTGCCTGTGTGGTAGCACAGAAAATAAGACAGCAAAAAGGAAAAGCAAAAATCTGTACAGTTGAGCCTTTGACAGGCGCTTCTTCCAGTTGACGGCACCCACACACTAACAGCCTTGGACACTTCACATCATCTGACTTTGACATGTTGAAAGGGGGCGGAGAGGAGGGGGAAGGGAACGCCTCATCTTAATTGCGTGAATTGATCTATGAGAGCATAGTCATCTCTATTTGCTTTTCACTCCAGAAAGAAAAACATGCTTTTTGCCAAAAGGCTTACACTAAATGAAATCATGGATGCGTTTGCCCAATTTTTGAAATTTATTGATGAATTTGTTGGCTTTGTGCTCAACGAGATTGCCAAAAGTGTAAGAAGAATTGTGGAGGTCGAGGGTAAAATGCTCCATCGTAACTGCATGATGTATACATATCATGATATGCAATCATTCTTATTTGCTTTCCTCCTCCAAACCAGTTTTCAATTGAAAAAAATTTTTGTTCCCAAAAGTTTCCATTTTACAAAATTACGGATGCTCTTACCCAACCTAGGAAATGTTAAATGATGAATTTGTAGGCTTTACGCTCAGAGACTGCTGAAAGTGTATGAGGGAGAATAGGCCGTCAAGGAAACAACTCATTTCTTTCAAGGTAGAACATTTTCTCTGAGTTGAATCTTCAGATAAGGAGGGTTATCACCAATCTTTTATTGAATGCATGATATGATTCAAACTGGCTAAAGGAATTTGAAAAGATGAGTGGAACAATTTGAATTTTACTGGTGAAAATGAGTACAAAAAGTCTTGTTATTTTTGTTCTATGAAGCAGTCGTTCCAGGGGTTTGGACTGCAATTCTCATGTAGTTTAATAATGTCTACACTCTTTCATTATGCATGCATTTGTTATTGTGTTCAGCTTGTTTGTCCATTTGTACCTGTTCAAGGATCATTGAACATTATTCAGGCTAAGTACTCGTACAGCTTTTTTTTTTTTTTTTTTTTTTTTTTTGTCTATTTTTCATGCATCAGTAAAAATTGCATTCAGTGTGGTAATTTGCACTGTCTTTCCTGTCAGGCATCCTCACTACCACCAATAGCATTTTACTTCACTGCCAATGTTTTCACACTAAAGCATGATCAGCATTTACGTAATACATTTTTACACTAGAACACTAGAATCTTATTTGTATTCTGAAAATGATTTTTTTTTTTTTTTTTTTTTCTGAAGTACTGTGTTTTGTGGTCGTTACTTAGTTCACTTGCTGTACAGGAGTGTAGTGATACTGTTATTCCTGGATAGAAGGAGAGTGAAAAGGCATTTTCAAATAGTCCTTGAATTTACAGCCCTGAAGGCTGAATGTATTTTTAATTCTAAATGTAATTTTCTGTAGAATCTGTGTTTTTCTGTAATGTCCTACAGAATGATGACTTAGTAAATGACATCTGTGAATCTCTTGAGTTTCTGTTACGCTCCATCTGACCTTTTTTCCTGATCTACAAACAGATTACAGGTGACTTTGACTCATTTTTAGGTGAGGTGATGAATCTGTTCTGTACCTAACTGAAACCACCGACACCCAAGTGGCTTTCGCCTCACTCTTAGATGCATTTAACCCAGACAAAGATAAATCTGGCATCAGTCGCAGCCATCATGTTAACTTGTTGAGAAAGAAACAGCCCACACTCAGAATAGTTCTGTCCCTGCAGTCCATAGAGAGTTTAGAACATCAGGTTGTCATAAAGCCACTCACCGAGGAGACACTGCGCTGCTGCTGAGCCATGTTGATAGTGGCCAGTGTAAGAATCGTTGAACATCACCAAAGCAAAGCCACCTGCTGACAGTACTTGTTTAGTCGTGAAGACAGATGGGGTGCTTCTCTCTGTAGGAAGGTGGTCTGCCTTACATCCCTTCGCCACTGGGTCTGTACCTTTATTGTATGAGTGCACTGCTGACTTGGTGAAAATTGGTTTGATCACTTTGATGGTTTCTGGCAAAGTGTGTGTGTGTGTTTGTGTGTGTGTGTGTGTGAACTGTTTATTAATTGTGTAAAGAGTAGACATGTGCACCCAAATACTGTTGCTGTATATTGTACACCATTTTATTAAGCACACACAGTATGTACATATGCACACGTACACACAAATAATATTTAGTACACTGCGTAACCACAGGAGGAGAGGGGGCGGGGGGGAGAAAAAGAAAGAAAAATGTAACCAGTAAAAAAAAAAAAAAATGGTGTGTTTACACAGATGTGCCATCCAGCAGCTTCTCTTTGTTTTCCAGTTTGCATTATCACAATAAATGCTGTCAGTTCCAGTATTGCCATGCTCTAGTTTGCTACTCGATTCAAAATCAGTCGCAGCTGTAAATGAAGAAATTTTCAAGAGTGAAGAACCAAGAAATTTTAATATTTATGTTGGTAATGATGAGGCTAAAATACCGTTTAGAAATGAAGCAAGTCTTGATTATGATCTTCATTTTTTAGATGCGCTTATTCATTTTCAAAATTCGCTTATCAAAAAGACTGTTAAAAGATTAAAAAGTAACGAAGCTGCCGGAACTAACCTATTATGAAATCAGTAACTGAAGAACAGAAACCCTGTGTTATTCATGATGCATTGTGCAAACGTTTTTTCTTCCTGTTGGGAAGTACCATTTCCTTCTAACAAATATTTTTGATTGAACAAAAATCAAAATATACTTGATTTCAGAGGGGAAAAAGTTGTAGGTGAGAAATATTCTAATAAGCTAAGTTCAGGTACACCTGTTTAAAGAAGAGAAAGAGAAAGTGTGTATGTTGTTTCCCGATTTACTTTTCTGTTCATGTGTTTGACTAATTTAAAAAGTCTTTGATGGGGAGAGTATTTTCTTTCCCAATTTACTTTTCTGTTCATGTGTTTGACTAATTTAAAAAGTCTTGATGGGGAGAGTATTTTTCTTTCCCAATTTACTTTTCTGTTCATGTGTTTGACTAATTTAAAAAGTCTTTAATGGGGAGAGTATTTTTCTTTCCCAATTTACTTTTATGTTCATGTGTTTGACTAATATAAAGAGTCTCTGATTTACAGTTGTGTTTGGTGCCAAAGGAGTGTGTTTTGTAGTGCCAAATATTCATTGAAATATCCAAGCTTATTAGAAATGAACCACTGACTTGAAGTTTTGTAATACTTTGTTTTCTGCAAGTGTCACTCCAAGCACATGAATGCCATATTTTATTATTTGTTGTCATTTTGAGCATCATGGTGTGTTGAGGTTGAACATTATAAAAGTGTTTTCACGAAACATCTGCAGGTCTAACACAGAAGTAACCTATTGCCTTAAGTTATTGAAAGTTAAAGGTGGAAAGTTCTTTTTCTCTTAAATAAGTGAGATAATAGTCATGATTTATTGTTATTGGATTTTGTGGTTGTGTTTGGAAAATCAGATTGAGAGTTAGAGCTAAGATGTACGGTTTTCATTGGTGTCAGAGCACAACTGGGGAGGATATTATGATGAAAGTCTGGGTGAGTGGAACAGGTCATTTTACAACAGGACTGTTTATTTTGATTGTTTGTTTGTTTTTGTTTTGTTTTAATTGGTTAATGGTCTTGGTAGGAATTGCTACTATGTGATTGTCGTTTCAAGCCCATGTGCAGACATCTGTTTTTCAACCATACATGCATTAATGTTGTGATTTGGGTTGCCCATTCTCTAACCATGGATTTTATTAGTACTGTTGAAGTAATTGTTTTAATATTCAAGGAAAAACTGAAAATTTGTCATTTTTCAGAAATTGAAATGATGTGTAAGTACCATTGTCACTTTATTTTTCAGGCCAAAAAAAGAAAGGCAGCTAGTTCAGCTGTTTCATCAGACGATGAAGATGACCAGCCATTGAAAAAGGGGCCAGTCACTTCTGTTGAAAGATCACAGGACAGTCTGTCAGATGACGACACACCTGTAAAAGCCAAGGTATAGTGCTTTGTTGTTTAGTGGCAAGTGATCTCACCTCTCCATTTCCCTTTCAAAGTCCACATTTGTGTACGGTTCAGTTTCGACAAAATCTATGGCTGGCTGGCTGAGAAATTGGACCACACTGCATTAATTATGGTCATCTGTTGGAAGTTTTAACTCATCAGTTTTCGAGTTTTTCGCATTTTTTTGTGCAATAGCTATGCAACAGTATTAAGACTTCTGAACAATGATTTTTTTTTTCTAGGTAGATGCGGTTTTTTTTTTTGTTGTTTTTTTTTTTTTTAGGTTGTTTAGGTTTGTTTCAGTAAACTGTTCCATTAATGATAAGGAATAAATCTTTAGATGTGATGATTTCCACAAAAGTCCTTTGATTATCAGTGATATAAAATCAAGGGAAATACAAGCTGGGAGTTAAGATGCTCCGTGTGTTTGACTTAAAGATGGTGATAATAGATAAACAACACAAGTGATTCATCATCAACACAGCTTTCCCTCACGGTTCTTTAATTTGGCATTGCTACTTCCCAATGAATTTTGACAAAATGACCCTGACTAGCAGAGTCACTGGCCAGTAATCCAAGGTTTGTGTGATTAACAGACAGGTTTCCACAGTTTAACCACTCCTTTCCATTGATGTTAACAGCATGGAGACTGAAGTGTTACGGTCTTCAACTCAGGGAGGACAGCTTGTTCTTGGTGTAGTCATAATGTTGCTAAACGTTCACAGATGGACTGTAGAGAAGTTGTTCTCGTTGTTGGATCAGTGTTAGGGCGTTCTGAAGGTGGGTGTCATTGGCGAAGTCAGGAATGAGGTTGGTTTCTCTCGCTGGGGTCTTGGAATGGCTGTCCCTGTTGCACCCACGATTGTAGTCCTCCCAATAATCTGTCATTATCTTGAATGTTTACAGGTGGGGGTAGCTCAGTGATAAAAGTGGTGGATTCTGAATCAGAAGGTCTCAGGTTCTGATGAATGCTGTGTATATATTACTGTGTAATTACTGAAAGCGCGAGCTGATGAAACTTGGTTTGTTTTTTTTTTCTTTAAGCAACAAAAGCAGCAACATTTCAGAACATTTTTTTGATTTTGGGGAAGGGCTGATTAAATAATATTAAATAAAGCCCAAAAGAATGTTGTTTGAGTGTTAGCAAATGTATGATCAGGTAAGGTACTTGTTTTTATTTGTTACTTTAGCATAAATTGGTAGAAGTCAGAAAGAATTAACGGTTTCAGTTCAAAGCCGATCTGCACCTTTCATTTTTCAAAACTTCGATGCCATGAGACTAGCAGCTATGTCACAAACAGTAAGTCAGAATTGTTTTAATGTCAATCAAGGCAGCTGCACAACATTACAAAAAGGAGGCTGAAAAGAAATGCCTGGAACACATCTAACATCTTGGAGTCTTGAAATTGCAGAAGCCCAAAGAGGAAGAAGATGAGAGTGAAACTGGAGTCGTCAGATGAAGACGAACTTCCCTTGAAATCCCAGACAGATCAGGCTGATGGTGATCATGATGGCAGTGAGGATCAAAGTGAAAATGTTCAAGCCAGGAGCGAGTCTGAGGGTGATACTGACCTGGATCTGCCACCGGTTACAAAGGTATGCCTAGTTCAATTTTGTTGCCGCCGCCAGGCGAAGTGATTATTAACCCCAGTCCTTTCTCAGACAGTGCAACACCCAACAAGAGAAGCGGTTTGCTGGTTTTGACGAGTGTGAATCAATAAAGGTCACAGGTATTATTGAAAGGGAGGTTGAAGGGCAAAATGTGCGAGGTGAAAATTATGAGGAGAGAGAGAGGTCCATACATATTTCTTTCTTTCTTTCCTTTTTTTTTTTCCTGTCGCTTCTTCAGTTCCACTTCAGTGGTGTTGCACCAGTGCTGCTTATTCAGGTCCCTTGTCCACAGCCTTGACCGTCATGCCAAAGTCCCGGCAATGGACATCCACAGTGAGCAGTCAGTGTCCAGTCTTCTGGATGCAAGCCTGCGGCGGAGGAGACACTTCACTGCTGGTTAATCACTGTAGTGCCATTCAGTGGAGCCAGTTCTGATCCCAAATAAGTAGGACACCTATTAACCCTTACGCTGGTTGTCACAACATATGTCGTGCTGTAGGATGAGATTTGTTTGTGAGCCTAGTTTCACCAACACACACAGATACGAAACTATGGCTCAGTGAGAAATTAATTTGCATGAATGACTGAGCGAGCCCCGGAACATGGATTTTCAGCGTTTTAACTCGGTTTATGGTTAGTAGCAGCTTGTAATGCATAGCACGACTCAACTCGTCTGGCAAACAAAAATGGCGGCACCAAAGGAGAACATGATAGAATTAGGAACTTGTTTGGAGATGGTTTTTTGCTGAATTCTTGTTCAAAAGCAGGTGAAGAAGAAGTTCTGGAGATTTCGAATGAACTGTGTGTGGTGGGTGATATTTTTTATTTAGGTCAAGCACCATGTAATCGTGATTTTGAGATCAATGCAGACAGTGACTGGATGAGTGCCTAAGGGTGAGAGGAATCTCAACATGCCAATCAGTGGGGAAGAAAAACTCAGTGTAGCTCATCCACATGATCCTAAACCTTTCAAACATAAATGACGACAGTGTGGGCTAACTGTTGTGTTTGTTGATAGTGACCATTTTTGTTTTTTTTGTGTGTGTTATCAGCACATGATTTCAGTGTGAAACCTGAACTGTACCTTATTCATTCTTACCTAGATTATCTGCATGGAAGACAGGTATGATACACACTGACTTTCCTTTGAAAACGACTGTAACTTATTTCTGGATACCGTGGAACATCATAGACCGGATTATTTGTGAAAAAGCTTTCAAATGACAAGCAGGATGTGCCACCTGTTTTCACCTGTTATTTTCACATTCTAGGTAGGTAAACACCTAATCAAACAGTAACAAGCACACCAGTTCTGTTTTATATCATTTTTCAGTTACTAACAATTCTTATTCTGCATGTCATGTTAAAATACTAACCATTGAAAGTTTACGCATATTATAAAAACCTTTTCTTCATGCTGATCGATTAGGATGAGGATGATGAAGATGGTGCTATGGATTTCCATTCAAATCTGAGACTGCATGAAAGGGCTGTACTCTGCTTTCAGAATATATTCCGTTGTCAGCCAGGCCCCATTATACAGACACCTGTCGTGTTGGTCAGGAAATTTGAGCAACACTCTCAGAGACGCATCCATTAGGTGGATGAAACTCGACTGTGTTTCCCTGGTGGGGTCTGTAGCAAACTCAGCTCTGGGTAGGAACCAATTACGGCAGAAATATTCCACAAATGAATGGCTCAGTGGGAATCGAACCCAGGACCTCCCAGCTGGGATTAGCAGGGATAGTAACCTCTTCACCACAGCAGCTTGTTTAAATTGCTTTTTGTAACAAAAATCAGATGTATTCAGGCTCAAAGCATCTACAGTCAGGGCTAAAAGTGCTCAGAGGGCAGACATATGCAAGGATATGAGGAGAGATTACAAACTGTCCGCAGTGACTTTTCTCTCGGTGACTTGGTGGAAAGGGCGCACATTAGAGCACTGCCTGTGACCTTTATCCATCAACATGAACATGGCACGAACACCGAGGATGGTGAAGGCCACTCGTCCCCTTTCTTTTGAATTCATTCACTCCGTCTTCTGTCACATTCTGATGCTGTCTTTTTCCAGTTGTTTGTCACCAGCGTCAACATCACATCTTTGGCTTTTTTTTTTTTTGTTTGTTAATCACTTGCTCTTGCGTTCATTTCACTCTGCAATCGTGTGATGTATCAAAAGCAATAATTGTAGGTGAACCGAGTTTTCTGATAGTGAGACGGTGTTGATTTTGTGATCGTGAAGTCAATGCGGAAAATATTTGTGGAGGACGGACAGGAAGGTCTTGCCAGTTTTGATAGTTGTGCTTGCACTCGTAACTGCTTTACTTGCATCAGAAAAGGATATGATTGCAGCCTGTGTGGGTCTTAATTATTTTATGTACAGAGTTTTAGAAGCAACGTCTGTCATGTCAGAACCTTGTGTCTGGTATGTAAGGGAAGGCGCTTTGGACAGTCTTTAAGTGTGCATCATGTGTCTGTGGTTTGATACGAAATTATTTCTGTCAGTAATACACGCTGTTTTCCTCATGCCTGTTGCACAGATCTGTAGGCTGGCACAGGTGTGTTCATCCTAGTATACAGACACAAACCTGTATATAAAGCAGATCTCTTTACCTGTACAATTTCACCATAGTTTGTATGCACGTTTTTTGGAAAATAAGAACTTTTTTTTTTTTTTTTTTTAATCAGAAAAGAAAGGAAGAAAAGAAAAAGAACCAGAAAAAACAAACAAAAAATATACAGCAAGTATTGAGAGGCAGTCACACTTGGGGTGTGTAAACTGATGCTGCCTTGGTATATTATTTATGTTGATTTTACCAAACAGTAACAATTGCTAACCACGCTCGTAAAATCTCATCTGACTGAGTTTGCTTTTTCAACGACATAGGAACAACAGTGCAAACTACAGCTTTGAACGCTCAAAGATCTGGAAAGAGAGCAGGAATTTTATCCCACAGTGCCAGTCTCAGTGAACCAGGTGTGATTGAAATGTATTTCAAAACAAAATAGGCCTGCTGTAGTAACTGTAAGATCAGGAATGTGATTCCACAGTTACGTTATGGTAAGGGAAAATAAGCTTTCACAAACATTTGGGAGAATAGTACACTTTTTTTAATGCAATCATTTCCTGTTTAAAAAAAAAAAAAAAAAAAAAAAAAATCGTTTTTAAGGCAAGCAGATGTGATAAAGACACATTTACAATCTCATGCTTGTGCGCGCGCACACACACACACACACACACACACACACACACACACACACACACACACACACACACAGGCATTCATACGTATAGCACCACACTGGGCCACTTTTTATATTGATTCATGTCTAGAACATACACCACACACACAAACACATTAATGCTCTCTTATACACAGTGCATATACTGCACACAAACGTGTGCATGAACACACTCCTTTCATGGGTAGAAGTTCTAATTGTTCTCACTTGCTCAATCCGCAGAGATCTAAAAAGAAGCCAGAAACAGACTCTTCTGATGATGAAGAGGATGACAAGCCACTAAAGCCCAGGCCCCCGTCAACAGATGAGGAGATGGAAGAAGAATGCCAGAACAGCCATGATGGGAAGCAGCAGCAGACTGATGAGGAGGAGTCGACGCCATTGAAAATAAAGGTTTAGTTTTTGTGTGATAAGATTTGTTACTTTGATAATGAATACTTATATAGCGCCTATTCTTGGCTAGACGCCAAGCTCTAAGCGCTTTACAATCAACACTCGTTTACACAACGGGCTGCCTACCTGGGTAGTGCCGACTGAAGAGCTGCCAGCTGGCGCTTCATTCAGTCGTTTCCCGTGTCATCCAGTCAGTATCGTTCAGTATGGATCACTCATTTTCCTTACTTCTTCATTCTTTCCATTTCTCACTCAGGGTGCATGCTATGTGTAACATGTCATCCATACCAACGGCCAAACTGGCCTATCTTCCGAATGTTGGTGATGGGATTTTACGTGTGTGCAAGATGTTATGCGTGCATTCACACACAGAACCTCGGTTTATAGTCTCATTCGAAGGACTTTTCTCCCCAGACAGGAATAGATTAATGATTTTTCTTCCCTAACAGGAATAGGTTTATGACTTTTCTGCCCAGACAGGAATAGATTAAAGATTTTTTCTCCCCAGACAGGAATAGGTTAATGATTTTTCTTCCCTAACAGGAATAGGTTTATGATTTTTCTCCCCCAAACAGGAATAGATTTATGATTTTTCTCCCCAGACAAGAATAGTTTTATGATTTTTTTTTCCCTCTAGACAGGAATAGATTTAATGATTTTTCTCCCCCTGACAGGAATAGATTTATAATTTTTCTCCCCAGACAGGAATAGATTTATGATTTTTCTGCCCTGATGGGACCCACATGTAATCCAGGACTTGATTACCCTTCCAGTGATATGATGACGCCGAGTAGCTCTAAAGTTGAGTGTTTGCGTGTGGGTTTTCTTTAAGTTTTGTTGGTCTGGTTTGAGTGTTTTTTTGTGCCTTAGCTGTGTAAACCCCCATGGATAAACTGTGATTTTCTGTGTGCTCGCTTCACGTGGCTTTTTACTTCTCAGCCAAAGAGGAAAAAAAGAATATTCTTTTTGTGTATTTAGAGCTTAATTTTGCAGTTCCCATTTTCTTCTCCCTCCACTTTATTCTGTCAAAAGAGATGTGCCAGATTTTCTTCTTCTGTGCACAGCAAAAAGTGCTGTAGATTTTTCCTTTTGATTATGATTGGTGAGGTTGATGACAGGAGTGCAGTGTAGTTCCATTCTGGTCAGGGACTATATGGGTAAGCTCTGTGCTTCTGTTCTCACATATTCCAAAGTGAACCAGGCCTACAGGATACAATCGTCTGTGGTGTTTAGGAAATTTGAGCAACACACTCAGAAATGTATCTGTGAAGCGTATGAAAACTGACAACTCTGTGGTTACAGTCAGATTGCAAACTCGACGAACTAGGGATTTTCCCTGAAGGTGGAGTATGGCTGCCTTAATGGCGGGATAAGAAACCGTCATACAAACAAAACTCCACTCCTTTTGTTGAGCAGATGGGACTTATACCTGCCTGTCTATACATGGAGTGTCTGCAGGAGTATCAGCCTGCGTACGCTGAAGAAGAAGATGAACTAAGATCAAAAGCTAAAAGTTTGCCCAGTGAAAAGAACAACTATCATGTTTATTACTTTATTATTGAGTATCCGGAGGCAGCTTTAAAGAAGAAATGGTCTTGTGCGATTTGCATGCAGGCCACTCCTTTTACAACCATTCTTATTTTTTAAAAGCTGCAGAAGCTCAGTGGTGCATTCCATGTCGTGTACCACTCACAGTGAAACATTCTTGTAGTGTTGAGACTAGCATGATTTGAGACATAAGTACTTTATAAAGCAGACGCCATGAAAATCTTGTTCAGAGACGTCCCGCCTGATGTGATCTTTGGATTTCTGAAAGAGATCAACATTTTTCATCCGATCTAAGATTTTACAGAAGAAAGATTTTTGACATTTCCTGTGTGCTTTTAGAAGATGTATTTTAAAGAAGTGTGTGATGAGTTTATTTTTTTATTTATCATTATTTTTTTTTTTAATGACTTGTGAGTTGGCTTCAGTGCTGTGACAGACAGCCCTGATATGTCCCACTGCGGTTGGCTGGACTCTAAGCAACATTACTTACCTTATTATTGAATAAGAGTTGATTTCGTTAAACAGGAATAGACTCCTAATGTGTTTTCATCACACTTTGCACTGTAGAAGAAGTATGATAGACAGTATGTGACTTTTTTCCTCTCTGAATTTTGTGTACCCAGGCTTCTCTGAAGGCCCCCAAGCTGGTCATCATGTCGTCAGATGATGGTCTGTCCCCGATGAAAGTGAAGCTGAAGTCCCTCCCACAAGATCCTGAAAGTGATCTTGACACTAGTAGCTTGTCGTCTGATGGTGAAAATGAGGCTCGGCCACAGTCGGCTGAATCTCGAGGTCCCAGAATCAAGTTCACACCATGAAGAAGGTTCAGCCCACAAAAAAGGCCAAGTCAGAGGTAAGGAAGGGTAACAGTTCTTTTCTATTTTTCAGATTAATTCTAAGCGTACGTAACATGTGTACAGTTACCATGAACATTTCATATTTTCAGCCATTGTATCTGATGGATAATAAGTCAGGATCATAAACTGACAGGAAAAGTTCCTGATATCTAGACAGGTAGACACACAGATGCACATGACACAGATGAATATGACACTTCATGTTTCATGATTATTTTGATTCTCAAAGAACGCTAATTTCTTGTTGATTATCAATATGTGGATTAGAATGTGTGGCATATTCTGGGTGTGTTTGTGTTTAACCTAGTAATTTTCCGCATAAGATAATGGATTTTATTAAGTATTTCTAATCTTTTTGAGTTGTCTCTCTCTGCAAGTTTTCACAAGATGACCATTTAAGAAGAGATATTCAGACATGGACAACTCGACAACCTTCCTTATGTGTAGGAGAACCAGCCCTCTGTTTTAGTGTCCCAACGTTTGCAAGAGGTTTTCTTTTCTGTCCTCACTCTGTGATTCTGGCTTAGCCCACAATATTCAACCCAGTAAATAATTCCTACATGACTGAGAACAAACATGTCATGTTATTAGAAAGAGTGCATGTGTGGTATTTTCTTGTTTACCCTGCCATTAAAGCAACCAGACTCCATGTCAGGGGAGTAAATGTCTTCTCAAGCAGGGAAATGTGACACATTTATGCAGGAACACGTGAAAGTGTTCTGTAAGAAGAAGTAAAATAATTGAAAAAAAAAAAAAAAAGCATACTTCTGTGTTTGTATTGATGTCAACAGTGACCTTGTGAAGAGTGTGTAGGGATCGCAGTTCACATGCTGCGCTTTCCCTTTGCTGGTGTTTGTAAGCTTCCTTTTGGCTGGCCTGGCCTGCTTTGCCCAGTCAGCCTGGACTAGACTAGAGTTTGTAGTCTGGAAGAACGGATACCGCCATGGGAGATTTTACAGTGTTCAAACGTGTTAGAATTTAGGAAATCGGTGGAGAGATGTGGCTGAAAGTTTCACACGACTAGCCAGGGTGATGATTTTATGGACAGACTGGTTGATTCACTGGGGTTAGTAAACTTCTCCCCGACCTCTCTGCCATTCCTGTTCGGGAGACCGTACTAGCAGCTCACCAGCGAAATCCAGTCTTACGCAGCACCGCACTGGCTGAAACTGGTTTCTCCTGGTCTTAGCCGAGAACTTCATTACTATTCAGTTACACTGGAACTTTCTGAGTTCCCTCAAAATTAGTCTCTGAAGGGTCAAAAGGTTAAGGTGAAGGTCCGACAGTCTATTGTCTGTAGGGGCAGTGACCTGTTCGAGGTTGATGGTGTCTAAGGCATGGCATGGTGGAAGGCAAAGCCCATCCTTCTTCTTACAAAGCCTTACCCTCTTGCATTTGTTTTGCCCGTGTCCGGCTGCTCTGTTTGTCTCCCCTGGTGTTTGTTGTGCCATCAACCAGCCGCACATGCTGCGTTACTTTCCCTCGCACACTGCAGCCTTGTAAGTCAAGGCTGGTCAAATAAATGGGCATCTCAGAGAGGTGTCCAATGAAATATTAGCAATAGTATGCGGCGTCGGAAAGGGTTCATTCAAAAGACTGGGGTGGTGAACTGACCATGTTACACTGATTTCTCAAAAAAAAAAAAAAAAAACATGAGTACTAGGAACAGTTTGGGCTGGAAAATGCAAACGTGAGAGAGTTAACCTTTCCTGACCTGAGTCGGATGCCCGTTTACCACTGGATGGACAGAGAGGGTTTTTGAGCAGTGAAAATCTGACCACACAAGTGGTTTAATTCATGATGGTCAGCTGGTAAAGGCTTTGACCGTTTGACTGCGGACCTTTCTTGAAAGGGAGCGGCTTTTGGGAGGTCAGTGTGATAGCAAAGGCAGAGAAAAATGCCCTGGGAAAAGCAAGCCCTTTGAGAGAGGGAGTCCATTTCTTTCTGTCTTTCTGTATTTTTCTCTTTCCTTGTTTTTGTGTGTGTAGGGCTCACCATACAGTGCTTTTGTGTGTCATACTTGCAGTGAAATTGCCAGATAGGTTTCAGAACTTCAGATTGAAGATAAAAACATGGAACATAATGCTTGCCATTAAGAGTAAAAATGTCTTTTTTGGTTCATATAAATAACTGTTCTGTCTTAAGGCAAGAGAAAGACCATAAAAAGAAGTTGAATTATTGAGGCATTGGAAATGCAAAGTGTTGATTAAGTGACTTATTGTCTGTGGTGCATTATTTTCAGTGATCAGATGATGATAATACACATAACATAAGGTGGGAATTCTGCAACAAGTCTTTTTTCTTGCCTTTGACAGATCCATTTACCCGTTGTTTGTTGATTTATTTCCTGTAATTGTTGTTGTTGTTGTTCTGCCCTGCTTTGATTTTCAGTATAGCAGCAACCTTGTTCACCTGCAGTCTAGCATTTTGTGCAGAAGGCCAGAGAAAAACGGTCGAAGAAAGTAAAAGCAGAAGGCACGGAGAAGGGGGAATCGCCCTACCTAAAGCGTTTAAGGCTCATCTGCCGGAAGGTGGGGATATTTGTTCGCAACGACACTCACTTTGCTGGCTGCACGTCTGATAAACAGAAAATAGAGCGTTTTGAAAGAGGCCCTCAGAAAGCCGGGATGAAAGGTTAGCACTGTAGACCGAAAGATGTGGAGTTGGAAAAGCTCATTCGTTTTTTTGACATACTGCTACATACATATATGTACATATATTGATTCAGTTGCGAAAATTAACATTTTAACCTACAGCAGTTGAAGTCCTGACATCAGGAATGAGATCTGATTTGCTTATGAAAATTAGACTAGTTAATAAAGGAGAAAATATTTTATTCATTTGTTTTATGTTATGTCAGTATAAGTTGGGGAGGGTGTTTGTATTTTGAATGGGTAGAAATTGGTATTTTCCTTTCAACTTGTGCCAAGAATTTTTGTATCACTGTTCATTTTGTATTTCTGTGAGATGTAAATAGTAAAGCAATTTACCTAAATTTCTAGACATAGATTACAGGGAGAAGGGAGTAGGGATGTCTGTGCTTGATTTTGCATTAAAACTACAAGATTTTGGAAGCAAAATCTAGTTAAGACGAAAGAGTCGAGTGATGTGGTTAACGGAACTGCACTTCATTTAAGAAGCAGAGAATGTTGGCATTTTGCTAACCTTTTTTTGTCTTTTTTAAATTGATTCAGAGAACAGAAACAGACTACTGATGGTCTTTTTTTTTCAGTCTAAAGTATCGCCATCAGTGCATTACTTCTAGAGGCGATATGGGGAGAAGCAAACAAGTGAACATACACCCAAAATTGAGATATTCTGACGTTTAAATATGAAAGAGGAGAATGTTGGAATGGCTTCCTTTTTTTTTTTTTTTTTGTTTTGTTTTGTTTAAGGCAAGGAATGTTTAATATATATATTGCTCTTCATAAAACTTAATAAAGAATTAACACACCTGGTTCTGTGTGTTTATGCAGAAGTATTCACATAACAGAAAGGCAAAGATGTTTGGCTGAATGAAATTATTGTAAGGCTACAAATAAGGAATTCTCTCTTTTTTTTTTTTTTTTTTTTTTTTTTTTTTTTTTTTTTTTGTCTCTATAGCTGTTTGTCTGTTTCACTCTCTTTGTCTCTCTCTCTCTTCTTTCTGTGACCCCCACTCGTAGCTGGACCCCCCCTTTGAATGTGTGTGTGTGTGTGTGTGTGTGTGTGTGTGTTCCGCGAGATACGCTTGCTGCAGATCAGATATGCATGTTAAAGATCCTTCAGTCTGCACATGTGCTTTGTGAAGACACAAATATCCAACAAGCTCTAGGATTCTTGGATACATATATATATACATATACATACATACATTGAGCAAGATACGCTTGCTGCAGATCAGATATGCATGTTAAAGATCCTTCAGTCCACACAACATGTTGTGCTTTATGGAAACAAATATCCAGCAAGCACTAGGATTCTTGGAAAAGTGTGCAAGCATTTGCTGCTGCCCACGAAAGTGCAAAGATGAACACAGAAAAATAGTAGCTACATTGGTTATGTGCCTCGTGACGGCCCCATACAAAATAATAATGGTTTATGCGCATGGAAAAGTATTATTGGTTGATGTGAAATTCCTTTTAGATACTGTTTAATGCATGGAAGTGATTCATACTGATGTAAAATTTATTTTAACCACTGTTGAATGCATGGAAGTGATTCTTTATGAAAAGGTATGGCTTGAAATAAGTCGCTTGGGGCACCAGAATGGTTGAAGAAGAGGAGATAAGATTTTGGTGACACCATATATACAAAAAGCGCATCTTTTCTAGTATATGTGTATATTCTTCTTGAATTGAAATATGTTTTAGTTTTGTACATTTTTACGTGATTAGTTTCCAAGATTGTACATGCTTATGACTACTTATTAACCCAGCTTTCTTTGGACAAATTTGCGTTTTTCATAAATTGGAAAAAAAAAAATAATTTCAGTATTTCTCCCTACACACAATGATAAGATCAAATGGATTTATCTTTTGCCAGCAAAATATGTACAATTGTTCATTCAAGCTGTCAGCTAGTGCTAGCTCAGTATAAACCTCAAACTGCTGGAAAACGTGTCTCCTCCCTGTCAACCGTGGATGTGGGGCTTCGCATCCAGCTGGCTTTGCGCAACACAACTCGGGGGAGAGAGAGAGAGAGAAAGAAAAAAAAAAAGAAGAAAAAAAAAACGAAACGTACCTGTCAGGTGTTGAGTGTTTGATGTTGTGTGTATGCCCTGATTCCTGCAGGCCAGCCCAGTCTTAGCAAAGTGGACAGTGTCAACCTGAGGAGGGAAGCCGAGGCGCTGGACACCACCACCAACATCATCGAAACCTCAGGTATTACAACGTAGAGGAGTCAAGATACCGCGGACAGTAGGGGGTTCATATACTGAGACGGGGGGAGCTTAGGTACTCGGACACAGGGAACTCAGGCACAGAGGGAAGTGTAGGTAACTGGGATGGGGGAGGGCTCTGAAGCTGGAACAGATGGGGGTCCGTGTATTTAGAGGAGAGCGTAGTACTGGGACACACAGGGACAGGGGGAAGTAATGGGACTGAAGGGAGTGCAGGAACAGGGACAAAGGGGAGCTCAGTTACTCAGTACTGGGACACAAGGGAGCTCAGTTACTCAGTAATGGGACGCAGGGGAGCTCAGTTACTCAGGAAATGGGACACAGGGGAGCCCAGTTACTCAGGGACACAGGGGAGCTCAGTTACTCATAGGAAGGGGAGCCCAGGGACACAGGGGGAGCCCAGGTTACTCAGGGACAGGGACACAGGGGAGCTCAGCTACTTAGGAACAGGGACACAGGGGAGCTCAGGAACAGGAACAGGAGGGACACAGGGGAGGGAGCTCAGCTACTCAGGAACAGGGACACAGGGGAGCTCAGCTACTCAGGAACAGGGACACAGGGGAGCTCAGCTACTCAGGCTACTCAGGAACAGGGACACAGGGGAGCTCAGTTACTCTACTCAGGAACAGGGGACACAGGGCTCAGCTCAGAACTACTCAGGAACAGGAACAGGGACACAGGGGAGCTCAGCTACTCAGGAACAGGGACACAGGGGGCTCAGCTCAGTAACAGGGACACAGGGGAGCTCAGCTACTCAGTGGGAACGGGGACACAGGGGAGCTCATCTACTCAGGAAGTGGGACACAGGGGGAGCTCAGTTACTCAGGAACAGGGACACACAGGGGAGGTCAGTTACTCAAGAAGTGGGACACTGGGGAGCTCAGTAACACAGGGGAGGACACAGGGGGGAGGGGAACTCAGTGGGAACAGGGGAACTCAGGAACAGGGACACAGGGGAGTTCAGCTACTCATCTAACTACTCGGGAAGTGGGACACAGGGGGCTCAGTTACTCAGGGGGGACACAGCCCACTCAGCTACTCAGGAAGTGGGACACAGGGGAACTCAGTTACTCAGGAAGTGGGACACAGGGGAACTCAGTTACTCAGGAACAGGGACACAGGGGAGTTCAGCTACTCAGGAAGAGGGACACAGGGGAGCTCTCAACTACTCGGGAAGTGGGACACAGGGGAGCTCAGCTCAGTTACTCAGGAACAGGGACACAGGGGAGCTACTCAGGAACTACTCAGGGGAAACAGGGACACAGGGGAGTTTCTACCTACTCGGGAAGTCGGGAAGTGGGACACAGGGGAGCTTAACTTAGGAACAGGGACACAGGGGAGCTCAGCTACTCAGGAAATGGGACACAGGGGAGCTCAACTACTCGGGAAGTGGGACACAGGGGGAGCTCAACTACTCGGGAAATGGGACACAGGGGAGCTCAACTACTCGGGAACTGGAACACAGGAGCGTTGGGGTTACTCGGGTATTGGTTCACAGGAGCTCGGTTACAGAGGACCTGGGGACACAGGGGAACTTACTTATACAGGTATTGGCATGCAGTGGAACTCGGGTATTGGCTCACAGGGGAGCTCAGGTTCTCAGGTAGTGGGAGTTCGGGTTCTGAAACACATGGAAAATCAGGTGATAGAATAGAGGGGTGCTCAGGTGCTGACTGGGATATCGGAAAGCTTTGGTACATGACGAGAGGGGTACTCAGGTACTGACTGGGATGTAGGAAAGCTTTGGTACATGACGAGAGGAGTGCTCAGGTACTGGGAAAGAGGAGAGTTTGAGTACTGGGTCAGAGGAGTGTTTAGGTACGTGAACAGAGGGAAGCTATGGTACTGGGATTGGGGGTGTGGGGGGGATTTGGATACTGGAACAGAAGGGTGCTCAGGTACTAGGACAGTCTGAGTTTGAGTTCTGGGAGAGAGGTAAACTCGGATTCTGGGACAGAGGGGAACTCATTGGTGCTGAGGAGACCTCAGGTAGAATGACAGAGGGAGCTCTTGTACTGGGACAAGGGAGCTCAGATACTGGAAACAGAGAAGCTTGGGCACTGGAACAGAGGGGAGCTCAGATACTGGAACAGAAGAGCTTGGGCACTGAAACAGGGGGAAGCTTGGGCACTGGAACAGAGAAGAGCTTGGGCACCGGAACAGAGGGAAACTTGGGCACTGGAACAGAGAGAGGAGCTTGGGCACTGGAACAGAGGGAAGCTTGGGCACTGGAACAGAGAGGAGCTTGGGCACTGGAACAGAGGAAGAGTTCAGGTTCTGGTATAGGGGGGGACTTCTGAATGCTTCCAAACATCGGGCTGACCAGCTTTTTGTGATGGCTCTCCAGGAGGGAAAGTCACTGTGATATTCGTGCTGTATATTGTCACTTTCTTGTTGCACAGATTCATATATAAATGTGGATGCCTGTACTCTTCCCCCTCACATTAAAGTGGTGACCCAGTGAATAACAACGCTGCCTCTAGAGTAAGGAGACTTTTGCAATGTCCATAGCTTTACATGCAGGCTGTTATTTCTGTCCACTGGTCTTCACTGGTCATTTTACTCATCCTTTTGGAAATATGATGAACGAAGATCCCTTTTACTCATCCTTTTGGAAATATGATGAACGAAGATCCCAGATGTATCATACACTTTGGGCACACATACAAATATGCCTTCTGAAAAGAGTGAATGTCCCTTGCCTTAATCAGTACAAAAATTTACTTTCAGGGGTAAATTACTCTCACAGGATCAGAAAAAAGAAATAATACCATGATGTGGCAATGTGTTCTTCAAGGTGAAGAGCAGCTTGAATTCATGATGTTGTCAGGTACAGTGTGGTGACTGCTTTGTGTGATGGAGAGCGGATTGAAATTATAATATTTGTCATTTATTAGGTGCCTGGCATAGGTTTTCTTGCACACACACTCAAACCCACATACCATAAATTGTATATATAGTAACAAGAAAGGTTATGCATGCATATGCACACATATTTAGATATACAAGAATGACTGCACATAAATGCACATAAACAATGACCCAACAGACTTTGAGAGCAAGCAGTTACATCTTTTTTAAACAATTTTTGTATTTTTACACAGGACGCCCCAAGCGACAGCCAAAGGATATGTTTCGACCAGCCTCCTCACAAAAGAAGTCTCTGTCTCCGCTCAAACAACAGTTCAGCAGAATCCAGGACCTGATTTCAGATTCAGATAGTGACTGAAGATTAACGTGCATTTTTCTTGTTCATGCTTGTAGATTCTTTGAAATATATCTCGTTTATGTAGGTAAACGAATGGCTGAATGCAGTGAGAAATGTTGCTGTGTGTATAATAGATATGTAGACATTTGTTCAAATTATGCCAGTTTTCTTTGATCCTTTTCATCTCTGCCCCATCTTTTTTTTTTCATACATTGTAGTTTGTACAGTTGTATTGTAAGATTATTATTAAATGGTACCAAATGGATGGGAGGGGATGCTGCTTTTGTTTCTTTAGAGTTTGTTTTCCCATTTCATCGATCTTGTCACAGAGATATTTATGACATGTTGGTTCTGAAAAGATGATAATGACAAATATTTCTGAAGAAACAAAAGGAAAATTGTGTCAAATTCGATAACACTGTCAGTTTCTCAAAAGATGATGATGCTAACGGTTGCCAGATACTGTGACATTTGTGTCTGAGAATACGGTAATTATGACAGATAATGATAATGACATAGTATAATGACACTTTTGTCTGAAAAGATTATGACTGTTGTGTTTAAAAGCAAAATGTGTGTGGTTTTTTTTTTTTTCATATGATAAACATTGATCAGAAATGCATGCAGGATCAGAATTTTTCTATATACCAAATGTAGATGACTTATGTGAAGATAATGGAAATGTGTCTTAAAAATGAAGGAAAAACATTCAGCCTGTATACTCACAGCCATCTAGAATGATCTGACCTGAAGATATTAATCATGCCTACCCAGAGTTAATTCACATTTTTTGAAACTTTCTTTCATCTGTACAGATGATTTTCACAAAAAAGGTTTCCGTCCCCTTTCTTCAGTATTCTCTTTGTCCTCTTCAGTGTTAATAAGAAAATAATTTTTTAAAAAAAAGAAAAGTTTAGACAAGTTACTGATTTTTTTTTTTTTCATTTCAAAAACCTAATATTCAGCAGGATTACTTTTTCCTCCCCACTGTCGACCCTCCTGTCTTCAAGTTACTGAGTTTGCTGCCTCTGAGCCCTGTCCTCTACAGGTTACAAATTTTCCTTTCTTAAGATCAGCAACCATGGGGGGGAAAGATATTAGCAGTTTGTCCTTTTTGTTTATTTGTAGGAGAAAAATCTTGGAGAAGTGATGGAACATCTGTTGTCACTGTAGAAAAAAAAGACTTGGTAAGAGGACTTTGTGTCCAGAGTTTGTACGAATATAGGTTGAATGGGTTGGAATCATTCAGTATTGACTCTGAATTTAATGTTTGGGAGGAGGGGAACAGAAGAGTTTGTTCGTATGAAGAAAAATGAAAAAGAGAGGAAAAACCGCCGTACCCCAGAACTACATATGGACGCTTCTGATCTAGGTGCCGTACGTGAGCTTAATCTTTTCTGAAAATTGATGCTGTGTGTGTCATGAATACTACAATCAGAATTTGCCTGTGTATGGGTTTTTTTTTTTGTTGTTGTTGTTTTTTTTTAAATAAGGAAGAGGGGAAAAGTAACTCCATTTTTTAACTCCTGCATCCCTTGAAGTGCTTCCACAGGATTTGCCCACAGTTACTTTGACTTTCCAGTACAGCTAGAAATGTTTTCTTACAGATGGAGAGTGGATGTGTATGACAGAAAAAGAAAGGCCAGGAGGAATCGGAAATAAAGCAGGTTTTGGGAAGGGGCGCATGAGTGACAGCTATGCTGTTTGTATGTTATCTACCACTGTAAAGCGTGGTTCAGAAAAACTCGCACATGTGGTGTAGCCAGGTTATGTTGATCAGTATCCCAAAAGTTGCGATTTATGATAACTTGTGTGTGTGATGCTTTATGAGAAGTACGTTATCATTTTTATTTTGCAGCCCAATCCAAAGTCTGCTTGAGGGATGAAAGTCAGAAAGAAGTGTGGTTCGTAAGACTGATCACCTCCATAAAGGTTGAAATGCTTCGCTACACTTTTAAATGTCCTGAGTCACTTTTTCTCTTAATTTCTTTTTTTTTTTTTTTTTTTTTTTTTTTTTTTGCATCTGATTTTTTGTGTGGTAACCATAGAAAGAAAAACAAATTCTTTTTTTTGGGGGGTTGGGGGGGGGGGGGGGGGGGGAGAAGAAGCAGTGCAGTTCAAAATGATTAATTTGGAAAAGTATATTTGGAGTAGAATTTTCTTTTCAATCTCTTTTCATATAAGCTAGCATTTTTCATTGTGAATCACAAAAGGGGCACAGTGATCCGAGGTTTGGGATTTCAAGGTTGTATTTTATAAAATATACATAGATAGATAACATGTTGATACCATCTAACGATTATCAAAGAATATGGTCACGTGGAATGTTTTTACCATTGTTGATTTTTGATTTTTTTGTTTGTTTTTTTTCTTTTTATTATGTCTCATTTCTGCTTCAGGTATAAAAAGCTCACTTTATTAAAAGGGGAGAAGGTAGGGATCAAATGATTCCTCACCAAAAAAAAAAACTGATGTTATAACAGTGAGTGTGAGTTTGTAATGTTTTACAAGAGATCGCTCTGTATCACGTCTTAACATCACAAAATCCAAAAAGTTGTTTTTTTTTCTTTCAAGAGAAAAAGAAAAAGTTGTGGTCAGAACGTTGATTAACTCTTTCACCACATATTTGAACTGTCTTGATTGTCAGGGATGTGAAATACTCTGAGACAATGTGCAAGGAAGAATTCCCTTTGGTTCTTCTAAGGCATAAAGATATTTAAACAGAAATTAGTGTTGGAGTCAGTTTCATGATTTTCTTTTCTCAGCCTGTTAGTGGTAGCTTCTAACACCAGTTAGAAATTTCCAAATGCGCGTGCTAGACGTTGATGAGAAAGTAAAACCACTACACACATGTATGTCACATTATTTACAGAGCATGGTATGCCATACAAAATGGGTACAACAGTGCGAAAAAGCTATCTGGAACAAAAATTTTTTTTTTTCCCCTCTTAATTGTGATGTTTAATGCAGTGTTTTTTTTTTTTTTTTTTTCAAATTTTTTCTTGATATCAAGTCACTTTGGATTTTAAGTAATCCGTAATGTCACAATTGTGCTTCAAAATACTGATCAGCTGCAGAAAAGATGTATAACATTTCAGAATTTGTGCAGTTTTATAGGAAGTATTAGTGTTTGTAGCTTTTTGTTCTTTTCATCAGATAACCAAGTCAGTGAAACTGAAATGTCTCTACAATTGCGAATGTGTTCATATGTATTTTTGCACACATCAGGGTTGGATAGCCATGAAAAGAGTTTCAATTTTTAACTCTTCGAAGGCAGTATAGGTTCGATGGTAAATTTGTTACCCTAGTAATCCTGGGTTCGATTCTCTGCTAGGCCATACCAGTACATGAGGATTTTTTTCCTCTGAGTTAACTCCCTTTCCTGAAACTTGAATGAGACTGTATACCAAGGTTCTGTCTGTGGATGCACTCTTTACATTTTGCGCACATAAATCGCGCAAGGAATTCGGGAAAAGAAGACAGTTTAACCTTTGGTTTGGATGACATGCTTCACATAGCGTACGTCATGCATGAAAAATTGGAAGAATGAACAAAGAAAATTAAGTGACTGATATTGACTGAATGGTGAGAGGGGAAAGGAGGGGAGGAGAATTGAATCTTTTGCCACCAGTCAGCTCTACCCAGGTAGGCTGCCTGTCGTGTAAACAAGATCGTGAGTTTGGAGGTTGGTCTCACATTGAGGTTAGGTGGTAAACAGGCACTCTCAACAACATCACAAATACAGTTTCAACCCTCTTGTCAGTCAGAGGGTCACATGTCAGAACGATTGCAGCGAACTTTCTGAAAGTCGCCAGACCACCAACTTTCGACAGGATTTCCAAATGTGGGTTCCATGTACACATTCTACCCTTTCTGCATCATGCAAGGAAAATAGTACATTGATGATGCATAATTCACTGATTAATCTGAAGGGGGAACTGCTATTCCCAATCTAGATTTTTGCACCGTTTTCTGTTTGAGTCATTAAAACTGTGTGTGTGTTGATTTGGAGACTGGCCTGTGTGGGCAGATACCCTGACAATGACATAATTGAAGGATGATGTCACAGGATTCATTTTCAGTGTAAGGCCACAGCCACTAGCACACAGTGACGTAGCCAAGTTAGATTTGCCTGCCACCATTACAGTCAGTAGGATCATTTTGATCTGTGAAGTATGCAGGAATTGTTTTTTTTAAAATCCAAGATTACTCTTTTATAAGGAGTAACAACATAACCATTATATCATGAATCCAATCCATTCACAAATGATGAAGAAAACGAGTCCAAAACTGGATATCCCAAGGGAAATGTCTGTAGCGTCACTGCATATCAGAGAGTTTGAGAGCATGTGTTGATGCTGCTTGGTACGGCAGTCACCGATGTTTGTGCAGAGTAGATGAATTTGTTTTTCTCTCTCATGCGAAATGCCGGCCACCAATACTATAATTATTCTCCTGTTGAGTAGCGTTAGAGCATTGGTAATGCCAAGTACATTTAGAGTCTGTCTGCCCAGTTGTTTGGTGATCTGAATTCACTTGATTTATTATCAACAGAGGAACATGTTTGCTTCTTTTTGGTGGTTGTTTTTTTTCAAGGGGGTGGGGAGTTGTTATGGGTTTTCTGTTTGATTTTGTTGTTTTTTTTAAGGCTCTTTAAACTTATGTTTTGGTGTGCACATTTTCCGATTTCACCCATTTTGATCAATGTTAAGGATTTAGACAATCAAGTTACAATCATGTTCTGGTTTCATTTTGTTATGAAGTGTGGTTTTTCTTTTGTTGTTTCAAACCCAGACAGGAGATTTTGAATGTATTTGTCGTATGAAAGTTCTTTTCATTTTCTTTCATTTTTTTTTGTTGTCATTAGATTGTGATGTTTCCTGTTTCACAGTTGTCTCCCTTATTGCCACAACTACTTGTCTTGATCGTCAAAACTGAGACTTGCTAACAGCCCTGTTATGATTGTGTTTGTCTGTGAATGGATGTCTTTTCATTGAGATTGTTTTTGGTGGTCGTTTGCACTTAATTCATTTTCAATAGTCATGGTTGATAGAGGTTTCACAAAACCTACTGAAGAACTTTTTTTTTTTTTTTTCCCAAAAAGAAACGCTTGGGAAGAAGAAAGGACCATGACGTTAGTTTGCCCGAGCCTGTAAACACCATTTTCTTGAATAGGAGGATCATTTTACTATTGACAAGAAGAAATGCTTGTGAAATTTTATGATGTTTGAGAGCTTTATTGTCATTGCAAATGATTTCCACAGTGTTCATACTTAAAGCTGTACACTTACGCTTATGTGATCTGGATGAAACTTAATTTTGAAACTTAAAGAGTGTGAACGGTCGATCAGTCTTGTCACAAGCGTTCTGGTTGGCAAAGAGGAAGGAGAACTGTAGCGAAGCAGGTTTTGAGACGACAAGCAAGTCCAGTGATTCACTGATCACAGTGCTTGTTGCATGATTTTGACACGATTTGCACTTGTTAATCAGTATTACAGTGTTCATATTTTTAGCTGTGACTGCCCGACTTCTTTGAAATAATTTTCTTGATCTCTGTTGATCACGCTTGTTCATGTACATAATCATGATTTGGGCAACATTCAGCCTCTAATAACCTGAATCTGCGTTTTCAGTGCACTGCAACTGTTTTAGATCTTCGGAAAGGTTGTCGAAAGATTTGCCTATTGTTGTCATTGATACTGTCATGCAAAGTGAAGGGACAGTGGTGCGGTTACTGTATTATAAAGTCACTGATAATGTCATACAAATGAAAAGCACAGTGGATGCATTTACTCTATTATAAAGTATAGTGACATATTGTATGAAGTGAAAGGACAGTGGTTGCTGTTATGGATCACCGGGCTGCACGTAACATGACCTGAATTGAATTTAGGGATCATTAAAAAAATAAATTGAAAAAAAAAAAACATTCATCAGGCGTTGCGCTGTAAAGAAATGGCTTGTTAACCAAACCATGGTGACAGCTGATTTGCACTTGTTGATACTCCATGTATGAGCAGGAAACAAAAAATTTTTTTTTTTTTTTTTTTTTTTTTTTTTTTTAACTCAGGATTGCAGGGTGCTTTGAAAGGCATACAGGCATCCATTGAAAAGAATGATAAAAAAAGACGAGTGGTACTGAACAACCTACAAATCAGTTCTGACCAGATGTAGCAGAGGCATTCACATCCATGCTGCATGTATTTCGCTTGTTTTTACTTTTAAAGTATGATGTGAAATAAAACGGCTTTTGGCTTTGTTTTCTAAGTCTTGAGAAATTTTTTTTTTTCTTGATTTGAGTTTTTTGGCGAACTACAGTGAGTGTTTAAGTAGGCTCTGTGGTATGGGGGGAGGGGGGGGGGGGGGGGGGGGGGGGGGGGGGGGGGGGGGGGGGGAAGAAGAAGAAAAAAAAAAAAAAGAAAAAACAGACTGCTGTGTCTTGTTTTTGCAAGGATATATGCAAATGAACAGTAACACAAATATCAACAGATAGACTCATTGCCCAGGCTGTGACAATAATGGAAAGCCTGAAGGAGGTGGGTGGGATAGGGTTATTATTACATTTCGGGGCGGGAATAGCTCAGTTGGTAGAGCGCAGGACTCGTGATCCTGGGGTTGCAGGTTCAAATTTCGGTACAGGGGGATTTTTCCCTCGGAGTTAACATTGGTTCTGACTCCATTCCCCATACTGTCCTTCGAATGAGACTATAAACCGAGGTTCCGTGTGTGGAACGCACGCACAACATCTTGCACACATGTAAAATCATATCACCAACTTTGGGAAGAGAAGGCCAGTTTGGCCGTTGGTATGGATGACACATTACACATAGCATGCACCTTCCCCGAAGATGGAGTATGGCTGCCTTAATGGCAGAAAAAAATAGAGACATGGGGGATCATGTGTGTTGAACTGGTCAAACCGTTACAGTAAAAAAATCTGTCGTTAATCACAATGGGTAAATCATAAAAGAAAAATGTTTAAGGGTTTCTTACTGTATCCAACAAGTGCATTGTTTGATAAGTCACTGGGCCGTTTGCATGTGGTTTATGTTTCATTACTTAAATTTTTGTGAAGAAGTATCATTTACAATAGATGAAATGATAAAATGATGTCAAGTTATTTTACAAAGAGATCCAAAATGATGTTCTTGAAATGCCAACAGCTATATCTGTGAAAGATCCTTTTTTCTTAATCTGTACGAAACTCATGTTTCCGACATTCTGGGGTATGTGAATAAAATTGTTGGCAAGTTCCAGGTTTTGCTTGCTTAAAGAAAACGGAGAATACCCCTCTTGTCTCATTTTGAGAGGAAGTTGATTTGTGTGTGGAGGGGGTCTTTTCCTGTCCCCCAACCCTGATGTGAAATCAATGGCTTCCTGGATTAAATTTACACCAGGAGGGCTTTAGGGTATTTATGTTTATTACTTTTGTTGAGAAACTAAAGGAATCAGGGCCTGGTACTTTGGGGGGGGAGGAATTGTGCATTATCTAGAGAGAGCTGTTTTGGCTTATGATTCCATGCCAAATATTTCTATGTTGAGATTTTTTTTTTTTTTTTTTTTTAATATAGCGTGCATTTTGGTATGGCATGACATTTTTTTTTTTTTTTTTTTTCTCGCAAATGCCATATATATTACAATAAACAGAATTCTCTCGGTGTAATAAAGATAGTGATTATGGCACTGTGTATTCCTGAAAGAATTTTTGGTTCGGTTTGGATCAGAGCTTCCAGAAGATTGGTGCTTGTCTGTTGACGGAAAGCGAAGGCGTGGTATTTACCCATCTCCCCACCTCTCCCAATGTCTCAAGGAACTAACAGATTTTACATGTATGGCTTCCTGACTCTTTTTCAAATGAAAACTTGGACCTGAGTGAAATTCATGGTAGATGTCCAGTTGTATTTCCAGGTCACTTCTTCATGTGGTGCCTGATTATATGTTTGCACCTGAACAGTTTCATTTGTTTGTTTGTTTGGGGCCGAATTTTAGGAAGGATTCGCATAGTATTTTAGCACCACCTTGGTCCCAGTGTATGCCGTAATGTTGATGTTTCAGACTGACTCTCTCGTTCTTAACTTCAACTGTGTGTTAAGTTCCTGTAACAGTAATTACGGCACATATTTAACAGCTGTGCTCAGCTACAAATACACACGCCCACTGCCTCTTTTCATCGTTTACCTCCCCTCGAATTATTATTACAATGTCTGTCAAACAATACAGGTGGATTCAATCTTTTTTTTATTATCTGACCTGTTAAGGGTATTAAATATTTTTTGTGGAATGATTTCTGTAGCTATGAAGAAGCGCTCTGTGTGTTGTTGGGTAGACTAATGAATTTTTTTTTCTTGGGGGGGTGGGGGGAGGGGGAGGTGTAGAAGCAGGTGAGGGGGAAAAAATTAACTCCAGAGATGTCTCCGAGGATTATGTGCTCTTTGTTTCATGATGGTCACCTCCTCTTTGAACAAGGGCCGTGCAGGGGATTGATCACGTCCTGTTTGGTGTTTGTACATTGGCCCTGTGCAGTGGGCTGAGCTACGTTATTTCAGTGGTGTTACCTGCAGCTTTGACAAACTTTATCATGTATTTCAGTACGCACACACGCACGCGCGCCACACACACACACACACACACACACACACACACACACATACATACACACACACATATACATACACACACACACACATACATACACACACATACACATAAACGCACTCGCACACACACATACGCACACACACACACACACATACACACACACACACATATACATATACATACACACACACACACATACATACACACACATACACATACACGCACTCGCACACACATATACGCACGCACACACACACATACACACAAAAGGGTCAAATGTCTCTATGTGTCCTTTCAGCCTTATGTGTTCAACTTCATGGTTGACCAGTAAGCTACAATGGTGACAGTATTGGTAATCATTATAACAGTAGTGGACAAGGCCGTCATATCATGTGATTTTTGAGAACATTTGTCATCCCATCCGCATTATTTTGATGTGAACAGTCATTTCAGTAGTGCAGTACTGACTTTCGTTCTTCTCTACTAGTTAGTGCTCTGGTCTGTTTTCAAGAGTTCTTTTACTACAACCAGGAGGTTGAAAGGGTGCCATGACAGTCACACAAACAACGATTTTGGGTGCTATGATAATTGATCAGGTATTCTACTCTGAGAGCTTTACAAAATAGAATCTTTCCTCACAATCTTCTTGGTTTCCCCTGGCCTCACCTTCTTCCACTCTCTCTTCCTGCTCATAATGCATATACCTATGCATCATGCAGGATTGCACACACACAGGCACGCGCGCACACACACACACACACGCACACACACACACACACACACATGTATGTTCATGAAAGACTGTGTGGAAGTTGAAACCAGGTTAGAAAGGAAGGTGTTGAAGCAGAGCATTGTAGAATGACACTTACAGTTCGTTCCATACTGAGGGAGCTGGTAAGAAAAGCATTTCGGACTGCATGTCTGTTTTCACCCCTGGCTTTCTTTTTTTGTGTGTGTGTGTGTGTGTGTGTTAACCTATTACCATCAGATGCAGGGTGAAGGTGATGCATTGGAATGTACACAAAAAGTGGTTCAGATCAGTAGAAAAGTCGGCCCTGGAAGTAGTGGAAAACATCAAAAGTTGAACATTTCTCTTTGAATGAGACAGGTATCTGGCGAAGGAAAAAAACAAAACAGAAAGAAAACAGGGACACAAGTTTAAATGTAAAAGACTGGAAGCTTAGATGGGGCAGAACTGTTCAGAATCTGTGGACCCAAGCAAGCAGGTGATTAGGGATGCCAGCAAGAAGAGAGTTGCAGGAGCTGGTTCTGTCACCATGGTGGACGAATGATATATCACAGCATAGCAATGTTTGGCGCTTCCCATCTCCTCTCTGCGAAGTGTCCGGGTGCATGCCATGTAATGGTGTGTCTCCATGACCCACATGGATAACAGGCTCTGAACATGTATATCTGACGTTCCACCTGTGTATACACACTGAGAGGGCTCAGCCATGAGCAGGCCTGCACGCATGTCGAACCTTTGAGGAGGGAAAACTGCTTCGCTGATATTAGGCTTGCCAGGCTGAATTCGTCCTGTCCTATGCCCCAGTGCTGTGCGGGCGCCACTGAACATCATTCCGAGCCTGTGAAGTGAAAGCATACAGGTGAAATGCCATGCTTATCCAGTCCAGTTCATTGCTCATGAATAGGCATTAAACTACAGGGAAAGGGGGGTAACTCGAAGAGAATTTCGTTCCCCATAGGCACACTAGGCTGAGAATTTGAACGATTGAGTATCTTCATACCAACATTTATATATGGAATAATATGCAAAGAATGAAATAATGTTTGAGTTTGTCGAAAGAGTCCCAAAGTGTGTCGAATTATTTTGTATGTCCAAGCAAAATCATTTCGAAATAGGGATAGGAAATTGTTAGCCTCTCCATTGATTTTTGAGTGTAATGAACCACCCCCTCCATTCATGCAGATCAGCCTGAAGTCGGCAGAGAGAGAGGCTACCCAGGGTGTTGACATGGAAGGAATGAATGGTTTTATCCATATCCTTCAGAACAAATGTTCTAACTCAACTTATGCACGTATCTATAAAGTTCAAAACGCACGACATGCTCATGCACATGAGCACGCATGCACCTGCGCACGCACACACCGAGTTGTTATTTTTTGTTGTTGTTGGATTCCCTCTCATTTTTCCTTTTATTACAATGAAAAGGTGCACAGGGCAGCTAAATACTGAGCTAAACTTGGTTCTGTTTGTGAATAGCTTCATCTCCCCTTAACTTTACAGGAGCAGTACAACTTGGTCAAAATGCAGATTTTAAACAGTTTCCCAAAATTGCTTGAAACATGGAGATCAAGAATATCCTGATATTAAGAATGTTAAGCATAATTTTAGAGTAAACAGAAAGTTATGGTCATGAATGCACAGATGGAAATTAGATTCTTTTAAAACAAAATATGTAAAAAGTGTATTTTGCTTGGGTGGAAACGAAATAACTACCAGTCATATTGTTTCATGTAATGACATGAAGAAATTAATTCCTGTTCTGCTACAAAATAACATGCATAGTATTTTTACTTCATCTGCCCTAACCTGTGACTTCTTTTGTTTGCTTAGAACACAGTCCAATTGGTAATTTTTTTTCATATAATATCACTTATTGTGGAAAGACGTAAAACTAATCATACATATATACACACACACACAGAGGAGCCATCACTACAATTTTATTCCTCATCATTAGACTTTTAGCTCATTCTTAACAACCTAAGGGATAATTTGTTACAATATTACTGCCACACCAGCCGATTTATGTGATGACTCTGGAAAAGTAAGTGTGGTACAAAACAAATCCTTTGACAAGTCAGATAATTTTCAGTTAATCAAGACCATATTTCCTTGCTTCACAAAACGTGTTCACCTCTTCAGAATCTAAACATGCTTTGTCACAATGTTGGGAGTTTGTTCATCCATGTTTTCACTGCATGTGGTAGTTTTTCAGTTTTTCGATCAAGGTATCGGACTTTGTTTTGGCAGCTGAGCCAGAAATGGGTTAAGGAAGGCGTCGAGTCTGTACAGGGCTGTTCCGGGTCTGTCAATCAGGAAAACGTTAACTGGTGCTTCTGTGTGTCTGTGGAAGGCTGTGAAAGAAGTCCAATTAAGCATGAGCTCTGTGTGTGTGTGCATGTACATGGGTGGGGGGGGCTGTTCCCTCGGTAGCCTACTTAAAAACACAAAATCACAGTTCCACTCTTCATATTTCGGATTTTCAGCCATGTGGCCATTTTGAGGGAGGAAAAAAAAAAGCAAAAGCAAAGTTGTATTGCTTTTGTTTTATTTTCTCTTCTCTTGAAAAAGGCCACATGGCCGAAAATTTGAAATATGAAAAGCGCAACTGTGATTTTGTGCACTTTAAAAGCAGTTTGTGATCACTGTTCATAAAGAAGCAGCAGGAATGTCAGTGCTGGTAGCTATATTGCCGGTTCAGTGTTAAAGATTTTGATAAATGGAAAGCATGGGAAACTTGCGCTGGAAGGAAAACTTGCAGCCTGGTGCACGCCATATGTGTTTGCTACGGAGTGTGACATGATATATTGAGAGATAAGAGAGACGAAAGGCTTTGCTGGATCTGAAAGTCTATTTTAATCCCAGCGTTAAGCATAACTTTAAGACTGCAGAAAAATCATTTCTTTCTCACAAGTGCTGGAGTATTGAAAAATGCAAGCATTTCTTTGACAAACTGAATTATATTTGCGCTCACACAAAAAGATCAATTTAGATCAAATGAATGTAAGGCCAATGTACAGGTTAAGGATTCTGCCCAGCTGTTTAAGAATTTTGTGTTAACAATCTAACGTTGCAATCTTTGCACAAGATTGGAATGTATGCTTTAAGTTTGTCATTGTGCACACCATCTGTCTCTTTTTGTATATAACCCTTTTTCCCCTGTAGTATTAATGTCGGAATCATGTGTGAATCTCCCAGCATTGCAGCATATCCTTATGCTTTGGTGGTTTTGACTGTGACACGCAGTTCACGTGCGTGACATGATTCTTGACAGAAAGTGTATACATCTGATTGTTTTTGATGAAAATGAAACGTGTGATCAGTTACCTGTATCTATGTTGTGATCATTGTGCTGAATGCAGGAATAAACGTTCATGAAGATCTTTACGGTGTGAGAGTGTCTGCTATGTAACTGAAGCATTAACATTTTCCTGATTTATTTCTGACCCTTGATGTTGAACTGCATTACATTGTTGTCTGTGCAGTGCAGTAGCAGTGATAAAACTAGATGTTTGATATGAGAGGAAAGAATGCGTGTAGTACAGGCCATTATTATCACTCACTATCCCCCACTCAGAGGGTTTTGGTGAGGCAGGAGGAAGCACAGAGGACAGATACAAGAACAAAGTTCAAGGATGATTTGTCCACGTGATCAAATCAAAGTGAGAAAAAAATAAGACGTACAATGGATTGAAATTAATTAAATGAGATCGTTAATGTTTGAACTTAAGATGACAAGCATGCAGCTTCTGCAAGTGCTCTAAGTTTACTCACAGTAAGTTGAATCTTTTTCCCAGCTGAAATGAATTACAAAGTTGAACAGAGACAAGCATGGTGAGTACCCTTCTTGGTATTGGCCTGTTTGCGAGTATGTTTCAGATGTTGTGAAACAGAGTTGGCTTGGCTTTCTTAGTTTGTGTTGTCCCCGTGCATGATTCCATACGAAGTCTATTTACACTCTTTCTTACCTTGACCTTCGGGTGTCTGCATTTGAGATTCCCTACAAATTCTCTTGCCTAGTTTATACGTCTATTTGCACTGTCTTTCTGAAATTGACCGCCAGGTGTCCCCATCTGAGATTCCCTACAAATTCTCTTTGCCAAGTCTATACAAAAGTTTATTTGCACTGTCTTTCTGAAATTGACCCTCAGGCGCCCATGTGAGATTCCCTATAAATTCTCTTTGGACTGTTTCTATATAGCTACTGTAGCTATGGCACGTCTGCTATATGCGAGTGAGGCTTGAGCATTTCCTGATTTATTGCGACACTTGATAATAGGGATTTACACATGTCCGCTTTGTACATTTTCTCACGACTTACCAAGGTGGTGTTGCACCAGCCTTGACTTGGTCCTCTTCGTTCCGATCGGAACACAGGGCCCGCTCTGCAGATCTCCATCTCGCTCTGTCTTGGGCTGTTCTCTTGGCTTCACCCCAGGTCATGTTGGTGGACTTGAGTTCTGCCTGTAGGGTTCTTCTCCAGGTGGTGACTGGTCGTTCCCTCTTCCGCTTCCCTTGTGGGTTCCAGTCCAAGGCAAGGCGAGGGGTGTGGGCCTGTCCTCTACACAGGGCGTTACCCCACGTTGTACGGTCGCCAGTCTGCTGGTGTCACTCCATTTTTTGACTTGTCAGAGATTCTTCTCCACTGCCAACCTCCAGCCTGTCTTGGGCTGCCCTGCCTTTTGCTGGCCTTTCCATTGAACGGCTTGGTTTGCAGGTCTTGTCGTTGGGAGTCTCATGACATGCCCCAGCCATGGAGGCACCATCTGCTGATGGTGGTTGACACAGGGAACTGATGAAATCTGCGCCTGAACCTCACCATTAGCACACTCATTCCTGACCTAAACCGTTCGACACACTCATTCCTGACCTCACCATTCAACACTCGTTTCTGACCTCACTGTTCAACACTCATTCCTGACCTCACCGTTCAACACATTCATTCCTGACCTCACCATTCAACACACTCATTCCTGACCTCACTGTTCAACACACTCATTCCTGACCTCACCATTCAACACACTCATTCCTGACCTCACCATTCAACACACTCATTCCTGACCTCACCGTTCAACACACTCATTCCTGACCTCACCGTTCAACATTCACTTCTGACCTCACCGTTCAACACTCATTCCTGACCTCACCGTTCAACACACTCATTCCTGACCTCACCTTTCAACGCACTCATTCCTGACCTCACCGTTCAACACTCATTCCTGACCTCGCCGTTTAACACTCATTCCTGACCTCACCGTTCAACACTCATTCCTGACCTCACCGTTCAACACTCATTCCTGACCTCACCGTTCAACACTCATTCCTGACCTCACTGTTCAACACTCATTCCTGACCTCACCGTTCAACACTCATTCCTGACCTCACTGTTCAACACACTCATTCCTTTTAACAGCGGTCCTTTCTTCCAGTGCTTACATCTCTGATGGCTGTGCAGTGATGAACAGGAAATTCAGACAAAGGCAGAGGAGATGGCTTTTTTCAAAGCCCATTGTCATCCTCAAACCGTTATTCCAGACGCTGCTTTATACGATCTTTTGGTTAAAAGTCTTGATCGCTAAACCAGGCTCAGGCAACAGAGACCATATTCCTTTGACCCCTCACCCCCCCCCCCCCCAGCGTAGGAAGGAAGGGGAAGGAGTCGAGGAAGTGACGGAGTGAGGAGGAGAGAATGGGGGGGTGGGGGTGATACCACAGTTGGTTGTTGGGCACCGAAGAAGATTATTCCGCATTTTCAGAAGAAACAACGCACTATGTTGTCCGCCAGTTAGGTAGGTTACGCGTTCAGCTTGTTTGGTGCACTACAGCTGCAATGAGATAGGTCTTAGTAGTAATATGAACACAACCAGTGGGAGACCGAGTTTCTTTCTTTTTCCTGGTTCAGTCGCTTTGTGTGTGTGTGTGTGTGTGTGTGTGTGTGTGTGTGTGCTTCACTCAGGATCACCCTATAATGTGACATATGTTAGTCCTTTTCTGTTGCTATCACTTCAGGGAAGACATTTTGGGAATTGAATTAATACGCCCCTTTGTTTCTTCTCAACCCATATTGTGCTATTCATCCCACTGCTGGACGTTGTCAGAACATGTCAGCCAAACAGGCAACTTACCTCAATCTTCTGTTCGTCCATGTTTTGTCTTTGTTCTGAATTTGACTTTCTATAAAGACTCCATATCTTCACAGACACAGTTATTTTAATTGTACAACAGGAAGTTTTAGAGAGATCTACGAATGAAACCAACAGTATCCTGTCCCATCCTATTTCCATGCCTCATCGGCCATGCAATCCCTAACGTTGGTTCACGTCTTGATCGAATGCTGACCACACATCTTCACATAAAGCTGCACATCTGGTCACACCCAAACCATGCCCGAGTGTTCACCAACTCAACCTATATGAGTGAGCGTGTGGATGTATTCTCTCTCTCTCTCTCTCTCTCTCTCTCACACACACACACACACACACACGTACACACTGAGAAGTATACGTGCGTGCCTTCCCCCCCCCCCCCCCCCCCCCCCCCCAAACACACACACCAGTTGTATAACAACGAATAAAACCGGGCTGAATTTCAAACGTGTGTAAGACAGATAGTTAAAAGGTATGTGCAGTGCCCCCAAATCCACTGTTTACATGAAAACTGTAACTTCAGTCATCTCTCTCTCTCTCTCTCTCTCTCTCTCTCTCTCTCTCTCTGAGCACTTCAATGTCCAAATGAAACACTAGGACAACACAAACAAATAACAAATTGAACATCGAACTAAGTGTGCGTCCAGAAAGAAGGCATCCCGGGAGAGTCGTGCTATGTCAAACATGTCACTATGATCTGGAAAGAAATCCAAACAGGGCGGAGAAAAAGGACCTCAACGTGGTGTGGCTCTATCTGGAAAACGAACATAGATCAGTTCCACACAGGATGATTCAGCTGGTCCTCCTGATGTATCATATCCCAAAGAAAATCCGAAAAATCCTGAGGAACTATTTTCGTGGCTTCTCAACGAGGTTCTCCGCGAAGGAATACAAAGCAGACGCGGAAGCTGGCATTGGTATGACCTGTGCTATTTCTCCAGCACTGTTTGTGTTGGCAAAGGAGGCCGACTGAAAGCAGCCATGAGCCATACAGGTCCAGCAAACCTCCGGAATGGACACCAAATGCCCCGCTCTGAAGCCTGCATGGGTGACAGACAGCCTTTTCCACTAAGGAAGATGAAACACGCACAATAGTGAAGCAGTGAGGCGAGTTAGCTGCTTCATCAAGAATGAGTTTCAAACTAGAGAAATCGCGAAGGAAAGGTAGCTGAAACAATTACGTTCACTGCAATCAACCAAGCCATTCTAACAGCGACAGGAGAACCAGTCAGTAGTCCTGGAAGGGTGTATGATGACTCCTTGAAAGACATTAAGATGGCAAACGAAACCAAGTAAATATCGGAAGATAGGATGCAGGTACATGTAATCCACTAGTGTGGCCTCCTTGGTACATGCAAGGTCTGGTGTCTACAGTTCATGCTGATCCCCAAGTTCCTCTGGGCTGTACGGATATATATATATATATATATATATATATATATATATATATATATATATATATATATATATATATATATCAGCTCTAGCACAGGGAATTAATGCAGGCCAAAATAGATTAGCACACAAGGAAATGGCTGGGTGTCCTGCCTGGTTTCATGTTTTACGCTCTACTGCCACGAAGAAAAACTGAAGCTACCCCTAAAGTTACCCCCCGAGGAGTACAAAGCGGGCAAAGCAAGGTTACTAACCATGCTTGAGGACTCCGAAGACGAAGTCGCGAGATCAGCCCACCCCAAGCAAAACAACTGGCAAAATTTTGAAAAGTTCAGGAGGCAGTGAACATAAGAAAGGAAAAACTTTAAGGTCACAGAAACAACAGGTCACACATACCAAAAGACGGGGACTGGGATCAACAGAATTGGAGTGGTGGTCGAAGGCAAAAGGGAAGGCAAAGAAAGACACGCTAATACAGGTATTGAGGACAGAAGAGGATGCTAACAGACAACAGCAGACAGCCCAACGAGGCCAGCAGGTGACGATGGACTACATGGGAAAAGGCACTCTTAAAAAAAGTCTCCACTAGAATGACATACGGCACATGGCACCTCAGAGGATCAACTCCATCCTCAGATCTAGATATGACCTCCTGTCATCGAATTCAAACTCAGTGAAAGTGGGGGAAGTCAGATGACTCTGCGTGTCCCGCTCTGTCAGGGAAAACAAACAGTGGAACATGTCCTGAGTGCATCCAAAGCAGCGCTAATCCAGGGAAAATACACACGGAGACAAAACCAGTGCTTAAAGAGGTCACACATGCAGTTAGCTTTGCCAGAGGGAACTTTACACCACCAGAGGCCCTAGCATCGAACTTTCTGCGCTGCAGGAGGCCACAATCATTGCATGGAACCGCAATCGTGTATTAAACAAAGTATGGATGTGGGGTCTACTGGATAGAGTAGAAGACTGGGAGTGCTGGAACCGCAATCGTGTATCAAACAAACTATGGGTGTGGGGTTTACTGGATAGAGTAGATGACTAGGAGTGCACAGCGGACCCTTCAGAATGAAAAAAAAAAAAATCACACGTCCAGAAATCACCAGGAAGAGTGGCATGAGACCAGATATTGTACTCTACACAAGTTCATCAAAACAACTGATTGTGATGAACTCGCTGCGCCATATGAAAGCTGAGTGGGAGCAAGCTCACACACAAATGACTGAGAAGTATGCCAGTCTAGACAGCAGCTTGAGAGAAGAATCAGGCTTTGAAAGCCAAAGTCCTCGCCATAAATGTTGAAGTAAGGGGGATTTGTAGGCTCACGGCCTGTGATCTCATGAAACAGCTCGCGATTTGTGGTTGGAGGAAGGAAGGCAGAACCCTAAAAGCAATGGCCGAAGCAGTTGAAAGATCTTCCAGCTTGATCTGGTCGAAAAGGAGCGAAAGTGAACCTCGTACGGCTTCAAATGTCTCAACGATACTGTCTTTTCTTTTCGCATCAGTCAGTGCGGCCATCGCATCGGATCGTCTTTGCACACATGCTGCCCTGTCTTGTGTACGACACTTGCCATATTAGTCGATGGTCCCATGATTGCAAAAGGTGGACTTCTTTTTTTTCGTTTGACCTTTTTTCGTTGCCATTTTAGAGGCGTTTTCTGAAGCGAGCTCTCTCTGAGTCTCTCTCGATCGAGCACCACCCCTTTCGTTTGTTCTTAAACGGCTAATTTCTCCAAACGAAGGGTACTCGATCGAGTGCTAGCCGATACGCGCGATTAGCGTGGTCGATGGTCGTGCCGCGCTGGCCAGTGCTCAGCGTCAGCCTTTCCCTGCGTAGCCAGGCGTCCCACAGCGATGTGGGTAAGACACCCGTCATCTACGTCCGTCCATGTTTAAGTTGCCGGTTTAAATCCCTCCAGAGCCAGGGGAAAATATCTGACAGCAAAAGAGCGTCTACAAGTCATGACCTAAATTCGGAGTTCAGCGCCCCAAAACTTTGTTTGGGGGGGGGGGGGGGGGGGGGAGGTCTTCTCCATAGACCTTTCGTTGTCAAGATTTCCCTACAGTTTTCTTTTTTTCGACTTTATGCTAGCCTGCTGTTAGTGGAAACTTGCTCTCTGACTGAAGTGTGTAAGGAGTCGTGGTAAAATCTTATTTTTGTCAAAATGTGTCATGAAATGCGAGTAAGGGATGACTAGGATACAATACGTCATAAAGTATGAAGTTTCGGTAAAAAGTCGAGTTGACTGAAACCAAATAAACTGTTTCCCTATTGTCTATATTGTAGTGTGAAAATATAGAATACTTATTATTCATACAACCATGGAAATAATTTTCTGTAATAATGAAATGTTAAAGTAAAAAAAAAAAAATGAAATACAGGGGAATAGATAAGGCCGGCGAGGGAATGTGTGTGCGTGTGTGTGTGTGTGTGTGTGCGCGCGCGCGCGCGCGCGTGAGGGGTGGGTGGAGAGAGAGAGAGAGAGAGAGGGAGAGAGAGAGAGTCTAAACAAGATCAGAGGCGCGCGCGCAACACACACACACACACACACACACACACACACACACACACACACACAGGGCATAAAGGATAAGAGTCCACTAACACTTAATCGATATAACATCATGAATCTAAAAGAAGAGGCTCGCATATTTACACGAACTTTCTAGAGGTGTAAAAATAATCATATATATGTCAAAATTTACATGTCAATTCTAAAAGCAAATGAGCAACAGTAGACCAGACCAGAAATTGTTAAGTAATTCCACTGCAAAAATTAAACATTGATCTCTCTCTCACACACACACACACACACACACACACACACACACACACACAAGATTCTTGCCTGAATCACTTTTATGGAAGGACGTTAAACTGAAGAGCAAGCAACAGAGAACGTCTAAACACCAGAATTTTATGTCAACGGGAAGTAAGTCCAAAGTGACAGTGTTGATAAACCTCCGCTTTCGCCAGGAAAGGAATAGTGTGGATCGAGTTGTGATTGATTCAGTCAAGGAATAGTGTGGATCGAGTTGTGATTGATTCAGTCAAGGAAAGTTAAGTGTTTATTTATTCTTTAAAGAAATGTCCGATACACGAACAGCTCAAATCCATTCGAGGATGAGGAAGATGATTTTGAATACGTCCCTTACCCGGAGAAAGGGCGAAACCCCTTCCAAGATCGAAGACAACAATTGTCTCGTATGGTGGACGAGTCTGAGGATCGACAATTGGAGAGCACACAACGAGCAATCGCTAGTCTCTATGAGTCTGAAGCTATGGGAAATGCTACCGCAGAGGTTTGTATACATGTAACTTTACATTATAACTGTGTAAATGGCGAGCAACAGACTCGTCATTCCTTCGTTCAAAGATGGATAAAATGTGCCAGTAACGGTAGCATCTGAAATGTTATTTTTTAGTTATTGTTGGTTATCACGTGTGAAGCTTTTGGGTGTTCTTTTATGAATATTAGATTTATTGTTTGAGTATATGAATAGGCTTTCCGTCCACAACAGAATCGGTGAATATGAAAAAATGTTCAGATGAATATGTTATGCTTGATGATGATGAAAATGATGACATAATCATTGACCATTAAAGTACTTCAACGAGATGATTAATACAGTGTTGCTTGCATTGGCTTGTTAACAAATGAAAATGTTTCTGAACACTGATACTGAAGAATAATAAAACCTTTGGGCAAATGACTGAAGTCTTTGCAGGATAGTTTTGTTCCAGCTGACAACTCAACATTATACTTGTAAATTTTTTATTTAAAGTGTGGTTGAGAGCAGAGTTCAGATGACATTGATTGTGACTCCAGTAACATTCAGAGACCAACCAGCCATTGTCAAAAAACATGGTGCTTGTTGCTTTTCACCGTGCTTAGGGCCAAAATGAGGAGTGTATGTTCTACTAGTGTTGACAAAAAGCTGCTGGCAAAATTGACATTGAGCTATGTGATGAAGGGAAGGTATTCACAATGGCAACTATAATATTTATAACAGATTCACTTCCTTGATTGCACAAATGTGAATTGTCATAACTCTTCAAAACTTTTTTTGATTTTATCTTTTAAGGCAGTGCAAGTTAGAGTGAGCATGGATAGTAGAATTAGTCCTAATCAGGTTGTGGTAAGTGTTTTTTTGTTTGTTTGTTTGTTTTTTTTGTAACTGTAAATTTGAAAAGAAAAAAATTATGACTATAAATTATAGGCAGTAAGAATGGTCAGCCAAAACACCTTGGTGATGAGCTGGAGTAATTGCAGCTAATTTGATATAATTTGTCTGTTAAGTCTAGTTTGGGAACACCAGGTTACTTGCACTTTGGGAGATGTAGTTTACTTTGAAAAATGGGAAAAAATATAGATCAGTATTGTTGCCTCGGCCTGCGCTGATACCTGATCTTTAGTTTACAGAATCTATCCAAAAGCCTGGCATTTTGTACTGGCAGGTTATGAGCTCTCCCTGTCTGGCATTTAAAAAAAATGTATTGTCTGCCTACCTGGTCTGTTCTTTTTTGTCTGTGTCAGCCTGTTTCATGACCTTCGGAGTTCAGTTGCTATGTTTTAGGCATGGCATTATGATTTGTTGATTATAGTACACAGTTAGACTTTGTGATGAAGTGCTATGCCAAAAAAAAGAAAAAAAAAGAAAGAAAGAAAAAAAAAAAAAAGTAAAGAAAGAACCTAGAGGCTTAAACTAAAGTAAACTAATATTTAGTATACCCAAACAATCTAGATCTTTAGACTGTAGGCAGATTTTATAAAAGAAATGGCTAAGTTCAGTAAGGAGAGGAAGAAAATGCAGAAGAAAGATTCACTAACGGTGATCACAATTATCTTTTGGTTTCATTATCATTGGCTTTGCGGTTGGCCACTTTGAGATTTTGCAGGTCAAGTCAAAACCACAAAATAACAAACAAAATTTCTATGCAACTGAAAGTGCTACTGATTTTGACATGTGAAATGACATGCAAATGCTGCGCTTGAATTTGGAATGCTGTACTTTGAGAGACAGGATCCTGAACTTTTGCAACAAGGGAACAAGACAATTCCATCACACAGTTAACTATCATCATGGAAAAGAAATCAGTTCCCAGAAATCAGAGTCACCTTTCCTGGTATTCTAACAAAGGGCACACAATCAGAACTGGAGAGAAAAGCAGTAACTCTTAACTACAAAGAGCAAACATACCCTAAAGAGTTCTGGACATATACATGTACAGATGGCTCAGCAGAAGAGGGTACCAGAAATGGAGCTGGAGGAACTTCTGAAGCTGATGGATGGAACTCCTGTCTGACAAGCCATCCCAACTGGCAAGTTCTCCACAGACTTCAAGATTGAGACAGATGCACTAGTCAGTGGCCAGAATGCTGTATAATGAAAATAGAGGGGCCGTACATACCAAAGTTGTCTTCTTCTCAGATGCTTTATCAGTACTGCAGACTCTTTAAAAATCCTCGAAACAAGGAACTCAACTCCTTTGTCTCTACCCAGGCCATTCTGTAGCAGTCCACTGAGAATACCGTCATCCAGTGGATACCCTCACACTGCAATATATGGCAATGAGGAAGCTGACCAACTGGCAAAGAAAGGAGGACAACAGCCTCAACTGGAGCTGGAGCAGGAGCAGTGGAAGTCTCCTTTGAAGAAATCAAGAGCATTATCAAAGAGAAGCAAAAAAGAAGATGGCTTGAGCAGCACTCCGACGTCAACAAGAAAGATGCATGCTACCTGCTGCCCAGATCAGACCAACTGAGCATTGTGAGACTGAGGACAGGGCACTCCAGACTGAGACATCACATGTTCACAAAATTCCACATCGGCGAGTCTTCAAGTTGCCCATGTGGTACAGCCCCAATGATAGTGGAACACTTCCTGCAGGACTGTCCCACACTTAAAAAGCTAAGGGCAGAGACCTGGCCTGCCAATACACCGATGAGGGAAAAGCTTTATGGATCACTAGAGGACTTCCGCCATACAGCAGTCTCCATCAGTACCTCTGGGGTTCCTGTCTGAGTGAAGGAAGAAGAAGAAGAATGTCAAAATGCTACACTGTGTACTTTTAGGCCATTGCAGCTCTGCTTCCCCTTCTCCCTTCCTTGTAGAGTTCCATCTAGGTCACTATTCACAGTCCCCCTCTTTCTTTCTTTCTCATGTCCCCTGCCTCCCTCTCCCCCCCTCCCCTTCTTCCTTTCCTTTTTTGTTTTTTCTTAGTCATATCTGACATTTTACTGTGTATGATAATCACTGATCATTATTGTGTTTAGATGGGAGGAATGAGAGTGTGTTGAATCAAGGTTTAAAGAAAGTGTGAGAAAATTGTTTTTAATGTTTTTTAAAAACAGAAGTGTACATTGTAAGCTCAGTGTTGTTCATTACTCTGACTTATAGCATGCAGAACATGAAATATTTCATCCTATGTGTTTATATTTTAATGCATATCCAAGGTGTGTAGAATAGTGTGGTATGATGGACAAGAAAATACCCCTCCCCCACCTCTCCCCCTCCCTTCCCAAATTCACTGATAATTGTGTAAGTCTGCTTGCAGGAGCTGCTCCGGCAGAGAGAGGTGATTGACAACATAACAAAGAAGACGGACGAAATCAACACCACCCTGACCACCTCACAACGCCACATCAACAACATCAAAAGCGTCTTTGGCGGCATCAAGAACTGGGTGACCAGCAAGAAGGAGACCCCTGTAGCGACCAGTCAGCCGTCTACATCAGCCAGCTCCTTGGAATCCGTCATGAAGAAGAACCAGGAGTCCGGCGCCAGTTCTGCCCGCCCTCAGGGTCTGCAGAGCCTGGCTGGGGAAGCGCTTCTTACAGCGACAGGGACCTCGACAGCCGCTTCATGGCACAGTCACGTTCCACTTCGAGGGGATCTGGCAGTGGAGCATCCTCTTTGCAGTACGTCCAGCCAATCACACGCAGCGCTAGGGAAGAGGAGCTGGATCGAAACTTGGGTAAGTGTTGATTTGTTGTTTCGATTTGGAGGTCATTATGTCATTGATTGATGCAATTTGTTTCTTTTCATTTGTGATCCATTTTCAGATTCTGTGGATTCTATGGTCATCACCTGGTTTAAAGCGAAAAACATCTGTACAATATGTTGTAAGGTGTTTTGGACTATAACTAGGTGTGCTCATTTTAGTGCATCTAGGACTCTGTGACAAGCTGAAAACTTTGTCTATTTATGGAGGTATTACAGTTGTTCGCCTTTTATTTTCATTTTATAACCAGTTAATTTAATTTATTCCACCCTCCCAAACTGTTTAATGATTGGATGTTTCTTTTTTTTATTGCAGTTGCCAAGGTAAGATTTTGCATTTTTAGAAACTGCACTTAAACCTCTGGGATTTTGTATTATATAAAATCGCACAAGTCAGCTTTTGGTATCCCAATTGGCTCCCTCAGTTGGCCAGTATTCACACACAAGTGTGCCATATAAGCAAAAAAAAAAAAAAGTAGGCATTGGTTAGAATATTTTTGTGCCATTGTTGAAAGTGTTAAAAAGAAAAAACCAAAAACAAAACAAAAAAAAACCACCATCACTAACAAAAAATCCTAAACCCCGAAACAAACAATCTACCTAGTCATGTTTGTTATTTGCAGGCGTAATGAGTGATGGTCTGGGGCGATTAAAGATGCTGGCACAAGGCCTGGGGGATGAGATAGAGTCTCAGAACGAAGCCCTGGATCAGCTGAACCCAAAGGTCAACCGAGCCAATGACCTGCTGGAGAAGCAGAACAAACAGATGAACAAAATCCTCAAGCGATGATGATGGTGGGGTGGCGTAGGGACAAGTGTGTGTTTGTACATTTTGGTCATTGTGTGCATGATATGCTTTCGGAACAGTGTGGGCTTGTCCTGTTGGAGATTTTCGTTGTCTTTTTTTATTCCTTTTTTTTTTAAACTGTACATAAACATGTGGTATGTGTGTGCATGCACATCCACACACTTGTATTTTTTACATGTTCACACAAACATAAAAATGATGCACAGACATGCACACATCACACACACACACACACACACACACACACACACAAATATTCAGAGGCACTCATGTACATACAGACATAAATCTTTTCATGTACGGTCAGATTAGCCTTTGGTTAAATGAAATGCACAAACAGATGTATACACACATACACACACACACACACACTCACACACTCAGGCATGCACACTCATATGCTTAGCCTGTGTAACCGCAATACAGTGATTAATGCAGTCACAAGACCAATTTGCACACACATTTACACACAAATCTAAGCATTTTTAATTATGTGTGCAAACATTCACCCCCTCTCTCTCTCTTTGCTCCTTCCCCCTTGCCCCCCAATCCCCTCCTCACTGTTGTGTGTGTGTGTGTGTGTGTGTGTGTGTGTGTGTGTGTGTGTGTGTGTGTGTGTGTGTGTGTGTCCCTTGCCTTTGTCTCACTTTTAATTTCTTTTTCATGCCATATGCATTGCATGCTTATTCCCATCCAAATCACATTATGTATTTTGATTTAATAAAATGTTTTTTGCAGAGATGGGTTTTTGTGATATTTTGAATGTTGTATAATGATGATGGTTTTTGTGTCTTAGATAGTGTTCATAAGTCAAATGTTTCAAAGAGACTGTGTTATCATCAAGAGCCAATCACTGTATCAGTAGTGTGTCTTCAAAAAGCGCATTGGATTCTGAACAAAGACAGCTTTCATAACCGATTATTTTTCATAATGATAAATAATGTTTAGTTGCCAGTTTCAAAGAGATTTGACTTTGTAGTTTATTTACATCAGATGCACTGATTTTCATGTGTTCTTTACAGATTGTACTATACATTTTTTTTTTTTTTTTTTTTTTTTTTGTCAAGCAGCGAGTACACAGACAGTTTCTTTAAAGGAAAGTACGTTGGTTAGTGGCAACTTTCGTAGGTTGTGCCATTGATTAAATTTTTAATGTTGTATGGGTGAATGCATACAGAACATCTTGTATACACATAAAATCCTATCAGCATCTTTTGGAAGAGAAGGCCAGTTTTGCTGTTGGTATGGATGACATGCATACATATACATGAACCGAAAAATTGAAAATAGAAATAAAGAAATGATTGACTGACAGACTGAAGGACATGGGAAAGATAGAATGTAGCGCCAGCAGGCAGCTGTTGAGTCGGCACTACTCAGGTAGGCAGCTTGTTATGTAAAGGAAAGTGTGGATTGTAAAGCGCTTAGAACTTAGTCTCAAACCATGGATAGGTGCTATGTAAGTGCTGCTAATAACAACATGTGATAAGGATGTGTTTGCCGTTGATTTGATTTGTACTCGAATTTTGCCCTTGAAAGTATTGTGTATTTTATGTTGCTGTTGGTTTGTACTGTCTGTAAATTGTACTGTCTGGTATGTTAGTTGGTCTGTTCTGTTTGATATCCAGCTAGTGCTGCCAGTGGAACAATGCTGTTTGATTTGGTAGAATATTTGAGAGTTGCTGCCCAGACTTCTGTGCTATCTTATTGGAATGTACTCCCTCACTACTCAGTAGTCACCCAGTTTCCAGCTGCACAGCCACATTCAGTTTTGTCTGAGCCATCGGAGGACCAGAGGTGTATGCTTAATGTACACATATGAGCACACATTTCTGACTTCAGATTCTGCGGGCAAAGCAATCTGTAGTGGTCATCCACAAACTGCAGACTTGACTGTAATTTTTTATTTTGTTGGTGTTGTCACATAATCATCACCCTTTTGTAGAAATTGATGAGGAAGGACATTGCCTTTCCTTCTTAATCCGACTGCGTGCTTTATAATTCATTTCTGGATTTGCTGTGAAGCAAGTGCTAGATTCATAGCCTCCAACTTGACTGAATTTTTGGGATGTTGATGTTTTTTGAAAGTCATTCAGGAATTTAATGAAAAAGGGGGGGGGGGGGGGGGGGGGGGGGGGGGGGGGGGGGGGGGGGGGGGGGGGGGGGGGGGGGGGGGGGGGGGGGGGGGGGGGGGGGGGGGGGGGGGGGGGGGAGAGAAAATGAGGATCTGTTTTTAATGGGATGATGAAAATGTGGCTGAGTACAGTGAAAGATGTGTTCCCATTGCGAGTCCAACTTTGATTGGTGCTAGGGGTTGGAAGCAGTAGTGCTGTCAGTTAAAAAGCCAAACTTCCCTCTATAGACCCTGAACCGAATTTGGAATCAAGATGGTAGAACCTGTGGGAAAAAGGCTTGATTAGCACACTGAGGAAGAGCCAAAAGGATGGCACAGCTCTCCTGAAAATAGTCTTGTGTCTGAAATGAATACTGAAAAAAAAAAAAAAAAAAAAACCCATTACTGGAAATAATGACTGCTCATTGTTGCGTTTATCATTTCATTCACACAGTCTTGACAGCAAGAGACGTTTGGGTTGAGGGTTCAAAGAGAAGGGTCATAGCCAACTCACTGCAGACTTTGCCCAAATTTATTTACATACGCAAGATAAAGATACTCCTATAAAATTTCCTTTGGACATTGCTGTACAGTTAATTTTGCACACCAACATCAACAGTGAAATTCATCTGTTTTAAAAAAAAAATTCTGCTCAACTATTGCAAGCACTTTTTTATACATTTCAACCATTATCAGTTGGTTATGGTATGGTGCGAGGAGGAACAATCTTCGTTAGATTGTGCATTTAAAAACATGCTATTTTAGCCATGAAAAGTATACCTATTACCTGTGCTTTTTGGTTTCCCAGAGAGAAATCTCTGTTTTGGTATGTTTGGAGGAAATGTCATTGACTGTGTCAGTGTTTGGCACCCTGTATAGATGCTACTGTCAAAAGAGATTCTTAGATGATTGAATTTCAGTTTTTTTTTTTCTGTTTGTGTCTATGCGCTTTTTATGGTGTTTTTTTTTATGAGTTCAAAATCTGATCTGCATTTTTGAAGAAGGTACTGAACTACCTGCTGACATCATGTGTTGTACAGAAACCGATTCTTGAGCGTGTGAAAGATGGGAATGAAACGAGTCTTACAGTAATGGTATTCTGTCATTCATTCCATTGTCTTCAAGTTCAGCTGCATTTCAAAGAACTAAATGAACGTTTAGTTTGTTCGTGTCCTGTACTCGATTATATTGAACTTGTGATGTCATGTTTTCCGTGGAAATTGGGCCACTTTCCCTGAGTGAACATCATGGTCAACATCATGGTCAGCTGGTTTCTGGTTGGTGATGATGGTGCCATTGTGTACTTTAGGGAGAGAAGAGGGAAGGGTAGGAGTTTGTGGGTATGTGTGGGGGGGGGGGGGGGTGGGGGGGGGGGGGGGGGGAGGAATGAGTCATATTTCCCCACCAGTCACCTGTATGATAATCCATTTATCACTCTGCTCCAGATAATTCTGTGATTGTCAGATTGTGCTAAATGTAAGCTTCAGATGTGAAACGACTGTATAAGCAAAGTTTAGACAAACAGATCTGACAGCAAATTTTAGAGAACGAGAGTCCCCTGCCTTCATGCATATGTGCCCATGCATACACACACATTATTGTTGAGAGAGAGAGTGAGAGAGAGAAAGAGCACATCACACAGATGGCATATGGGTCAGTCCTTGGTTAAAAGAGCCCATGAGGCGTGGAAAGCTCCCTGGGTCTTTACAGGAGAGAGTGCCATTGCAAGAGATGTGGGGCAATAGAATGGCTTTAAAATTGATACACCTGAGCAGCACAATGGCTGTGTGTATGAAATATGTGTGTCCCTAGTCATCTGACTCTGAAATGCAACAAGTGTATTGGGCATGGGTTGTGGTGTGTTTCACATAAATGCAAGTCAGAGAAATCGTTACGCAGTGTAAAAAGTTTTCTATTCGATGTCAAATGCCAATATTTGAGATGTTTAGGACTTTCTTTTTCCCGGAAAGTAGTGTGTGGGCAGTAAGTGCTTAGTCAGCAAATTTTAGATGTGCAACAGGTGTTACATTAAAAAAAAAAAAAACCTGCTTAGTAATGCAGTTTCCAAATCGTGTTGTATCCTAATAATCTTTGGAAGGACAGTGTGTGTGCCTGTGTGTGTGTGTGTGTGTGTGTGTGTGTGTGTGCGCGTGTGTACTTTTGGGGCTTAGACCTTTTTTCCTTGTACAAACCTGAAGGGCTGTGATTGTACTGCAACAGATTTTTTTTTTTTAAGTGTGCTTTGCTTTAGGTGTGTGTATGTGTAAATGTTTTATGTGGCGTTTCTCTTACTTTAAAGTTTAACAGTTTGACGGCAACTGACTTCTAAGTCTGTATCATTCAGTATGCTTTTTGTTTGGCAAATCAGTGAGGTTTAGCCAGCTTTTCGGAAGTAAAATGTTCCCGGTCAGATGGTTGCTGAAAATTGTCAGTTAATGTTGAAAATGGATATATGATTATGGCTAGTAATTACCAGATATCCAAACAAGCAGAAAAGAAAATTGTGTATTTTATTTTTTTTTTTTTTTTTTTTTTGGTGGTCAAAGAGTTTTTTGAAGTCTAGGCTACACTTTCAGGAATCAATTTTGTTTGTTTTGTAGTGCATTTTCATTTTTATATCAGAACGAAAAATGACAAATAAAGACTGTAAAATTGATGTGTAGATTGTACAATTCTTCATGCATGTTTACGAGTCCTGGAACTGTGTTTGTGACTCGCATATTTTGTTCCCTAATTGGATCTTAAGAAGTCTGTGAAAGAATGACTGCTGTAAGTCGACAACATTGTGGGAATGTGACTGTGGTCATTACCATTTTCTTCCCCGAAGGTGCATAAATTCATAAACAGTTATAAATATTTGGTTAGGATATTCTAGAGACTTTGTGTGCATCGGGCTTAACTATGACGGTGTGTGCATATTGTAAGTAGACCTGGTAATTAGAAGTTGATTCTTGATGATCAGTGGATGAACTATGGAGAAGAAAAGAGAATGACAGAGCAAATACAGTATCCCTGCTGCAAGGGGATTCCGTTTCATATAATCTAAAAACACACACACATAGACACACACACACACACTGAATGAAACAAAAGACATACAAGGCTGTATTTGTACAAGCATGTTTAATGTAGATAAACATTATTTCCATTATAAGATTAAATACACGCATCCCCATACCACATGAAGGAACACAACTGTACTTAAATATCACATACGCACTCCCTAACATACACTTGCACACAGAAACATACATGTGCAATCTCCATGAGCAATGTGTAAACATAATTTCCATTCTCCTATACATACAGAGAGTTTGGGCTTACACACACACATACACACTCTCTCTCTCTCATAATGTGGACATCACACATTTCACCATACCCATTCACTAATGACTAGTGAGGTCTGATAATGGGAATGGCTACATTTAACCATGTTACTGTTAATACCAGGGTGAAAAAATGAGTGGAACCACTCAATACACTTACAACACGGTAAGCTGATGCATGCACCTCCCTCTGATGGCAAAGGCATAAATCTGAGCCAAAACATTCTGAACTGTTGGACTGTATTTGAATAAGCGACGATGGCAGTAAACCTGCACACACGCCGTCTCCTGAGAAGTAGCATGGCTTTGAACAGACACTGTGTGCGTGTTGGTAAGAGATAAAAGGAGAGAGAGAGGAGTGTGTGTGTGTGTTTGTGTCAAAAAGCTACAGCATAGCTACCAACCTTTGCGAGTCCACCATAATCCCAGGGATGTGAAGGGGAGGATGTGTTTTTTAACCAGAAGCACTGTAATTGCTCTCAATTACTTGAACTGATCAAAGTAGGGCTCAGAAAGGAAATGTCACTTCTGTTTCAGGCAGTTTTTGGCATTTCTGGAACATTATTACAGGTCTGTGCAACATTTCATCATCCCAGAAAGGACTTCCCAACCTTTTTTTTTCTGTAAACAAAATCTGGAATTTATAAGATTTTCCCCACCTACTCTGTGACTTACTGAATCATCTTTAAAAATGGAAATAGTTACAGTAAGAACCAACAAGAAGAAAAAATTGGAATGAACTGGCAGCTGTCATGACACTAACATGAGTTGAGAATATGTTTCTCAAAATGTGTCTGCTTAACTGCTACATTTTTCACATTAAAACAAACATACATGTAGAACAAGTAAGTAGTAGGGGAAAGTACAAACGAGTTTTGTTAGAAAATTTACAAATACTTGGTTAAAATGTTCACCCATTTCAGGTCCTCCACCCCAAAATGATCAGAAATTACACTTTTTTTACGTACATATGTTTGCTGGGATTCAATATTTCTCAGCACTAGCTATTTGTTAGTTTATTTTATTTATTTATTTATTTATTTTTGTTTAGTCATTTTCTATCATTACTTGTAAGTTCACTTTTGAAGCAAAGCTTTTACTATTGTAAACAAACATAAATGAAAATGATTGCTGTTTAGGTCTATAGTAATCTGTTCCTTCCTCCAGTATCTATCAAACCTACAGCAGCATCACCTGAATTGTGGCAGAAATGGGGCCTCCATGCTGAGCTTTATGATGATGTTTTTGCCATTTACACTTGCCCGACAGATGCACATAGCAACCGTAACCGGAGAAATGAACAAACATAAATAATATTTAATCAAGACTGGCACAGCCTTCTTATCTTGGATATTGTTAAACTGAACACATGGTAGAATGGAAATAAATACAGTGCTATATATGTATTATGCATGATTAATTGGCACCATAAGCAGCATTCCTCTGGAGTTATATGTATGAAACTGTCTCGTCAACAGAGCACGAGTTCTTGTTTAGCATTTTTGCTTCATTAGCACCAAAAGACCGGTCATTTTGTGCAGGCGGTAAAAGAAGAGACCAACGATTTCTTCTTCTCCTTGTTCACTCAGACAGGAACCCCAGAGGCACTGACGAAGGGCTGCTGTACGGAGGAGGCCCTCCAGTGAACCATGAAGCTTTTCTCTCATCGGCGTGTAAGCAGGCCAGGTCTCTGCCCTTAGCTTTTTATGTGTGGGACAGTCCTGCAGGAAGTGTTCCACTGTCATTGAGGCTGTACCGCACTGGCGACTGCTGGGGGGGGGGGATGAAAAATACTTTAAGGAACTGTCAAAAACACACACACACAAAACTCTCCATCCACCCACCTCCACTGAAAATGATGACGATCAGACACAGCTGTGGAAGTGTTACAAAAATTACAATCTTGATCATATAAAAGCCAGAAATAATATTCAGAAATAAATTAGTGTGGTGTGTAATAGCATGCCACAATGAAAAGCCAGATATACTTTCAAAATGCAAGTAAGGTGTGTACACTGTATAATTCTTTACGCATGTTTATGAGTATGACATAATGAAACTCCATTAACAGCATGAAAAAACTACACACACACACACACACACACACACACACACACAGGGCATAGCAACAAAACGAAAATCAACACCAAAAACCACATACAAATTTCAGCTTATGTACAGAACAATACACTTTGTACAAACTAAATTTTCGTTTTAAAAAAAAAAAAAAAAAAAAAAAGCAAACCAACCAAAGCAAAACGAAAACACCCCTCCTTCCTCCCAAACGGCACCATTAAAGAGATCAGAAATGAGTTACATAAAAAGTATACCACAAAACCTCTAACTACAGACTGTCCCTTCAAACAGCCACATTTTTTTTCAAATGATTTTTTAAGGTAATATATGAACATACACGAAGCAGATCAGAGTTATATCAACAAAATATCAACATGAATTGTCTGAACCACCATATTTTAATTTTGGTTTTGTTTTTCAGGACTCTTTGCAGGGGTGGGGGTGGAGGGGCAGGGGTGTGTAAGCCGACTGGTGATGGTGGTAGATGGGGGAGAGGCTGGAGTGGTGTTATAGATTCTTCAATGATAACCAATCATCAATAAAACTCAAAAGTTTGCATAGATGGAATTTGTTAACATGTTCTTTTCTTGCCAGTGTCTGGGCTTCAGCTATAAATTTTATTCATGATTGT
>JADBJO010002365.1:5000-7500 GCA_016801955.1 Conus betulinus
CAATCACATTACCATGATCTTATTGTCATGGTACAGACCTACAATATTATCATCTTGGTTACAGACCATCAGACTAAGTGAATGCCATGGTTACAGAAAATCAAACGCCACATCACCATGGCATTAGACAAGCATTTTGCGATTTTGTCCTGGCTACAGATACCCATGTTGCTATATCATCGTGTTTACTGACAATCATATGGCCATTGCTCCAGGTTAAAACTCTCATGCCCTTCTCGCCTCCTTTTTGCAGACAAAATCAATTTACCATACCCTCCTGGTGGCAAACAATCACATAATCATATCTCTCTGTCTGGTTGCAGATAGCCATGTCACTCTAGCTTTCAGAAAGTCATATTACTCCAGCCTCCAGAAAGTCATATAACTCTAGCCTTCAGATAGTCATATTACTCTAGTCTTCAGAAAGTCATATTACTCTAGTCTTCAGAAAGTCATACTACTCCAGTCTTCAGAAAGAGTCATATTACTCTAGCCTTCAGAGAGTCATATTATTCTAGCCTTCAGAGAGTTATATCACTCTAGTATTATGATTGAAGACAGTTGAATTACAGTCATGGTTTATTACACTACTTCATCTCATGGTTATTGACAATCATGTTCACTATCCTTACTTCATCATCATGGTTACTCTAGACAATCATGTCAGTCATGTTACTCTATCCTCCTGGTTATAGTCAGTCATGTTACTCTATCCGGTTATAGTCTCCCGGTATCCTATAGTCAGTCATGTTACTCTATCCTCCCGGTTATATCAGTCAGTACTGTTACTCTATCAGTCCTCCTGGTTGCAGATAGTCAGTCATGTTACTCTATCCTCCTGGTTGTTGACAGTCATGTTACTCTATCCTCCTGGTTGCAGACAGTCATGTTACTCTGTCCTCCTGGTTGTGGTTGACAGTCATGTTACTCTATCCTCCTGGTTGTTGACAGTCATGTTACTCTCTCCTCCTGGTTCCTCCTGGTTTCAATCCTCCTGGCTTCAGACAGTCATATTACTCTCCTGGCTGCAGACAGTCATATTACTCTCCTGGCTGCAGACAGTCATATTTACTCTCCTGGCTTCAGACAGTCATATTACTCTCCTGGCTGGCTGCAGACAGTCATGTGACTTTCCTCCTGGCTTCAGACAGTCATATTACTCTCCTGGCTGCAGACAGTCATGTGACTTTCCTCCTGGCTGTAGACAGTCATATTACTCTCCTGGCTGCAGACAGTCATGTGACTTTCCTCCTGGCTGTAGACAGTCATATTACTCTCCTGGCTGCAGACAGTCATGTGACTTTCCTCCTGGCTTCAGACAGTCATATTACTCTCCTCATGGCTGCAGACAGTCATGTGACTTTCCTCCTGGCTGTAGACAGTCATATTACTCTCCTGGCTGCAGACAGTCATGTGACTTTCCTCCTGGCTGTAGACAGTCATATTACTCTCCTGGCTGCAGACAGTCATACTACTTTCCTCCTGGCTGCAGACAATCATATTACTCTCCTGGCTGCAGACAGTCATATTACTCTCCTGGCTGCAGACAGTCATACTACTTTCCTCCTGGCGGCAGACAATCATATTACTCTCCTGGCTGCAGATAGTCAAATTACTCTCCTCCTGGCTGCAGACAGTCATATCACTCTCCTCCTGGCTGCAGACAGTGATATTACTCTCCTCCAGGCTGCAAAAAGTCATATCACTCTCCTCCTGGCTGATGACAGCCATATTACTCTCCTCCTGGCTGTAGACAGTCATATTATTCTCCTCCTGGCTGTAGGCAGTCATATTACTCTCCTGCCGGCTGTAGACAGTCATATCACTCTCTTCCTGGCTGCAGACAGTCATATCACTCTCTTCCTGGCTGCAGACAGTCATATCACTCTCTTCCTGGCTGCAGACAGTCATATTACTCTACCCCTCCCCACCCCCCCCCCCTCCCAGCTGCAAACAGTTATGCTATTCTGCTTTCCTGGTTACAGACTCATTATCGATGGCATACCTCCTGGCTACTGCAGTCGTATTACCCGTAGGGTACACTGACTGCAGGCAATCATGTTACCTGTGGCATACCCTCCTGACTGTATTCAGTCACATTACCTGTGGCATACCCTCCTGACTGCAGTCAGTTATATTACCTGTGGCATACCCTCCTGGCTGCAGATAGTCATATTACCTGTGGCATACCCTCCTGATAGCAGTCAGTCATATTACCTGTGGCATACCCTCCTGGCTGCAGATAGTCATATTACCTGTGGCATACCCTCCTGACTGCAGTCAGTCATATTACCTGTGGCATACCCTCCTCATAGCAGTCAGTCATATTACCTGTGGCATTCCCTCCTTACTGCAGTCAGTCATATTACCTGTGGCATGCCCTTCTGACTGCAGTCAGTCACATTACCTGTGGCATACCCTCCTGACTGCAGGCAGTCATTTACTCATGGCATGCTCTCCTGATAGCAGTCAGTCATGTTACCTGTGGCATACCTTCCTG
>JADBJO010002365.1:12500-15000 GCA_016801955.1 Conus betulinus
GTCATCAGGGCATGTTGGGACAGGTCTTCAGGGGGTGATGGGACATTTCCCCAGGGTATACTGAAACAGGTTCTCAGGGTATATTCGAACATGTCAGTAAGCGTGTGTTTAATGTAGTAGTTTTGGATACAGTTTGGCAGTAGTCTACACATTCACTGGATTACATTCGGACAAAAAATAACAGTTGTGTATTTATTCATTACATTGCTTTGGGACACAGTGTAATAGCAGTGTATTTATTAATGGCATTAGATTCAGGGACACAGTATAGCAATAGTGTATACATGGATAACATTAGTTTTGGAAACACAGTATGACAGTAGACTACCGAAAGTAGTGTGTCTATTGATTGCATTACCTTAGGACGCAATGTAAGTGTAGTGTATGTAATTATTGCTTGACTTCGATATAACAGTGCGACTGTAGGTGTGTGAGCACAGTCTGACAGTTGAGCACTCAGGGCTTTTGTCTTGTAGCTGATTTTGGTTTAGAATGCAGAAAGGTTAATGTTTTTTTTTTCTTTAAGTATATACATAGGCCTGTAGTCAAATCCATTTTATATGTTTTCCTCTGTGTATGTGTGTGTGTGTGTGTGTGTGTGTGTGTGTGTGTGTGTGTGTGTGTGTGTGTGTGTGTGTGTGTGTGTGTGGTGTGTGTGTGAGTGTGTGTGTGTGTGTGTGTGTGTGTGCGCGCGCGCGCGCGCGCGCGTGTATGTGTGCGTGTGTGTGTGTGTGTGCGTGTGTGTGTGTGTGTGTGTGTGTGCGCGCGCGCGCGTGCGTGCGTGCGTATGTGTGCGTGTGTGTGTGTATGTGTGTGTGTGTGTGTGTGTGTGTGTTGTTGTGTGTGTGTGTGTGTGTGTGTGTGTGTGTGTGTGTGTGTGTGTGTGTGTGTGTGTGTGCGTGTGTGTTCGTGTGTGTGTGTGTGTGTGTGTGTGTGTGTGTGTGTGTGTGTGTGTGTGTGTGTGTGTGTGTGTGTGTGTGTGTGTGTGTGTGTGCCTGACAGGATCAAGAAGAGCGGATGCAGGAAATCCAGGAGGATACAGGGACGTCAGAGCTGTTCCAGATTCACCGGAGGATCACACACAAAGGACAGACCCCCTCCCCCACCTGATCATCCTCTCCACCCCCTCTCCACCTGATCATCCTCTCCTACCCTCCTCCACCTGATCATCCTCTCCTACCCTCCTCCACCTGATCATCCTCTCCACCCCCTCCCCCCCACCTGATCATCCTCTCCACCCCCTCCCCCACCTGATCATCCTCTCAACCCCCTCCCCCACCTGATCATCCTCTCAACCCCCCTCCCCTACCTGATCATCCTCTCCACCCCCTCCCCCACCTGATCATCCTCTCAACCCCCCTCCCCCACCTGATCATCCTCTCCACCCCCTCCCCCACCTGATCATCCCTCTCCACCCCCTCCCCCACCTGATCATCCTCTCCACCCCCTCTCCCACCTGATCATCCTCTCAACCCCCCTCCCCTACCTGATCATCCTCTCCACCCCCCTCCCCTACCTGATCATCCTCTCCACCCCCTCCCCCACCTGATCATCCTCTCAAACCCCCTCCCCCACCTGGTCCCTCCACTCCACTCCACCCCTCCCCACCCCTCCACTCCACCCATTCCCCCACCTGACCCCTCCACTCCACCCCTCCACCCCCTCCCACCCCTCCATCCCCTTCACTCCACCCCTCCCCACCCCTCCACTCCACCCCACCCCCCCACCTGACCCCCCCCACTCCACCCCTCCACCCCCTCCCCCCCTCCACTCCACCCCACCCCCTCCCCCTCCACTCTACCCCCCCCCCACCCCTCCACACCCCCCCCCTCCCCCACCTGATCTCTCCACTCCACCCCCTCCCCACCCCTCCACTCCACCCCCTCCCCCACCCGGCCTCTTCACTCCACCCCCTCCCCCACTGATCCCTCCTCATTCCATCTCTAGCCCTACCCCCCCCCCCCCCCCCACACACACCCCTCCCCCCTCTCCCCGATCCTTTCTCGTTCAACTCCTCCTCTGAGAGCTCTTTAATCCACCCCACCCAACTCTTCTTCCTAATTCTGCACTCGATTCCCTCTGTCCTGTCGCCCCCTCCACCCCTTCTCTGTGGATGACTCTTCAAACCCTCTTTGATCAAGAGACAGAACATTCAGATCAGCATGCTGATGTCTCTCAGCAAAATAGAGACATTGCATGGTGAGCGTCAGAGAGAGAGAGAGAGAGAGAGAGAGAGAGAGAGAGAGAGAGAGAGAGAGAGAGAGAGAGATCTTTAAAAAAAAAAATGATAAATAGATAGATAAAAAAAAAAGGAAATGGAAAAGAAGTGTGATAAAAAGAAATGATGGAGTAGCCATAGAAACAGATACTTCGAAGCTGTTGTTACCTTGTCAGAAGAAACCACTACTAACTCTTAACCTCTTTGGGATGTACACATAATATTATCTTGTGATGCTTCAAAACTCTACCATTTTTGTGACACTGTTGGTGTACAGATCAC
>JADBJO010002365.1:22500-42500 GCA_016801955.1 Conus betulinus
GAAGTCATCAACGCTCAGTGTGATTATGTAGGGCGGTAGTTGCAAACGTCTGAAAAGTTACTTTCAAAGAGAGATGACAGAAAGCGGAAATTGAAGTAAATTTTTAACAAGAAATGTTATTGGTTTCGCGAGACAATCCAGATTACAGGACAAAAACACGATGCATTTCGACCTCTTGGGTCTTCTTCAGGTAAAGCAAACAACATTCAAGACAATGAAAACGAAGAACGAGCAACCACTTACCTGCTCATAATAGGCGCAACATGGGCGAATAGGAGAAGATCAGTGACTGCTCGTTCATGAGTGATTGCGCCGAATATGAGAAGATCAATGATTGCTCGTTCTTCGTTTTCCCTGTCCTCGCTACAGACATACTACAGACAGAAGTCAGAGTCTATCCGTTCAGTATACCCTACTCTAAATGTGCAGGAAGCTGATAAACTTATAACCTTCATGAAAAACAAAAAAAAAAAGCCTCAGGACCCAATGAAATCAGGTTGAATAGATAAAACCTTTTCTATCTTTGTTACAGAGAGCCTAATGGCATTAACAACAATAAAGCTAGCACCTACTCCTAAAGTAAACCCATGACACTGCGCCACGTGAATTAGCACCTGGATAAGATGTCCGCTGTGCAGGATGTCTGAGGTGAGGGACGTCGGAACAAAATTGCATTCCTTTTTTTTTTTTCTTTTTTTTTTTTTTTTTTTTTTTCTTTTAATGCTGATCGATGAGAATAAGATGATGAAGTCGATGCTACGGATTTCCATTTCCGTCTGAAACTGCATGGCGGGGCTGTACTCTACGCTCATTTTCATAACATATCCCGGCGTCAACCAGGCCTGAAAGATACAGACACCTGCAGTGTTGGTCAGGAAATTTGAGCAACGCTCTCAGAGTCGCATACATTAAGTGGATGAAACTCCGACTGTGTGGTCCCAGTCTTCCCAACTGAGTCCGCAGCAATATCAACTCTGGGTAGGAGCTGGTCGGGGCAGAACAATCCCACATGTCTCCGATAGGAAATCGAACCCACTACCCCCCAGTCGGAAGTCCGCGACGCAAACCGCTTCGCCACGGCGGATGGTCAAATTACATGAAATGCAATGGAGTGCAGGCAACTCAGATTACCTGATCCGCAACTGTGGCTAAAAAAAAATGAAACACTTCTGAATCCTAACTCTGACTGAATATCTTCAGGCACAACGATTCATAACGTGTTGAACACTAAACTATCCACGTATCTATCCAAACCGTTCACAAAATCGATCCCGAAGAAGTCAAACCAGCCGTTACTATTACCGAGATCTAGAATGGATATTTTCCAAACGAGTGTATCATTGTAAGGAGTATTTCTGTGGAAGCTTCCCTGGCAAGGTCATAACATCGCTGTCTTCTTTTCGTGATGTTTTTGTAATCAGACGCTTGGTTCCGTCACTTTCATTCACAGGAACTCGAAAGGATGTGTGGTCACCCGTTTATACATGATTATGTGTATGCACTTGTCCGTGTGTGTGTGTGTGTGTGTGTGTGTGTGTGTGTGTGTGTGTGTGTGTGTGTGTGTGTTCGTTTGTTCGTTCTTAAGTTAACTCTCTCTCTCTCTCTCTCTCTCTCTCCTCTCTCTCTCTCTCTCTCTCTCTCTCTCTCTCTCTCTCTCTCTCTCTCTGTGTGTGTGTGTGTGTGTGTGTGTGTGTGTGTGTGTGTGTGTGTGTGTGTGTGTGTGTGTGTGTGTGTGTGTGGGCTGCGCGCGTATACGCGCGCTAACGAGCGTATGTGTGTGTGTGTGTGTGTGTGTGTGTGTGTGTGTGCGTGCGTGCGTGCGTGCGTGCGTGCGTGTGTGTGTGTGTGTGTGTGTGTGTGTGTGTGTGTGTGTGTGTGTGTGTGTGTGTGCTCGCGCGCGAACGTGTGTGTGTCTACGTGTGTGTGTGTGTGTGTGTGTGTGTGTGTGTGTGTGTGTGTGTGTGTGTGTGTGTGTGTGTCTGTGTGTCTGTGTGTCTGTGTGTGCGCGCGCGCGAGCGTGTGTGTGTGTCTATGTGAATGAGTGTGCATGTGTGTGTGCGTGCGTGTGTGTGTGTGTGTGTGTGTGTGTGTGTGTGTGTGTGTGTGTGTGTGTGTGTGTGTGTGTGTGTGTGCGTCTGTGTGTCTGTGTGTCTGTGTGCTGTGTCTGTGTCTGTGTGTGTCTGTGTGTGTGACTGTCTCTGTGTGTTTTTGTGTGTGTGTGTGTGTGTGTGTGTGTGTGTGTGTGTGTGTGTGTGTGTGTGTGTGTGTGTGTGTGTGTGTGTGTGTGTGTGTGTGTGTGTGTGTGTGTGTGTGTTCGTTTGTTCGCTTCTTAGTTAAGTGTGTGTATGGGTGCGTGCGCGCGCGCGCGCGCGCGTGTGTATGTGTGTGTGTGTGTGTGTGTGTGTGTGTGTGTGTGTGTGTGTGTGTGTGTGTGTGTGTGTGTGCGTGCGTGCGTGTGTGTGCATATTTTTTTGTGTGCATGTGTGTGTGTGAAAGGAAAAAGTAAACACACACACACACACACACACACACACACACGCGCGCGCGCGCGCGCGCGCGCGCGCGCGCGCGCGGCGCGGACAGTGAGAGAGAGAAGAAGAAAAAAGAGTGGGGGGGAGGGGGCAATTGGTACTAATTGTTGATCAGACACGTTACAGCTCCACGCCATCATAACGGCGGAAACCCACCGTGGCCTGTAGTGCCACGTCACTGGCACCCGGAACATCTTTCTTTGTCATCAGCTCTGCTGCAGACGGAAACAAAGAGAAAGTTGAGGTTCAACGACGTACACATCAGACAAGGAGAATTTGACGAGGGTGGGGATGATGAAGAAAAGGAAGGGTGCGGGTGGGGGTGAGGGTTGGGGTGGGGGTAGGTGGGGAAGGGGGGCGGGGGTGGTGGCTGGGGGAGGAGGGGGAGGGGGGGGAGGGACGGGAGGGAACAGAAGAAAAAGAAGAAGAGGACGAGAAGTTTGTGCCTTCTCTTCTGCTCTTCGTTTTTTTTTTTGTTTGTTTGTTTGTTTGTTTGTTTGTTTCTAATGTTTTTGTTTTTTTGTTTTGTTGTTTGTTTCTATTTTGTTTTTTCTTTCTTTCTGCCTTTCTTCCATCTTAGTTCCTTTGACTTTTCTCTTTCTCTCTTCAATTTTTCTTTCTCTTTTTCTCTCTTTCTTTTCTTCTGCCCTTCTGTTTTCCTTTCTTTCTTCCTTCCTTCCTTTCTTCCTCACTCCCTTCCTTCCTTCCTTCCTTCCTTCCTATCTTCCTTTCTTCCTTCCTTCCTTCCTTTCTTCCTTCCTATCTCCCTTTCTTCTTTCCTTCCTTCCTTTGTTCCTTCCTTCCTTCTTTCCTTCCTTCCTTTCTTCCGTTGTTTCTTTTTTTTCTTCCTTCCTTCCTTTTTTTGTTTATTTCTGTTTATCTTGCTTTCTTTCTTTCTTATATTCTACCTTCATGTTTCTTCTTTATTATTTTTCCTTCCTTTTCTTCTTCCTTTCTTTCCTCCTTTCTTAGTTTTTCTTATATTTCTTTACATTTTTTCTTTGCTTGTTTATTCATTGTTTTCTCTTTGTGTTCGTTTGTTTATAAATTCTTCTCCATTCCTTTCTCTTCTTCTTTCAGTCTTTCTTCGTTTATTCTCTCCTTCCTTCCTTCTTCTTTCCTTTGTCTTTTTTTTTATTTCTGCAGCAGAGGGACAAGGGATCTTTTTCTTTCTCACCCTTGAAGACAGATAAAACACTTTCTGTACAATTGGTTTCTCTCTCTCTCTCTCTCTCTCTCTCACTCTCTCTCTCTCTCTCTCTCTGACCAAACAATGCACGTCCTGACATCCTGAGTATCATCCCTTGGTTTCTCTCTCTCTGACGCGACAATACACATCATCACAGAGTGACATCCCTTGTCTCTCTCTCTCTCTCTCTCTCTCTCTCTCTCTCTCTCGGGACAATAACAGTTCTTACAAAGTCTTTTTCGAATGTTGTGAACAGGCATTTCCGTGAAAAGGAACTGGTAACGTGAAATTTCGCTGGGATTGCTTTCAACAAAGGACACTGATGGTGATCTTTCTTTCTGTGGTGATTTTTAAGTGTGATCTTGTTTTTAGCTAGCAATGGCCTTTCCTTGGGTATGGCCGCCATCGTCAAAATAGCTCCAAGTTCTTTCTCTGCTGATTCTATGGTTGCAAAGCGGGATTCTTTCACAAATCATGCGTATCACGAAGGTAGGTGTCTGTATTAGACAGCTTAGGTAACAGTCTCCCAATGCTTTCTACCCACTTTCAGACGTTTACAGCGAACTCTACATTACATGCAGAGCTTCCAAGAACTGTTTTGCCTGTGAATCCTTGCATTCTATAATAAGCGTAGCTTTGCCAAGAACTGGTTCTGCTGGTTTTACCTGTGAATCCTCGCATTCTATAATGAGCGTAGCATTGCCAGGAACTATTCTGCTGGTGTCACTTGTGAGCACTGGCATTCTGTAGGAAACACGTAGCCTGCAAAGACCTAGTTCTGCTGGTTTTCCCTGTGAATCTTGGCATTCTACAATAAACGTAGTATTGCCAGGAACTAGTTCTGCTGGTGTTACCTGTGAGCACTGGCATTCTGTAGCACGATGAAGATGAAGATGATGCTATGGATTTCCATTTCGGTCTGAAACTGCGTGACAGGGCTGTATTCTAGGCTTACTTTCATAATACATCCTGGCGTCAACCGGGCCCGAGAGATATAGACACCTGCAGTGGTCAGGAATTTGAGCAACACCCTCACAGACGCATCCATGAAGTGTATGAGACTCGACTATGTAGTCCCAGTCTTCCCAACTGAGCCCGTAGCAAACTCAACTCTGGGTAGGAGCCGGTCGAGGCAGAAAAAAAATTCAACATGGCTCTGACGGGAATCGATCCCATGACCTCCCAACCGGGAGTCCGCGACGCTAACCACTTCGCCACGGCTGCTGGTACCGGCATTCTGTAGTAACACGCAGTCTGCAAAGCGCTAGTTCTGCCTGTGGGTCGTAGGCTGCCTCAGTCCTGCTAGCTTCACCGTCTAGCAGTTGCAGTCTACTGCCAGACCTGACCCGAGCGGATGCAACCCGACCCCTCATGGCAGCTGCTACTGCTGCACCCTCCGGGGCAATCGAAAGGCATCAGGCAAAGTTGAAAAAAAAAAAAAAAAAAACAGCACAGACATAAACAACTGCATAACGGGCAACCATGTTCAGGTCACAGGGGAAGGGAACGCTGATCTCTCAGGTTAAGGTCAGGTCTCCTTGGCTTTGTTACAGAAAGGCTGTGATCCACTATTGCCATAGATTGGAGGGCGAGAGGGGGAGGTAGACAGTGGGGGTGGGGAGGGGGGGGGTGGGGGGTATATGATATTAGTAGTTTCGTCTGTCAGAGTTACGAGGAAGTTAGCTTCACTTCATAAAAAGGACAGGAAAAGGGAGATTCTCTCTCTCTCTCTCTCTCTCTCTCTCTCTCTCTCTCTCTCTCTGTGCTAGCGCTAACACCCTCAACCATTGTTAAGCCTACACAAGCAAGCACTCAAATTAGTCCTAAAAAGCAGTAGTCTTCTGGACTCGGACTATAAAAACATTCAAGTTCTCCCTTTAAGTCTGAGATTTGGATACAACAAAGGGATCATAATGCACAAGATTGTGTCTGGGAAGGCACCCTCAACATTAGTTCACAGATTCTCAATAAATTCCTCAAGGACTCTCTACACAAACTACATGTCCCTGTTCCTAGAATTGACTTATTCAATCCAGTTTAACATATTCAGGTTCCTGTCAATGGAACTCGCTCCCTGAATCAACCAAACAACGCCAATGCATATCAACTTTCAAACACCATTACTTCAACCATCTTATGTGCCAGTACTTGCATACTCCACCATAAATCCACCACCAACCACCACTACCCTCTTTGCCTTACGTATGTACCTGACTATTACGAAAGTGTTTTTGTACTTGAAATGCACATGTATGTTATTTTGTTTAGTAAGAATGTCTTATGTGGGTACGCGCGCGCGCGCGCGCGCGCGCGCGCGCGCGTGTGTGTGTGTGTGTGTGTGTGTGTGTGTGTGTGTGTGTGTGTGTGTGTGTGTGTGTGTGTGTGGGTGTGTGTGTGTGTGTGTTGTGTGTGTGTTGTGTGTGTGTGTGTGTCCTACTACCTCCTGCCCTCTTGTCATTCTATCAATATGCTTATATTCTTTATTCTTATCTCTCTCTCTCTCTCTCTCCTCTCTCTCTCTCTCTCTCTCTCTCCTCTCTCTCTCTCTCTCTCTCTCTCTCTCTCTCTCTCTCTCTCTCTCTCTCTCTCTCTCTCTCTCTCTCACGGTTGGAATAACTTGATTTATTATCCATATGACATCCCCTTCCTACCCGTGGCGACTGGGCTATCATTATGCATTTTCCCCCTCCATTTGTGTTTTATTTTCTATCTCCCCCCCCCCCCCCCCCCCCCCCCCCCCCCCCCCCCCCCCCCCCCCCCCCCCCCCGGTGCTTCTCAAAATCGATTGTCTTGTATCTCTTTCTCCTCTCCCAGCCTCTCTCTCTCTCTCCCTCTCTCCCTCAGCCTCTACCCCGCACTCCCCTCCCGCTCGCTCCTGCGGTCTCTCTCTCTCCTCCACCCCACTGTCTGTCTCTCCTCTCTCACATGTCTCTCTCTCTCTCTCTCTCTCTTCTCTCTCTCTCTCTCTCTCTGTCTCTCTCTCTCTCCTCTCTCTCGCTCTCTCGCTTTTTTTTTTTCTTTTTTTAAATGTTTAATCCGTATTGTATTGTAGTTCTAGTCACTTTTTGCATGCTTTCCTTTGTTACCCCCCTCCCTCTCCTTCTCGCCCCACCACTCTCCTTCCATCCCTCCCAACTCACTCACGTCCACTCCGGCCTTCCGTCTCCCGATTCTCCCCACCCCGCCCCCCTCATCCCTACCTCTCATGCGCACCGCTTTCTCTCTCTCACCTCCCCTCTCCCCCTCATCCCCCCTCCCCCTCTCCCTCCTCCACCTCCCTCTCCCCGGTCGTTCTCTCCGCTCCTCCCTCTTCCCCCTCTCTCCTCAGCCCCTTCTCCCCCTCTCGCCTCCCTCTCGTCTCTTCTTCTCCCTCACTCCTCCGTCTCTCTCTTCTCCGATCCCTCTCTCTCTCTCTCTCTCTCGCTCTCTCTCCCCGATGCTTAGAAAAATCAAGGTCACACCCAGCACCGCACATATGTGATAAACAAAACAATCTTCCATCGCATATCAGATCGTCTCCATGTTCTTACAATCTTCTGCATTGTCAGCCATCAGATCATCCCGAGGATGGTACAATCTTTCATCGCCAACATCAGATCACTATTAGTGGATGGCAAAATCTTTTCATATCACACATTAGATCACCCATCAGTGTCGTACCGATCAAATCCATTCTTCTCTCACATTTAAATAATCTCAACAACTGCGGGAACATCACCATATTCCCAACATCAAATTCATCAATCAGTTGGTCGAATCTTTCCTTGAAACCCACAAAAAACACCCACCCACTCCCCAACCCATCATCAAAATCATGATAACTGGTTTCTCTTGTCAAACTCCTCCTCCGCCTATTTTCTACAACCACCAAAGACCTCACCCAATTGGTAGTTACTCGGTTGTAATTGTTTCGTTTTTTGTTTTTTTTCCTTTTCTTTTCCGTTTCCGCCACCTTATATAAGATCATCATCAATATGTTAAATCCCCTGCTCCTTTCCATTATCTCCCCGATTTTCTCATTTTCCTCCGCATACAAAACATCACGTGCCGGTGGTAAGATTTTCCTCCAGTCAGCCCCCCCTCTAAGCCATAGATCCACCCCCAACAATCACACACACCACACAAACACCACAACACACCACACGGTCTACAACACACCTTCGTGGCTGTTCCTGTGCATCTCTGCTCTGGTTTTAACGTGTTCCTCGCGCACGATCGTTATTGTCTGTGTGTATTCTAAGATGAGAGAGAAGGAGTGACGAGAGGAGAGAGAATCAATAGACATAGTAAGAGAAGTAGTCACGTTCTTTTTGAGTTTCTCTTTCTTATCGTACCCGTCACCTACCACCCCTACCCCCCCGCCCCGCCAACCCCCCCCCCCCCCCCCCCCCCCTGTCACCCCACCCCGCCCCCCCCCCCCCCCCCCCCCACACAACTACCCCCCCCCCCACCCCCCCCCCCCCCCCCCCCCCCACCACAACACCCCACACACCACACACACACACCCACCGCAACCCCAAGCTTAAAACCAACAAAAAAAACTCCCTTCCCCCATTCCTCTGCAGTCGATCTTGTTTCTGCTGTCTCCCACAGGTTTTGGCATTCCACCCCTTCTCCTCCACTACTGTTCTCCAAACTTCCCCCCACCCGGCCCCCCCCCCCCCCCCCCCCCCTCCCCCTCTTCACCCCCCCTTTCATAATGTTCAATCCGCTTTTCCTCCACCTCCTCCTCCTTTCCCTTCTTTCCTCTCATCCCTCATACTAACTCTAACTACACATCCCCCCCCCCCCCCCCCCCCCCCCACCCCCCCCCCCCCCCCCTGTTCTTTAGCACACTTTCCAGGTAACCTCACGTATTTTCCCAATCCTAGAACAGCGCAGCGGCCTTTGATTGGGTGCATTCGGCATTCCTGTCGCACTAGTTACCCCACGCTCTGTGTCCCGTCACCACCACACACACACACACACAGCACTATGTCTGTACGCACCGTGCAGCTATGGTGAGAGCGCAATGCTGGTGCAATGTATTCAGACTTGAGAGCGTGTGCGGGGTTTTGTAACGCTGTCCGGATGGATGTTAGTTAGACGTGTCAACCACTCAGAACGGCAGTGGTGTTTTGGTGCCTGTCCTTGGGCAGTGGTACTGTCCTAGGCTGTCGTCCCTGTCCACGCTCGTATCACTGTGCTGACATCTGACCTGGTGTAGAGGTCAGTCTGGCCAGCAGTGGATAGGTCGGCAAAAACTGTGAGGACATCAACCCCCTGTGCTGCGTGACCAGCAGACTGACCCTTGTTCTAGAAAGGCCCGGGACAGGGTCCAGCGACTGTGGACATTGCTGAGGTCTCCCTGCGGATCTGAACAGACCGTCTCGGTCAGCCCATTGCAGCAGGAACTGGGGGCTGACAAGATTCTCCAAGACCGCGCTGTCAACAACCCCTGTGTGTGACACACACCCCCCCACCCCCCCCCCCCCTACCTTGACGCAACCGATCACCACCCCCGCACTAAACCCAAAAACCCACCCCCCCCCCCTCGCAAAAAACAAAAAACCACACCCAAAACCCACCCAACCCCGCCAACCCCCGCCCCCCACCCCCCCCGCCCTTCCTGTGCAAGGAGTGTGGAGGAAGGGGAGGGTGAAGGGGTGGTGGCCGTCCACCATGTTCGTGGAATCTCATCTGTCGCACATGCTGCTAAGCTGCATGGCCAGCTCTTCTCCATCGGTCTGCTATCTCATCAACGACCCCAACATCATAGACTACTGCTCTCTTCTGCCCATGCCTGCTTGTCTTCTGTACTGTCTGCTTTCCTCAAACAGACGCCCAACATCATAGACTATACTGCTGACTGCTTTCTGCCCATTCTGACTGTCTCTGCCTGTCTGCGTCCTCACGACTCCCAAGCATCATAACTACTTGCTACCGGGTCTTCTGCCCATGCTGCTGTCTGTCTGGTCTGTCTGCGTTTCCGCAATGACCCCCAACATCATAGACTACTGCTAACTCGGGGTCTTCTGCCCGATTCGACTGTCTGTCTTGTCTGATTCCATCAACGACCCCAGACATCATAGACTACGCTCTACGTCTTCTGCCTTCTGACTTCTGCCCATGTCTGGATGCTTCCCTCTGACGACTGCAACAACTCTGTCTGGCTGTCTGCTGCCCATGCTGGAACAACTGAAAAAACGACCGCCAGCATCATAGACCCAGCACATACTGCTACTGTCTCTCTTGCCCATGCTGACTGTCTGTCGGTCATGTCTGTCTGTCTTCTCCCGCAAAACAACGACAGTCACAGCCACCAGCTGGTATGTGTCCTGGTGCCAGGTCCAACGCTGACCTCTGACCTTCCCCTGTCGTCTCTGCTCCCTCAAACGACCTCCACATCGTTTAAGTGGTTGACTTCTTCTGACGCGCTGCCCACCTCTGACCTTTAACCCTGTCCTCTGCTCCCTCATCGACCACTTCACACACCGTAAAGTGATTTGACTTCTTCTAACATTGCTCACCTCTGACCTTTAAACCTGTCGTCTTCTCCTAACTTCTTCCTCAACGACCTCCATACTGTGTGTGTGCTCCCCCCCTGTGACCTCTTTGTCCACGGGACGTCAGTGGCTGACGGTGCGCGTGCCGCAACACCAACACCCATAGGGCTGGCTGTCAGATAACGGTGCATATGAACTCTACACCTATATCTGCCTCAGTAATACGAAACATTTCACATTTAAAGAGATGCAACAGACGTTTGAAAGTCAGATGTAATGGGTTGTGGAGGAAGGCGCGGGGTGTGTATATATCGATGGAAGGAGGGACATGCATGAAACATGATCAACACCTGTCGTCACCGATGTGTTTTATTACACCTGATTGACAACAAGTCCATTTAATGAACAGTACCAATCATGTAGTAAAAAACATTTGACCTCGCGTGCGCTTTCTGTCCGTGTCTGTGTGTGCCTGAAATGTGTGTGTGTGCTGTGGTGGTGTGTGTGTGTGTTGTGTGTGGTGTCGTGTGTGTCTGTATATGCCTTGTGTCTGTGTGTGTCCGTGTGTCTCTGTTGGCGCATGTGTTTGAGTGTGTGTGTGTGTGTGTGTGTGTGTGTGTGTGTGTGTGTGAGTGTGCGTGTGTGTGCGTGTGTGTGTGTGTGTGTGTGTGTGTGTGTGTGTGTGCGTGCGTGTGGTGTGTATGTGGGTGTGTGTGTGTGTGTGTGGGTGTGTTGTGGGGATCAGATGATGCAGAGGATGTCTGTCTGTTGTTGACTATTAAACACTGGTCCAATACAACATCTGACGAACTGTGTGTGCTGGCCCCTCTCTCATGATACATTTTGTTCTCCTCCTCTCTCCTCTCTCTCTCGAATCACTCTCTCTCTCTCCTCTCTATCCATCTCGCCTCTCTTATCCTCTAGTATGTCCTCTCTGCTAGATTTGCGTGTGTGTGTCCTCTGTGTTTGACCTCTCTCCTACCTCTCATCTCTCCACTCTGTCTCTCTCTGTCCACTTATTGTGTGCGTGTGACTGATTGCGCGGTGTGTGCCGTGTGTGTGCGTGTTTGTGCGTGTGTGGTGTGTGTGGTTGAGTTTGTGTGCTGTTATGGTGGCGATGTGCTTGTGTGTTGTGTTTTCTGGTTGTTGTGTATTGTCTGTCTTGATGTCTGTGGGCGTATGTCTCTCTGTCTGTCTATGTACGTATGAGTGTACACTTCGATGTGTTCCTGGTGTTTGATACTTTTCATGCGTTTAAAGGGCATGTTTTTTCCTGATCTTTTTCCCGAAAATGGCGGAAGAAAAGAAGCTTGACAGACAACCTGATCGTCTGGTGTGTTCATACGGTTCATTTTATGGGGAAAGTTTTTTAAGACTAACTATGAACGCTAACTGATCAAATATCCGTGATTGAAGTGTCCAGGTATGTTTACATTCAGAACGTTTACAAGTTTTTAATTGTGAAAAGACGTTTTGACAAACGTTTCGGCTTCCACCAACACTATGTCGAACTGGATCAAATCAATTCCTATCCAGGTGTACCCACCCCCCCATCCCCACCCCCACCACCCCCCCCCCTCCTCCCTCCTCCCTTCCTACCTTCTCCCTCCTCCACCCCTCCCCCCCCAAAAAAAAAAATAAATAAATAAATAAATAAAATAAAATAAAAAAAACTGACTTTTTCAAGCTGGATGTTCTTGGGTTTTTTGTTGTTTTTTTTTTTTTCCCTGAATAGTAGTAGCTCTTTACTTTGCTTTTTCGTTGGAGACAGATTTCTTCCGCTTATTCAAAGCAAAACAAGTGAAAAACAACACACATTCACACACGCGCGCGCGCGCGTACACACACACACACACACAACACCACGTTTCTTCAGGATCTGCACACTAACGTCAGTGTCTAGATCGAAGGCCAGATGAACTGAACGTTTTGAGTAGCGACTGTTTACAGGGATGGTGACAGAAATCGGCAAATCAGTTTACCGGAAACACAAATAGACATAGAATTGGATTTGGATTTTTTTTTAAAGAAAGAAAAAACAATATTGATAAGGCTCTGCCGTAAAACGTAGACAAACGACCCACAAGACAAATCACGAAGCGTTTTGACCTCTTAAGTCTTCTCCAGGCAAGAAACAGGATACTCAGGACGCCAGTCAAGTGACTGCTCGCTCATTGTCGTTATCCTGAATGTTGTTTCTCGCCTGAAGAAGACCTAAGAGGTGGAAACGCGTTGTGTGTTTTGTCCTGCGATTCGTTGGTCCATTTTTTTCTTTCAGATCCTTATCAATAATTTTTTTCAAATTTGTTTAGATTTCCGCCTGCAGTCATCTCATTTTGCAAAAAAAAAAAAAAAATTGAAAAAAATAAAGAAGAAAACAAAGAGGATGTTTAAACAGAATAGTCTGTTGCTCAACATCTCTCCGTTAAATTCCGCTTTCTTCCATAGAGACAAGTGCCTTGCTCTCTACTTCGTTTTCCGGCAAATACAATGTCCCCGTTCACCCGGAACAGTTAGGTCGTGTGAACAATGGTGAAAAGATCGCTGCCATAATGAGCATACAGAGAGTGTTGACATGTTAGGTCGTTAGGAAACTTGTGTACAGACCGTTATCAGGGTTACACACACAGAGAGTGTTGACATGTTAGGTCGTTAGGAAAATGGTGTACAGACCGTTATGAGAGCTACACACAGAGAGTGTTGACATGAGCGTTATCAGGGTTACACAGAGAGAAGGTTGACATGTTTGGTCGTTAGGGAAATTGTGTAAAGACCGTTATCAGGGTTACACAGAGAGAAGGTTGACATGTTAGGTCGTTTGGAAAATGGTGTAATGACCGTTATCAGGGTTACACAGAGAGAAGGTCGACATGCTAGGTCGTTAGGAAACTTGTGTAAAGCCCGTTATTAGGTTTTACACAGAGAGAAGGTTGGCCTATCAGGTATTCAGAAGATTTATGTAAGAATATTGTTTCCACGTGGGTGGTTAGGAGAATTGTGTAGAGACTTGCCAATCTGTAAACAAAGTGATTGACAGGTTAGGCAGTCAGGTGAAGCATCAACTGAAACTTGGAATCTGTGTCATTGTGGACAACAAGGGTTGACAGGTCTGTTCGTTTGATAAAGCGTTGAAGCATGGAGTCAGTGTCACTGTGTTTGATAAAAGAAGCATGGAGTCAGTTGACAGGTTAGGTCGCTAGATAAAGCTTTGAAAGTTGCAGTCAGTGTCATTGTGAACAATGAAGGTTGACAGGTTAGGTCATCTGATACACCATCGAAAGAAGCAGTCCGTGTCTTTGTGTACAAACAGGGTTGACTGGTTAAGTTTCTAAATAAAGCATTGATTGAAAAGTGCAGTCAGTGTCACTGTGCATCAAGAGGGTTGACAGGTTATGTCGTCAGATAAAGCATTATTGAAACGTGGAGTCAATGTCACTGTACACAAAGAGGGTTGACAGGTTATGTCGTCAGGTAAAGGATTGATTGAAACGTGGAGTCAATATCACTATACACAAAGAGGGTTGACAGGTTATGTCGTCAGATAAAGCATCATTGAAACGTGGAGTCAGTGTCACTGTGTACAATGGGGGTTGACAGGTTATGTCATCGGGTAAAGCAGTGATAGAAACTTAAGAGTCAGTGTCACTGTGTACAAAAAGGATTGACAGGTCGTCAGGAGTATCATTGATCGAAAGTCGATGTCAATTCAACTGTTTCCATGGTAGGTTGACAGGTAAATCGTAAGGGGAAATGTATTGAATGAAGGTTTGTGTTAAGGTCCCACAGAGTGAGGGTTGACAGGTAGATGTCGTTAGCAGGAGCATAATTTGAATGACGGTGTCAATATCATTGTCCACACCGGGGAGTTTGACAGGTTAGGATGTAAGAGGAAGCATTAAGCAAAGGCTGGTGCCATTGTCAATGTCAACATAGCAGAGGTTGACAGGTTGGGTCGTCAGGGGAAGCATGACGTAAAGGCTGGTGTCAGCATCATTGATTACATAACGGGGACTGACAGGGTAGGTCAACAGGAGAAGCGAAGGGGAAGTGAATTGACGATTGCTGCGATGTTAGTGGTTTCAAATGCGTTTTCTGCTAGTGTGAAGCGCCTGATGTGCTGGCCATGTGTCTGTGTGCTTGTCACCTCTCGCTTTCAGCCTTCACCGCTGGCTGGCTAGCACCGCTGTGAAGAGCACTGCGAAAAGAGAGCCGAGTGCGAAAGTCTCTCCTGCCAGTACTAGAGCCTCTCCACTACACGCCCTCTATAGTGCCACCTCGTGGCAACGCATGTCCACTGAGTGCCTGGCGGCCCCAGGGCAAACTACAGGGGACCTGGGGGAGGTTTGGCCCCTAAACATGCAACGTGCAGGCCCACCGGCGTGTGGACATGCCCTGGCGTCATGAACCAGCCCCCCCCCCCCCCCCCCCCCCCCCCGAGCTATGGGCAGGTCGTCGGGGTGAAAAGCATGGAAAGGCCGGTGTCGATGTCTTTACTTACACACAAGGAGGGGGGAGGGGGGGGGGGGGTTAGGGCAGCAACGATGGTGGTGGTGTTTGCGATGCACCCAACTGGCTAAATGGTCAAGTTCCAGCCATTAGGCCTCAGTCACACGAGGTTATGTACCAGACACGCAGCTGAACAATCATATATTTCAGCTGTGTGCCTACACACACACACACATACACACACACGCACGCAAGCGCGCGCGCGCGCGCGCACTCACACACACACACACACACACACACACACACACACACGGTTTAACATGTGCGCGCCGTTGTTCTCTTCTCTCGTTATGTAGGCTATACTTCCAGGTCTGATGTTTGTAACCCAGCCGACAATGGAAGCTACGTCAAGGTTACAATAAATTAAGTTAAAAGTAAAACAATACGTATTCAAAATACCTAGATCCCAATTCCACTGCCTCTACAGTCATCCAGATCAATGTCTAACACGATATTCATCACAGGATGTTATGTTGGCACTAAATATAGACAGACAGGTAGACGGATACGTTCAGCGCACGGTCGCTGTCACTTGCGCCTGTGCGCACTGAAGCGCGCGTGCGCGCAGGCGCAAAGTGACACGACCGTGCGCTGAACGTATGTGAGCTCGGCCTCTTTTTTTTTCTTTCTTTCTTTTTTTTCTTTTTTTTTTTTTTCCTTCTTTCTTTTTTTTTTTTTTTAAAACGATGGAAGCTAATGACGTTCCGAGCAGTTGACAGTGTTCATGTCAACTGAGAGTGTACACGTGCATCACGAAAAGGACAGAAGAAAGTCCGCAGAGAGCACACACACACACACACACACACACACACACACACACACGTATGCATGCGCGCGCACACACACACACACACACACACACACACACACACAGAGCGCTGTGAGTTGCCATGCCGGTCACACCACAGAAGAGACCGGCCGTCAGTCAGTCTCCAGTGTGTGTGTGTGTGTAGCCCAGGGTACAGCCCCGCTGGATCATCCTCTGTGAGTGAGTGGAGGGAAAAAGCAAGCCGTGAGGTCAGTCGGTGAATGCCGGCATCACACACACAGCAGGTGCGTTCAGTTCTGTCCTCAACCACACGTCTGCCAGGCCATTCCGTCCAGCATGGCGGAGGGAGGCGCAGAGAGGATCGTGATTGTGGCCGTAGACCAGAGTGACTTTTCCAGACATGCCTTCAACTGTGAGTATCTCTGCGGCGTTCTTCACACCCTTCTCCCCCCCTTCCTTGCCCTCAGTCACTCCTATCTCAAATAGCCGACTGACAACCATGTCGTGTAACGTGGGATGATAAGGTTACGGGCCGGGCCATATTAGGGCTGTTATCACCGTGTTGAAGTCACCTAACAAGTCGTTTAAACCAACAACAACAACAACAACAACAAAGAAAAATTATTCTCACATCTCTTTCAAATACACCTCTTAAAGATTCATCAGAAATTTTGTTGAAAAATCTTTCTTCCGTAAATTCGTACATCAGATGAAAAACGTTGATCTCTGTTAGAAGAAATCAATTCAAAGATCGATTCAGGTGGGACATCTCTGTTACACCGGTCGCCCTTTTCACAAGATTGAAAAGCAGTTCTGCATCACGGAAATCCGACCTACCTCTTCCACATAATTCCTGACTATCCCACTAATCCAGTGATGAACACACAGCAAGCCTAGCTTGCTCTCCATCGCTGCTCTTTAGAAAACACCACCACCACCATCAACAACAACAGCAACAGCAACAACAAAACAACTCAGCTGCATCTTAAAGGTCGAACCTGCAAAATCATTCAAAGAAACACACAATTCATCTGTGGATAACGTCATGCTTCAATCTGAGCTGCGCCATTTGCAAACTCCTACTGAGCATGATCTGTAAACAATCTAAAAATTCGGCACCATGATATCCGCATGTACCCCCATGTGCACTCTCCAACTTTTTGAAGAAGTGAAAAGCAACTTCATCTAAATTGCATGCCTCCCCCTACCCCCCCCCCCCCCCCCTTCACACACGCACACACCCACGCACACGCACACGCACACACACACACACACACACACAAACGCACGCTCGTCGCCTTCTTGATGTAATGCCCACAATCATCAAGTTGATTATTTTGGCATACTTGGCTCGCACGCACACACACATACACACAATTAAGCACACACACACACACACACACACACACACACACACATGCACGCACGCATGCAAGCACACACACACGCACGTACGCACGCAAGCACACATACTCTCACGCGCAAGCACATACACACATGCACGCAAGCACACATACGCAAACAGAAACGCATGCGCACACACACGCGCGCGCGCGCGCGCGCGCGCACACACACACACACACACACACACACAGAGTTCACTCAAGCAATACCATCACCATTTCCCCTTGTGCTGGACAAAGAGCAAGACTCGTCAATTCACAAATTGCTTCTCGGCTTCCTTACTGTCATTCAGCAGTGTATGGTTTGCCAGCAGAACAAATTGCCCGGCCCCAGTGAACTCAGACCAGCGCAGTGCGGTCTGGTCCTTGAGCAAAGGCAACGAGGTCATGTGTGACGCCCTGCTGAGGGCGCTTCATTGGCTGCCAGTTCAGTTTGGTTATCGGTACAAACGAGTCGCTCTCGCCTTCCGTTTCTTTGATGGTTCTCCTCCACCCTACTTGTCCTGTGCGTTCCATGCATACTAATCGTCGCGTATTCTCCGCTCTTCCAAAGCGAAATTTATCGATCGTTTGGTGAGCGTTCCTCCAGTTTCGCTGCCCCAATGGTTTGGAACTCACTGCCACCCACCCTGCGGAACAAGCCTGCCTCGTCTGTCTCTCAAGCACAGCTAAGATCTTCTTTTCAGCCAAGCAGTCGGAGCGATGCTTTTCTCAAATGTGTATGTGGAGGAATGAGGGTCTGAATGGCGTGTGAAAATTAGCTTTCAACTGGAACTGCGTTATATTAATACCATTTTATTATTGCTACTGCTGACTGATAAGACTGCCGCTGCTGCGGCTGCTGCTGCTGCTGCTGCTGCTACCGCTGCTACTGCCGCTGCTGCTGCCGCCGCCGCCGCCGCCGCTGCTGCTGCTGCTGCTGCTACTACTACTACTACTACTGCTACTACTACTACTACTACTACTGTCTTTCACATTCTTTACAATCTCTTCATTTTTTTTCTTCTTTGTCTTCTTTTTCTTCTCCTTTTTTTTCTTCTTCTTCTTCTTCTTCTCTCCTCCTCCTCTCTGTTGCTGCTGCTATTATTCTATTATTGTTGTTTTAAACCTGTACGTTCTCCCCTCCAACACCCCCACCCCCCCCCCCCCCCCCCCCCCCCCCCCACCCCCACCCCCCACCTTTTATTCTATTCTATTCTGTAGTGTCAGTTCTTCTTCACCACAAACCAATGTTTTCATTTTTCTTGAATGTAAGTTGCCCTGCCTGAAGAAGATCCAATATGTCAAAATGCGTTTATTTTGTAATTTCTCCTTTTTTTTTTGTTGTTTTTGGTTCCTTCGTTCTGCGGCCCAGTGATTCGAAATTTGCTCCTGTCACAAGGAGGAAGATGGTTATGTTAAAACGATTTAAAAACCCACGATGTTCACGTCAAACTGATGGGGAAAGCCAGAAGAAGGGAAGTCATGTCAAACTAATGGAAAATGACACAAGAAGGGATGTATCATCAAACTAATGGGAAAAGTCACAAGAAGGTAGGTGTTATCAAACGGACGAGAAGTCACAAGAAGGGAGATGTTCATGTCAAACTAACGGATAAAAGCCTCAATCAAGAAGCTAGATGTTCATGTGAGATTGACGGGAAAAGCCAGAAGATGGTAGGTGTTGTGTCAAACCGACGGGAAAAAAGCCACAAAAAGGGAGATGTTCAAATGAGACTAACGGGAAAAAGCGGCAAGAAAGATGTTCATATATGAGACTAACAGGAAAAAGCCACAAGAAGGGAGATGTTCATATGAGACTAACGGGAAAAAGCCACAAGAAGGGAGATGTTCATATGAGACTAACGGGGGAAAAGCCACAAGAAGGGAGATGTTCATATGAGACTAAACGGAAAAAGCCGCAAGAAGGGAGATGTTCATATCAGACGGACGGGAAGCGATTCGCTGGAACAGGTCAGTGACATTGGGCCAGTCAGAGAACAAAAGGGACGAAGAAGAAAAAAAAAAAAAAAAAACGAGCGGCTTTTTCGGCTCACGTGTGATTGAATACACATTGTACAAAACGGGAGGATGAAGAGCGAGGGGTGGGCGGGGAAAAAATGGGTTGGAGGGTGCGTGGGGGGGTGGGGTGGGGCTGGAAGCTGTTTATTTTTCAAATCGAACATCTCATTGTGCAAAGAGACTGGATAGTTCTGGAACTGGGTTTTCTTTGGAGATGGCTCAGTCTCAGACAGACGTTGCCTGCAGTTTTGGCTGGAAGAAGAGTGTAAAATGGGGAATATGTCATATGCATATTTTCTGGTCTGTGTCTGTCGACCGGAATCAATATTAACGTTAGCCATCTCGTTCCAAACACGGAACTGGATGTGATAGTTTGGTGCATCATTTTGCAACAAGAGGGAGGGAAGGTTGGGGGGGGGGGGGGGGGAGGCTCTCTGGCCACGTGATTTACATGTTTCCGTGAAGACCCCGTTTACCTAGTTTACCTTTCTCTAAATTGCCATGAGACCATTGGACGGTGATTTTGTCCCATGGTGGTGGCCATATCTCTGATGCACAGGTGGCATATCTCAGTGAAACGGTATAGATTCACGACCACAACCAGCACGAGACAGACGAGTGCAGGCGAAAATCTGTTACACTCAGGCGAACGAATGGTTGTGTTCAGAAGGCGGAATTCAGTGAGATATGTGGTTTCACTGAAGTTTAATATTAATACTTCAACGCCCTCAACTTTACCCCCCCCCCCCCCCCCCCCCCAACCCTTTCGCAATCCCCCCCCCCCCCCCCCCCCTCTCTCTCTCTCTCTCTCTCTGTATGTGTGAGTGTGCGCGCGCACGAGCTCGTGTGTATGTGTGCTCATATGCATGTGTGTGTCTGTGAGTATGTGTGCGTGTGTGCGCGTGCGTGCGTGCATTTTAGTGCGTTAACGTACATAATTATGTGTGCGTATGCGTGCATGCATGCGTGCGAGTGTGTGCGTTTCGTGTGTGTGTGTGTGTGTGTGTGTGTGTGTGTGTGTGTGTGTGTGCACAGACTACCTGGAGTACCTGCACAAGAGTTTGACCTCCTCATCCTGCAGCACGTGCCGGAGTTCGTGGGCCTGAAGAACGCCAG
>JADBJO010002365.1:50000-150000 GCA_016801955.1 Conus betulinus
TGTGTGTGTAGTATGCATGCTAGCTTGCATATGTGCGTGTGTGTGTGTATATATATGTGTGTGTGTGTGTGTGTCTGTGCGCGCACGTGTGTGCGCCTGTGTGTGTGTGTTAAATGTAGGGGAAATACTCCATAAGAACAATCCTTAGAAAAAAAGCAACATTAACAAATCAAACTGCAATAGTCAAAACAAAAACAGTCTAAAATATGCAGATATCATAAAAACGAGCCGACTGGACTGGTCATTAAGTTCTGAACAAAGTTTCAAAGATATACAGGTTCTTGAAAAATACATTTAGATTAATCTTTTTTGAATTTTGATAGAGCTGATTCAAAATAAGGACAAAAGTACAAAATATGTGTTGTTGTACAATTATCAACAGCCCCGCATACACACTGGATGCGTGCGTGCGTGCGTGCGTGCGTGCGTGCGCGTGCGTGCGTGCGTGTGTGTGTGTGTGTGTGTGTGTGTGTGTGTGTGTTGTGTGTTCGGTGTCTGGATTTTTTTGTTTGTTTTTGCTGTATCATCCTGTGTGCCACCTCGGAGGCATTGCACCCACGCCGCTCATTTCGACAACCCTGTCCACAGCCACAGCCTGGTCAGCCCCGCTGCAGCCCCGGCACCCGGCAATCCACAGAGAGAGCAGTCAATGTCAAGTCGTCAGAAAGCTACCCACCAGAGGAGACAGTGCACTGCTGCCGAGTCACTTCGGTGGTGTTCAGTGGCGCTGTTCTGATCCAACATACGCAGGACACCACCTACTAAGCCCCCTACTGACGACAATAATTGCTTAGTCGCGGAGCCGGCGTCGAGTGAGCTCTCCCTCGGAGGGCGCCACCACGTCTATCCAACGATAGCCCCCTATGGACTCGCCGATACCGGTGATCCCGACGGAACTAAATCAAGGCCCAGACGTTGAGAGGACATCGAAACTGAGGTCACTATGAGAGAAGGGAGAAGGGCCACAGAATTTGAAGGGCTTTTTTAAATGCTGATTGAGAATGAGGATGATTATGATGATGCTGTGGATTTCCATTCCGGTTTGAGACTGCATGACAGGGGTTGTACTCTACCCTTCCTTTCATAATATATCCCGGCGTCAATCAGGCCCGAGATATACAGACTCCTGCAATGTTGGTCTGGATATTTAAGCAACAATCTCAGAGACGCATCCATTAAGTGGATGAAACTCGACTCTGTGGTCCCAGTCTTCCCAACTGAGCCCCAAGCAAACTCAGCTCTGGGTAGGAAACCGGTCGGAGCAGAAAAATCCCACATGACTCTGATGGGAAATCGAACCCACGACCTCCCAGCCGGGAGTCCGCGACGCTAACACTTCGCCACGGAGGCTGGTTTGTTTGGGGTTTTGTTAGATGTGTGTGTGTGTGTGTGTGTGTGTGTGTGTGTGTGTGTGTGTGTGTGTGTGTTCATAGGCATCAGAGTCGCATGGATATAAAAATGCAGCGTACTATTCTGCGGACGGCCGACTTTGTTTAGAGTTCGGGATTATAACAAAACTGAAGGAGTAACAACAAATTTAAGTTTGAATAGATAAGCTTAAACATCACCTTGGTTCTGTGGGAAAAAAAAAAAAAAAGTAATTGAATGTGCAAAAGATGATTTTATCCAGGAATTTGGGATCAGCAAATCAATTCAATGCCATATGTCTGCAAAAACAACAAATGATAGGACTCCGTGTGTTTTTACGCCATTGGTAGGGCACTGGAATTTTGGAGTGAAAAGTCTAGCAGACGAGAGGAAAATGACGGGCCATGTGGATTGTGCATAGGAAAAGAAAAGGACATGAGACCCGCCTCAGAGTCGGGTATGGTATGGGTCAAGGGCTGGACTGTGCGATGAATATATTTTGGTACTGGCTGATCTTCTGAGAAAAGCCAGGTGCAGCTTTGAGTGTAATTGAGAATATCTATGGTTTCAAAACGGACTGACTTAGGGCGGGAAAATGAAGCAAAATTTAGAAAGAGAGAGGGTTAGTTATCGCCAAGTACACAGAGTACAGGACTAGACACAAACATAATTGTGTTTTGGGCCTAAACTGAAGTCGTGAACTCGGACCTGTTTGTGATGTTGTGACTGCTTGGGATTGTAGAAAAGTTTGTTACATGGATTCATACTGCAGAAACTTTCAAGTCATGCTGATGCGGTAATAACTGTTGTATTGACTCGGGTCTTCTTGGCGGTTGCCATCAGAAGTGTTTATCACCCAAACGAGGCTCTAATAGTAAAAGCATACGAGTAATGTCCCTTAGATAACAACACAAGACTGTTCCCAACCCACAGTGCCCATTGCACATGCGCACTGTTGGAAACGAAAGGACGAATTTGGTGTTTACGTAGAAGCAGACTGATTCTCATTTCATCTTCATCGTTTCAGGCCCCATGATCAAACTGTCGATCATTTTCGGTATCCAGCTGAGAAACAGGGTTTTACTATTATTCTGAGACACGCGGGGATGTTTCAAGTCCAGTCTTTCGTTGTTCAACTAAGAAAAGGGGACACAATGGAAGGCACTTCCGCGTTTCTCTGCTTGATCGATCGTACATGTAGCGTTGGACATAAGGATTGATTAGAAACGCAGAGAACATGTGAGTTTACTTTTCTTTTTTCCTTGATTGAAACATGGGCATGTGTTTAAGAGTAGTTAATAAGTTGTGTTTCATTTCCAGTGATTTTTATGGAAACTGGGTCAAGACGAGCGCAATTTTTTTATGCGTTTACTATATACGGTGACGTACGGAGTTTCCCGTTCTGACGTCGCCATAACCAATTTGAATTCTAATTCGTCCGAGAATCAAACTCGGCCTAACGGTCAACGTCTTTTGTGTTTAGTTTGTTGTCCCCCATAGTTCCTTACCCCAGTCTGATTTTTAGCTGTACTTGGAAAATAAATGAATAAAGGGGTAGTACTACGAAGTAGTAGTAGTAGTAGACATCTGTGTACGCGGGGTCCCTCTCGTTTACCCACAAACTGTGAGGGTTGTGTTTACGCACAATATTTTGTTTTAATATCAAATTCAGAAAAACAAGTTATGATATTTTTTGGTCACTGTCCAGAAGGTTTTTGAAAGCATTAGCATTCGGTGCACATTCAACTTGAACAGAAGATATCTGTGCTTCTCTCTCTCTCTCTCTCTCTCTCTCTCTCTCTCTCTCTCTCTCTCTCTCTCTCTGTGTGTGTGTGTCTGTGTGTGTGTGTGTGTGTGTGTTTGTTTATTAGTTTCACTCATAATTGTAGCTCATCAGTGTTTTCACATCAGAATTTGGTGGGTTTTTTTTTTTTTCCATTATTTGTTAATTAATGTACAAATCTTCCCTATATTAGTGTTTATAATTAATTAAATCACCCCTTAATCTTTTACCTGTTAATGAATGTAGGTTTGGATAGTCAAAATTTATTCCATTAAACTCTTTCAAAACAAGTAGCTCTTCTTTGAATACTTAACGGCCACACACTTTCTTTTCAGGTAAGGATTCCAATTTTCCATAGACCAATTACACATTCCACATGAAGTGAAATTAGCACTTTGAAGTTCTTAGAATAGTTTTAATCAAGATGTGAGACTTGTTTTTACAAACTGTCCATTCAAACAGTTTTATGAGAATATGAGAATGCCCTTTTTACAAGTCCAGTCATTTGAGTATCTGACGTGATTACATTGGATATGAATACAGCCATCAGCAACCACTCCAAAGTCCTCTTTTCACATGAACATGTAGTTGTAGTAGTACTTTCATTTTATGTTTTTCACAAAATCATGTGATACGATGGAGACAGAGAGAGAGAGAGAAGTAGGGCGTGCTTGTGTGCTTACATATTCAGTACAGACTACAGCCTATATTGAATTATAAACTTGAATTATAAAACAAGTCAAATTACAGTAATTGATTGCCCATGCTAGTAGAATTCTGAAAATTTTCAGAATGAATGTAAAAAAAAAGCGCCAAATCTCAAAAATGGTCATTGTGAAGTCAAAACCCCAAACAGGCAGCACACATAGTACTAGAGAACATTCCTTGAAAATGTAAACTGCACTAACGTTAGTGCAGGCCTTTTACAGGCACTGTGACAGGCTTGATGTTTGCTAAGCATTTCTACCTCTACCTTATGTGTTGATAGCACTATATCATGTGTGAATATCATGGATGTATCATGTGTAAATGAGGGTATTAGCTAAGTGTCAATGGGGCTGTGCAAGTATATTATAACATTGTATGAGTGGAGCTAGTAAACATTAGCTGTCATGCATGCATTTGTGTGTGCCCTGTGTGTGTGTGTGTGTGTGTGTGTGTGTGTGTGTGTGCGTGTGCGTGTGTGTGTGTGTGTGTGTGTGTGTGTGTGTGTGTGTGTGTGTGTGTGTGTGTGTGTGTGTGTGTGCTTGCGTGCGTGCGTGCGTGTGCGTATGTGTGTGAAGGCGTTGTGTTAACTGGGCTATATCAGTATCATTAATTATGTATAAATAGGACTGTGTGATGTTTATAGGGCTACATCAGTTGATGAGGTTCAGCAGTGTATCTGTCTGTGTTGACCTTGAACAGGAAGCGACTAGGTAGCAAGGATATGGCCGATGGGTCAAGGATAATTTCAAGTAAAAATGGCGGCAACGACACCCTGACAGCACTCCGTCTGTTACGACAGGAGCGAAATATGTGCGACGTAGTCATTAAGGTGAGCATTACCATTTAGTGCATGCACACTTGGGTACATGATGTGCGACAGGGCTAACAGTATCAAAGTAAGAAATGTAATTGTTAGTATTAAACATATCGATACATGATGTGTAATGTGATGATTATCAAGTTAAATACAGATTTTCATTATTTGTAATCCCAAGAATGAAAGGTTCCCATATGAAAAGAACTTTAAGAATGATTGTGAGTGTATATTTTTCTGTGATTTTTCAAATCGCATGTTTATCCTCCATCTGACAGTAACTTCATGTTTTATAATTATTGAAACATACAGCTCAAGTTAGGCATGCATTTTTTTCATATATATCCTTGCACTCATAAAATACAATGCAACTTTTTCAAGGTAGTGTGCTGTTTATTGCATTTAATTATTTAATGAAAACAAGTGTTACAGTTGTGACACAGGGTCTGTTACTGTTGTGACATGGAATCTAATTCTACGAAACAACTTGAAACCAGGTATGGACATGGCGATATGAGTTAAAAACAATAGAATTGACATTGGAATAATTAAATTTTGAAAACTAAAGAAAGATATGAAGTCAGTCCACTGACAAAGATTTATCAGTTTGGAGTCTGTTACAGTTGTGATGTGGAATCCAAATCTACAAAGCAGTGAGACTCGGAAACCAACAATGTTGTTGTAGTAGTAGAGATGTTTAGTGCACTCAATCTTTCATCAAAAGCTGTAAGTGCTTACAAACATGAACAGTGCATGTCTATCTCACAAAGACACAAAACACACATGATGGGCCTACACTACACTGGCCCTGTCCCCACCCCTACTGGTTACTTTCCATTTGCCCCTACCCATCTCAAATGCACATGTTCTCCCATTCCTCTTATCCTATCAAGTCTCTCTCACTATCACTCTCACTGTACATGGCAAATGTGAGTCAAAATAAAACAGCTGAAAAAAGAACAATGAAATTCAGGAAAATGAAACAAGAGAAATCTTATCACCTCTCTCTCACTATCACTCTCACTGTACATGGCAAATGTGAGTCAAAAATAAAACAGCTGAAAAAAAAAGAACAATGAAATTCAGGAAAATGAAACAAGAGAAATCTTATCACCTCTCTCTCACTATCACTCTCACTGTACATGGCAAATGTGAGTCAAAAATAAAACAGCTGAAAAAAGAACAATGAAATTCAGGAAAATGAAACAAGAGAAATCTTATCACCTCTCTCTCACTATCACTCTCACTGTACATCATGGCAAATGTGAGTCAAAAATACAGCAGCTGAAAAAAGAACAATGAAATTCAGGAAAATGAAACAAGAGAAATCTTATCACCTCTCTCTCACTATCACTCTCACTGTACATGGCAAATGTGAGTCAAAAATACAGCAGCTGAAAAAAAAGAACAATGAAATTCAGGAAAATGAAACAAGAGAAATCTTATCACCTCTCTCTCACTATCACTCTCACTGTACATGGCAAATGTGAGTCAAAAAATACAGCAGCTGAAAAAAGAACCATGAAATTCATGAAAATGAAACAAGATAAATCAATTTAATGATATACAGTTTTATCCACTAAAAGTATAATGGTCACGGGCATCAGTTAATGGGTTGCCCATTACTTTGTTGATCTGGTGCACCTTGACCCATGAGGAACCAACTGTTGTAGCCAGGTGTGGCAGTAGCTGAGAGATGCAGTTTGATGAAGTTGATTAAGACATCCTGCTCCTCTACATCAGTGTCTCCAAATCTGCAAAATTTTAAAAGCAATAATGAAAAGTATCAGCTAATGGCAGAAACTAGTAGTCTTAGTAACGACCAAGCTATTTCTACTTATACTGTTGGCTCTCTTAATACTTCCATCACCATTGTGAAGCATTCGGACCCACAGTTTAAGTGGATTTTGTTTCATGTTAAACAAACTTGATTTTCTGTTATGTTCTCAGAGAAGTGGCCTACTTTTCCAATAAAATGTTCCATCTTCTTTCCACTCCTGTTGAAATGCTGCCCTCACGCTGAATTAGCTTGGAGTTGTTCTCCCTTGCTGCATGTTTTTTCTGTTGTTGTTGTTGTTTCTTGATGATACAGAAATCTTCTCCTTGTGTTCTTTTCTTCCCTTGTTTTCCAGTGCATCTTTTCAGCTGGCTGTCTTTTCTGCCCCCTCCATTTTGCCCCCTGAGATTCAGTCGCTAGTGTGTCTGTCCTAATGGCTACCAGACTAAACAAGTCACTCACTTAGAGAATGTCTGTCCTAGTTTTCCTGTGTTCTTGTTGACACTCCTTTTTTCACGGCCTTTCATGTTGTTTCCAGAGTCTAGCCTTTGCCTGTTCTGCCTTTCTTCTTCTGTTAAAGTTTTTCTGTATGCTTTGCACTTTTCTTTGTTATCAGCTAAGTACCTCTGATACTTCTCTGGATGCTCTGTTCATTTCTGCCTGTATACTTTGACCCTCTCAGCATTTGACACAGCTTTTCTTGGGCTTGGGGGTGGGGTTTGGGGATGAAGGTTCAAGGGCTTTGGCCTGGCTCTCTCTTTTTTGCCAGTCGTTGGCATCTTCGTGGTTCCATATATATATAATGACTTTTATTGAGACATCTACGGGCAAACAGATGAGGGTTACAAGGATTGAATGGGCGAGACTCGCCAAGAGGGAGGGACAATGTAGGAAAAGAAAAAGTGTCATGTGAAAAAAGAAGACATGTGACACATATTTTTATTTGTTTGATATGGTTTTAACATTTATAAAACATCTGTGTGTCGTCAGCTTATTTCACACACACACACACACACATACACACACACACACACACACACACACACACACACACACACACACACATTTTGTTGTTGTTGACGTGGAAACTGTGATGGTGACAACTGCGCTAAAACTGAGTGAGAAGAATAAGAAGTAACAAAAAACCCAAAAAAAACAAAAGAACTAAGTAGTGAGCAATGGTTTTTTTTAAAATCTCAGAAACATTTTAATCATGATTTTGAAGAATTCTTTTCTTGGTTTCTTGTCATAATGAAATCAGCCCGTTCTGCTTGTTAAATTTGACTTTTGCCAGCTTTAAAGTTTTGTTTTGAACATTTATTCTAACATTTAGAAAATTAAGGATTTATGGGGGGGGGGGGTTTTATGGATAACGAAAAGTGAAATCTCATCATTGTAGTTGGAAACTTCTTTGAAATTCATGTCACAACCGTTCACCTTTTCCCTTTTAAAATTTTTGCTTTTTAAAATTAAAGTATGTATTGGTTTTTTGTACATCTAATTTCATCAGTGCTGAAATTCATATCAAGAAAGCAGCCCGTCATCAGTCTGCTGCAAAATCACGCGGAAGAAGGTGGGGAAGGGAGAGAAGGAGTGACGGTCGTGAGGAGAAACTCCAAACAGTGTGTGTTCATGAGCGAGCATGCGTACTTCCGACAACTATTACGCTGAAGATTGACGACAGCACAATTGTTCTGTTCCTTCCACCAAATTATCAATGGAAACATGCTGTGTATGAAAAGGAGAAAAGGTATGAGAAGACTCATTACAGTCGGTAATGGAAACCTTGCAGTTTCATTTCCTGTCGCGACCAACATATCAGTGAGCTGTCATTCCGCCAGCGACTAACATAAACAGCAGTGACAGAAAGGCGGACTAACTGTGAATTTCGGTTTTTGCAACAGCGCTAGAGATAGATAAAATGGAACCGAAAACAAAGTGATGGGCAAACTGTTCAACTTTCTCTTCTTCCAGATCTTGCAGTCGCATCAAGCAACCAAAGCATCATCTTTCCCATCGCAACTGTCATACTCAGCCTGGCATTTACAGACGGAGAGGGAAATAATAACACAATCAACCGTTTGAAAATCAAATTCAATATTTACACTACAAATTTATTTGTTAATTACACTAATGAAGTGAAGAAAAACGTCAAAGACTTATATAGGGAGCAAAAAGTTTCCTAAAACTTTGAAGGGTTGGCACAAGAAACTATCGCACCTTCGTCTCCTGTCGCAACTGACACATTGCACACAAGCAGATCTATTTATTTAGAATGCACGTAAACTTTTCATCTTGCACAGAACAATTGTTTTCTTTAATCAAAGTGTGTGTGTCCTGATGACATTTTCAGTCTCTGTAAGCATCATGTCTTTAAAAAGAAAGACTAAATGGAGTCGAGTTTGTTAGCAAGGCCAGTTCATAGGCAAAGACGAAGTTTGAGCGCACATCCGAAATTGTAAAATTTCAAGTCTTAAAAAACACAGATTTACATTATTTTAGGCCATAACGATGTAACAATATTCTTTTTACAAGAAACTATTCATATTTTAATTAACTATTAAAAATGATGAAACAAACTAGCACACCTACCTTCAGTAATGCAGTTGCAGAAGGCTGGTACGGTCGTGACGTTTCCAAAGAGGATGGAAGACAAAGGATCCGCAGTCTAGAATGTAGGCCTACTCATAAAGTGACACGGTGGTGGAAAAAACCTAGGTGCCAGAGATATTTCAGGTCAAGGCTGAGTGCCCTGACCTGAAATCTTGGTGAGCTGACCCCAGTCTCAGAGTTCACATAGGGTTTCTGTTGTATGGTCGCGACCGTGAGGTGAGAATTGGAAGCGATGCCAAGTCTTCAATCCGCGATATGATGAACGAGCACAAGAACCGCCGTTTGTATGAATCAATCGTTCCCAATGTTGTGGACAGTTTTCTCCATTAGTTTTTGTAGGAAAGCATTCCCTAGAATGTTGAATAGTTGTGTACATGGAACATTAAGATGGACCAGAAAGCGGAAACCAAGTGTCACGACCGTAATGAAAAAATTGTTCGCCCATATATTTTTAATTTCATGGTACAGCAAAGATTTCATTTGGTGCAAATGTAGAAAGTTGTGTGTAAAGTTGAACATTTCATGTTATTTTTGTTTCAAAATAATCCGAAAGGGTCTTAAGAACAATCTGTTTACAATGTACATCTTCCTTTCACAAATCCGCCATATTGTTTCGTGCGTTTGCTCAGTTTATAACAACACAGATACAAACACTGAATACTTTTTTTTAGATTTTATTTTCTTTAGTTTAATAGAAATATCACACACAAAAAAAAACATATAGCACAATCATCCACTAACTTCAAATAAATTTAGTCTTCCAAGTGAGTTGCCCCAATGCCACACGTTTCCTGGGTGAAACTTTTCCGTCTATAGACGGAAATCCATCAAAATGACTTTCAATCTTGACGGAACTTCCATCAGTTTAAAAAAAAAAACATGATTTATCTGTTCCGATTTTGTGTTTGATCCAAGCTTTCAATCTCTTACCAGAAGTAGCTGTTTCTGTATTTCCGGCATCTTCACAGGCTAACATTGGTGCTTTTGGCTGACAACAAAAGTTTGCATGGTGCTCCGGAAAATTAAGTAGTCATGGCTTTTTTGAAAGAAGGAGATCCAGTTGCATGCATCAAGGGCCAAATTAGAAACAAATGGAGATGGCAATGGCTAAACGAAAATGATGATGAGGCAATGAAAATCACAAGTGGTGCAAGAAAGTGAATGTGGTCGGCACGTGCTTCTGTATCGTTTGCTCAAAAATGATCAGTTAACAGAGCGAAATGGAAAAAAAGAAACTTCGAAGCCATGCTGATCACCCAGAGCACAAGAAAAACATGAACACAGTCGATTTGAATAGTAAAATGACCATTTTTTAAAGAATTTGTGAGGGAAATTTTGTTGATTTTTGGAATCTTTGATCAGTTCAGATTGGGTGAGAAAAATTTTCCCTTTTTGAGTTTTTATAATTTATATTCTGGTTTATTTCTACCCTTTTAGACTTCAACTTTCCTGAATTTGTACAATCAGCCATAAGTATTATTTTTTATCCGTTATGAATTAATGGAACATAAAGTGTAACAGTAAGTTACTAAAGCATGGTACAGTTAAGCTTTTTACTGCAGAAATCATGTTACAATTAAGCTTTTTTTGGTGCAGGAGAGCCAACGAAATAGGCCAAAAAAAATTTAGAAATTCTGTTTCGCTCAGGGGGGCTTTGCCTGCCCCCTGGAACCCCCAACGGGGCACTTCCCCTTTACCTAGGCGGCCCCTGGACCCTGGCCTTATTTCATTCAAATCAAGTTTTGTAGGTTTCCCCCCATGTAATAGCAGTATGTGTGTATGATCATGTGTGTTTATGGTAATAGTAATGTGTGTGTGTGTGTGTGTGTGTGTGTGTGTGTGTGTGTGTGTGTGTGTGTGTGTGTGTGTGTGTGTGTGTGTGTGTGTGTGTGTGTGTGTGCAGGTGAATGATGAAGAGATCTTGGCTCACCGCAATGTGCTGGCCATCAACAGCGAATACTACCACAGCATGTTCGCCCAGGGTTTCAGTGAGGCGCAGGCAAGGGAGATCACCCTGATGGATGGCAGCATCGACCCCACATCTGCTCGGACACTCATCGACTTCATGTACTCTGGGAAAACTCACAGGTGAAATGTGCTTTCTGGCAAAGTCAAAGTCAAAGTCAGAATTGTATTTCCAGATCCAGCATTGAAGAAACAATAATTGTGCTTTTGTACATCAAGCTGTCCTTATTTTAAGACAAAACAAGCAAATGGATGATGAAAAACCTGATAAACATAAAGATGAACAAAGCTTAGTGGTAGGGACAGTGTTAGAGGCTGATCATACCTCAGTTTTGACATGTTGACAGCAGGGACGGTGTTTGTAGCTGATCGTGGTTTTATGTTGACAGTAGGGACGGTGTTCGTAGCTGATCATGGTTTTATGTTGACAGTAGGGACGGTGTTTGTAGCTGATCGTGGTTTTATGTTGACAGTAGGGACGGTGTTTGCAGCTGATCGTGGTTTTATGTTGACAGTAGGTACGGTGTTTGTAGCTGATTGTGGCTTTATGTTGACAGTAGGGACGGGTGTTTGTAGCTGATCGTGGTTTTATGTTGACAGTAGGGACGGTGTTTTGTAGCTGATCGTGGTTTTATGTTGACAGTAGGGTACGGTGTTTATAGCTGATCGTGGTTTTATATTGACAGTAGGTACGGTGTTTGTAGCTGATCGTGGTTTTATATTGACAGTAGGTACGGTGTTTGTAGCTGATCGTGGTTTATATTGACAGTAGGGATGGTGTTTATAGCTGATCTTGGTTTTATGTTGACTGTAGGGACGGTCTTTGTAGCTGATCGCGGCTTTTGTTGACAGTAGGGACAGTGTTTCTGGCTGGTCATGGTTTTATGTTGACAGAAGGGGCAGTGTTAGTAGCTGTTTGTGGCTCAGTGTTGACAGTAGAAAACAGTGTTTGTGGCTGATCATGCCTTTGTTGACAGCAGGGACAGTGTTTGTGGCTGATCGTGGCTCAGTGTTGACAGTAGGGACAGTGTTTGTGGCTGATCGTGGCTCAGTGTTGACGTGATGGCAGTGGGGGCAGTGTTTGTGGCTGATCGTGGCTTAGTGTTGACGTGTTGACAGTAGGACAGTGTTTGTGGCAAATCATGGGTCTGTGTCAACAGGTTGAAAGTGATTGGAGACTGTGTTCAGGGCTGATCATGGTTGATTGTTGACAGTGATTGGGGGCATTGTTGAGTGCTGATTGTTGACAGTGATTGGGGGCATTGTTGAGTGCTGATTGTTGACAGTGACGGGGGACAGAGTTTTGGGCTGATCATGGTTGCTTGTTGACAGTGACTGGGGATAGAATGACTGATCGTAGCTGATTGTTGACATATTGACAGTGATTGGAGATGTTGTTTGTGGCTGATCATAGCTGATCGTTGACTTGTTGACAGTGATTAGGGACAGTATGGCTGATTGTAGACGTATTGACAGTGATTGTGATCAGTACTGATGACTGATTGTTGATAGATTGACAGTGATTGGGGACAGTGTTCGTGGATGATCATGACTGGTTGTTGACTTGTTGACAGTGATTAGGGACAGTATGGCTGAACATAGCTGCTTGTTGACATATTGACAGTGATTGTGATCAGTACTGATGGCTGATTGTTGATAGATTGACAGTGATTGGGGACAGTGTTCGTGGATGATCATGACTGGTTGTTGACTTGTTGACAGTGATTAGGGACAGTATGACTGAACATAGCTGATTGTTGACATATTGACAGTGATTGAGGTCAGTATTGATGGCTGATTGTTGATGGATTGACAGTGATTGGGGACAGTGTTCGTGGCTGATCATGGCTGGTTGTTGACATTTTGACAGTGATTGGGGTCATCAGTGTTCATGGCTGTTCATGGCTGATTGTTGACATGTTGACAGTGATTAGGGACAGTATGACTGAACATAGCTGATTGTTGACATATTGACAGTGATTGGGGTCAGTATTGATGGCTGATTGTTGATGGATTGACAGTGATTGGGGACAGTGTTCGTGGCTGATCATGGCTGGTTGTTGACATTTTGACAGTGATTGGGGTCATCAGTGTTCATGGCTGTTCATGGCTGATTGTTGACATGTTGACAGTGATTGGGAACAGTGTTCAAGGCCTCATCATGGCGGCTGACCTGTGGCAGATGACAGAGGTGAAGAAACTTTGTGAGGACTACATGGAGCGACTGATCGATGCTAACAACTGTCTGGGTAATGCACGCTCGCACACACACACACACACACACACACACACACACACACACACACACACACACACACACACATACACACACACTCTCACACTGCACAGAGTGACTGATTGACCACAGCAGCTACCTGGGTAATACACACTCATACATGCACATACACACATTCACACACACACACACACACACACACACACACACACACAAACACACATGTATACAGAGCCATACACACATACGCATGCACGCACACACACACACACACACACACACACACACACACACACACTATGCAGACACACACACAACACTGCATGGAGTGTCTGAGTTTCACACACAGTAACGTCTGTTTTGACCATAGCAAACACATTGACCATAGCAACACACACCCATACACACACACACACACACACACACACACACGCGCACGCACACACGCATGCGCATGCATACAGGCACACATATCATACTGCATGGAGTGGTCTGATGGACCACAGCAACTGTCTATATGATGCACGCGCGCACGCGTGTGCACACACACACACACACACACACACACACACACACACACACACACACACACACACACATTCGTCTAATATCACTAAATGTGGAAAGACGTTAAATTGAAAACACAACAACAACAACAACACACACACACATATGCACACTGATACATACACAGAGACACTCACTGGTTCACACGGATGCTTGCAAGCACACATAACACATCTGTGTGTTCCATGGGCAACTGAGGGGAGGGGCATATGGCATGTTAGTGCAACATGCACTGCTGTGTTGGGGTGTGTGAATGGGGTGTTAGTGCAGGTATGGAGAGACCCTGGGAGATACACTGCTGTAAATGTCACGGTGGTGGGGTGTGTGAAGGGGGGTGGTAGTGCAGGTATGGAGAGACCCTGGAGAGATACACTGCTGTAAATGTCACGGTGGTGGGGTGTGTGAATGGGGTGGTAGTGCAGGTATGGAGAGATCCTGGGAGATATACTGCTGTAAATGTCATGGTGGTGGGGTGTGTGAATGAGGGATGGGCTGTTAGTGCAGGTATGGAGAGAATCAGGGAGACCTACTGCTGTGAATAGCATGGTGTTGGGGTGTGTGCATGAGGGATGGGGGTGTCAGTTCGGGCATCTAAAGTCGGGGAGATGTTGGGTCGTTGTTCTGTGACTGTTATTGTAAGAGTGTGTGTATCAGGTATGGATTGTTCTCTCATAGTGACAGTGTGTGTATGAGGGGTGGATTGTTCTATTATTGTGACAGTGTGTGTATGAGGGGTGGATTGTTCTATTATTGTGACAGTGTGTGTATGAGGGGTGGATTGTTCTGTCATAGTGACAGTGTGTATATGAGGGGTGGATTGTTCGATTATTGTGAGTGTGTGTATGAGGGGTGGATTGTTCTCTCATAGTGACAGTGTGTGTATGAGTGGTGGATTGTTCTGTCATTGTGACAGTGTGTGTTTGAGGGGTGGATTGTTCTGTCATTGTGACAGTGTGCGTATGAGGAGTGGATTGTTCTGTCATAGTGACAGTGTGTGTATGAGTGGTGTGGTTGTTGTGTCATAGTGACAGTGTGTGTATGAGGAGTGGATTGTTCTATTATTGTGTGTGACAGTGTGTTCTATTATTGTGACAGTGTGTGTATGAGGGGTGGATTGTTCTGTCATAGTGACAGTATGTGTATAAGGGGTGGATTGTTCTGTCATAGTGACAGTGTGTGTATGAGGGGTGGATTGTTCTATTATTGTGACAGTGTGTGTATGAAGGGTGGATTGTTCTGTCATAGTGACAGTGTGTGTGTATAAGGCGTGGATTGTTATGTCATAGTGACAGTGTGTGTATGAGGGGTGGATTGTTCTGTCATGTGACAGTGTGTGTATGAGGAGTGAATTGTTCTGTCATAATGACAGTGAGTGTATGAGGGGTGGATTGCATTAAACGGCTGTCAGTCAGCTCTGTCAGGCCGAAGTTTTGTGGCAAATGCAGGCATAAGATAGTCACGTGACGCCCACCCTACTTCCGATTACGGAAGATGCCGAAGATCGTGTACTGTCCGTCATTCTACTTCGGCCTGTCGCCCAAGCAAGATAGTCTTGTGCTCTGTCTCGCCTATACTTTGCCTTTGTGTAAAGATTGCTGTGTTTGCACTCTGTACTCATTTATCTGTGGCTTCCGCTTATATCTTGACGTGTGAGGTTATCGGATGGGCTAGCATTCTAACCTTATTCGCTGAAATTTTTTCTCGCGATCGTGGTGCTCCCGGTTCTTGTCTATTTGCGTAACCGGTTCGAGGTTGACGGCATTTTCCATCGCCACGTCCCTCTCGCGTTTTCTCGGCCTCCCTTTGTCCATCGGCCTTGCATTCTCACTCGCCTTTACGGCCTTTTGCCCCTAAATTCCGATTTCTAATCTCGCCGTTACTTGTATCACGATTCCACTATCTCATCTGCGACGATCGCGGGTCGGTTTCGTCGCCATCTTGTTTTGCGCCAGTCTCCATTCCTTGTCGCACCAGCTTTCTAGCCCACGCAATTACACGTGGTTTGTCGTTCGGAATTGCTTCCTACATTTGTTTACACCCCTCCCATTCATTGCCACATTTTTCGATCGGCGTCGTGTGCGTGGCGATCGCATCGCCCTTCGGCATTGCTGTTACACGTGGCGTTACTCAGCACTTTTGGTTCACGCCACTGTCGTTGCCCACGCACGGTTTCGTTCATCGCTACTGCGTTTCTGTCACTGTGCGAGCTTGTTTACTTTTATATTTCCATTGTGTTATATTGCTATTGTGTGCGCACGGTCGATCGACCTGTATACCCTCCTCGATCGACCGTCGTGTTACGATCGTGTGCTCGGTTTTCACAACCTCCCGCGCGACGATCGTGAGCCGGTCTCGTCGCCATCTTTTTTTGCGCCGGTCTCCCTCTCTTGTGCACCAACTTCTAACCCTCGGTATTTTACGTTTTTTTTTTCGCCCTGAATTTGCTTCCTCAATTGGTTTGCACCCCTTTTTTTCAGTTGTCACAATTCTCGCTCGCCTTCGTGTCCTTAACGATCGCGATCGACCGGCGTCATTGTATTTACACGTGGCGTTACTCAGCACTTTGCCCCCCCACGCCACGGTCGCTTCTCACGCACTGTTTCGCTCATTTCTGCTGCGCTTTGTGTCCCTGTACGGACTTGTTTACCTGTATATTCCATTGTGTGCGTTGTTTACATTTTTTTTATTTTATTGTGTGCGCACGATCGATCGGTCGACTTGGTTATCCTCCTCGATCGACCGTCGTGTGTCTCCCGTTTACGATCGTGTGCTCCGGTTTTCGCTCGGCGCCATCGCCCAATATGGTGAAGGACTCGGCTGGGTCGAGCAATAACTCTGACGTTCAGAGTTCGCTCACATTCCCGGAGGACCCACGAGTTGGTTCCAACCCCGAGCGAACCGTCCTCCTCCTTGGGAGAACGGCCGGCCGCGGTAGACGGAGACGTCCCTCCCGCGGAGGGGACGCGGGAGTCTCCCTCCTCTACCCGACCGACGGACGCACGACCGTTGCGTTCGAAAGCTAGAAGGCAACCGGCTGCGATTTCTAAGTGCCTTTCGTTCAACCTGCCCAGAAATCTAAGGGCAAGGCCCCCCTTAAGGGACCCCGTCTAGCCAAGAAATCCGAGCGGGATTCCGCTTCTCCCCCAGCCACCCTGCCTTCTAGCTTTCCTGCGCATAGTCAGACATCCACTTACTATGCCGAGTCACGCGACCCCCGGCCCGGGGACCTTTGCCGGGCCGCCGCGGACAGGCACGGGTGACGGCCTTGGGCTGGAACCCCCACCCGTCACTCGCACTTATGGGACGCGCGGGTCCACTTCTTCCCCCCATCCGGACTCGCCGTCTCACGACGCTCTCCCCCACCGTGCACAGGTGCAGCCAACACCCCTGCACGAGGAGCGTCCAGTTATCTCCGGACGCAGTTTTATGGCCACGTCTTGGCACGACCATGCACATGTCCATAACTCTGGGCGTATGGGAACACCGAGTGCATCCACCGTTGTTGTGAACATACACAAGACGGCCGACCAACCCCCCGCTCGCCCGTCGCAGGTTCCCCTAGGGGTTCAGGACGTTCGGGGTCCGACCTACTCGGCCCCCATTTGGGCAACGTCCTCGGTCCCCCGTTCCTCCGGGGGGAGGATCTACCAGCGGGACCACGGGTAACCTGTCCCATTCCACTGGGACCCGGCACACTCCCGGGGGGAAACCACATACCAGGGTCGATTACTATTCCCCCCCTGCTGCCCAAGGACCCCCCGGTCCCCCCGGCGAGTCCCTGCACAGTACTCTGGGCCGCCACAGCCCGCTTATCTCCCCGGGGACCAGTGGCTCTATGCCCCCGAGAGGGACCAGTGGCTCAATACACACACCCAACCTGAACAACAATTTGGTCGATTGTGGCACCCAACCTCGCAGACTTGGGTCGACCTGGGTCTCCCACCTCGGGCGCTGTCCGATCGGCAGTCCGGGCTCTCCCACCCCAGCCCGTCTGCCGAGCATAGAGCCACGAGGGTCCCGCCCCCCCCCCTCCCCCCGCCACCACCCTACCAGGGCGGGACCCTCGCGCACGCGCACCCGCGCAGTTGCCCCCTGAGGAAGACCTCCCTTCCCAGGAACTTGACTCCCCACAGCCTGAGGACGACTACGATGAGGACTTCTTCTCATCCCTTTATGACATCCACACCATTGAACGTTTTCGACCGGACTTCGTGTCGAGGGACGCCCCTCCCTCTGCCGATCTTGGCCTTCCCTGAGATCGTTGGGCTGCCCCCAGCCCAATACTCCAGACTCAGAATTGTCGCACCTCAGTCACTCACTTCGCTGTGGGAGAGTCCGGCAAAACGCGCCAGGGGTGCAGACGCCGTCCCCACGCCGGGTCAAGACCTGCCCCCGGCACCCAATGCGGCCCCCTTCGGCGCCCTACTTGGGACCCACAGGAAGCACCCAGTTGCCTCCCTCTTTGCCGACAATCCGGTTACCAGGGAGTGGGCCATCTCCCAATCAGATTGTCGCCTGATACCCAACCGGGCCCCCCCTACTTCGGCCACCATCCCCTTTAAGCGCTAAAGGACTGGGACCGAGTAGCCCGGATGGGCATCTTACACACCACTGCAGGGCATGCCTACCTTAGCATGCTCTTGCAGAGGGCGGAGGTACTCTGGCCTGGGGATGACGGCGCCGTCCCAGTGCCTTCGGATACAAACTCCGAACCACACCAGGACGAACCTCGCTTATTCAGCGACCCCTTTTTATGCGACACCTAGTTAACAGGATATCGCATCACTTGGCGGCTGCGGCGGACAGCGCAGCAACAAGCCATTTTAATTGTCTGCTAGTGGCTAGAGACGCGGTGCTTGCACGCTCCTCACTCTCCCCGGCACTCAGGGCATCCCTACGATGTGTCCCGGGCCAGGATCACTCGCTCTTTGGCGAGCACTCCACCTCGGCTATGTCTCTCTCTCTCTCGCTCGAGGAACGCAAGCAGGCGGCGTCCTTTGCCCCCCGGCCTCAGCCACGCCTTTCCAGGCCCCCCAAGCGGCCTTAACTCACAGAGGCCTAAACCTAAACCTCGCCAAAATTTTTGGTTTGGCCAGCAAGCACGGCCCCGCCGGTGACTGGAGGACACTCCCGTAGTGCGCATGGAGCTGGCCCAACCTGCCCAGCAAGGCACCGGCCCACTCTTCCCTTCCCCCCATCTGGACCATCGGCTCCCCTGGCGGGCAACCTCTCCCGGCCGCCTGCCAGTGGCGACGTATGGGCCTCAGCCCCTGGGTAGTGTCGGTTCTTCAGGACGGGTTTCGCCTACCGTGGGCTCACCGTCGTCCTCTCCCTCATCGCTCTCCTCCGTCCCCCCAGCGACCCCCCCACCTGCCCAGGCGGACGCCCTTCGCCTGGAAGTCCTCGAACTCCTCAGAAAGGGGCCATCACCGAAGTTTTCCAGCCCAACCCCGGGTTTTTACTCCCACCTGTTCGTGATCCCCAAACCTTCGGTGGGATGGAGGCCCATCCTTGACCTTTTTCTCCCCTCAACAAGTTCCTCAGACATACCTAGTTCAAGATGGACACGCCCTCCCAGATCAGAGACTCCATCCATCACGTAGATTGGGCTACCTCCATAGATCTGAAAGATGCGTACTTCCAGATCCTTATTCACCCCCGGCGCACAGACGTTACCTCCGGTTTGTCTGGCAAGCTCGAGTGTTCCAGTTCAAAGCTCTCCCCTTTGGCCTCTCCCTGGCACCCTTCCTCTTCACGAAGGCGTTCCGATCTCTCTCCCAACACAGTCCCTCGAACTATACACAGACGCCTCCAACTCGGGCTGGGGGGCCCACTTGGGGACAGTCATGCCTCGGGGATGTGGGACGCACAGATGGCTCGCCTCCACATCAACATATTAGAATTGGAAGCGGTCAGGCTGGCCCTCCTCCACTTCCACATCTATCTCTCACCGACTGGTTCTCCTCCTCACGGACAACACGTCGGTAGCCCATTACATCAACAAGGGGGGGGGGGGGGGGGGGGCTCACTCCATCGGCCTCTCTCTACGGACAGAGGCCCTCCTTCGCTGGTGCCACGCACGGGGAGCCACCCTCCGTGCGAGACACATAGCGGGGACACGCAACATCCTGGCAGACACTCTCAGCCGGTCAGGGACCCTTCTGCACACAGAGTGGACCCTGAACAAGCTGACACTAACCACCGTCTGGGAACACTGGTTCAAGCCCATGGTCGACCTATTTGCGACCCGGTACAACCATCGACTCCCCATGTATGTCTCTCCACTCCCCGACCCCCGAGCGTACGCGGTCGATCGCTCTCTCCCTCCCTCCCCTGGACGGGACTCCTCGCCTACGCCTTTTCCCCCTTCCCCATACTTCACAAAGTGATCAGGAAGGCCAGGCTGGAGAGACCCAAACTCCTCCTCATAACCCCGTGGTGGCCGACTCAGTTGTGGTTCCCGGACCTCAGGTCCCTCACTCACGTTCCCCCTCTCCAGCTAGCCCCTTGGTGGGACTTACTCAGACAACCTCGCTCGGGCCTCCCTCACTCCAATCCCCAGATGCTTCGCCTACACGCTTGGCTTCTATGCCAGCCAAATTGCGACCACCGCGATGAGAGAGATGGGTCACGTGGTGCACGGCTAACTCGGTCCCCTACCTCCTCCCCCCCTCCAACATCCACATAGGCAAGTTCCTATCCCACCAGATAGGCAATTTCCTATCCCACCTTTCATCCTCTCGAAAGCTCTCTGCTAGTTCCATTCGGGGCTACAGATCGGCGTAGGCACCACCATCTGACAGCTGGGGCGGCCCATCATTCGACAATAACTTTCTCCTTAGAGAACTATCGGGGGGGGGGGGTGGCCCTACGGGAAGCTCAGTCCCCCCTAGGCGCGCTCCCATGTGGGACCTCTTTCTGGTTCTTGACTCCCTCAGAAACCCCCCTTTCGAGCCCCTCCGTGCTATTCCCTTTGTCATTCTCCCCTTCAAGACCACCTTCCTTCTCTCTCCCTGGCCTCAGCCAGGAGGCGAAGTGGGATTCAGGTCCTCAGTTGTGACCCTCGGGACATCGCCTTTCTCAGAGACGGATCGGTCTCGCTTAGTTCCTGCCTGAGTTCTTAGCGAAGAACCAGGAACCGGGCACGACCTCTCCTTCCCTGGTTATCCGCTCCCTAGCGGATATCTTAGGCAGCGAAGGCAGGGGACATGGACCTATGACCCTCTAGGTGCCTCAGATACTACTGGGAGCGTTCCCACCCCAGGCGTTCCTCTCAGAGAAGCCTCCTTATTTCCATCAACCCCAACAACAAAAGACATCTCGGCGGGCTGATTTTTCTAGGTGGCTATTCTATACTATCAAATCTGCCTATGCCCAGGCCCACAAAGACCTCCCAGCCCTTTCCCCTCGAGCCCACGAGGTCAGAGCGTTGGCCATGTCCACAGCGTTCCAGCACTCTGTCCCCCCCGTGTGCCATCTCCTGGAGGCAGCCTACTGGCGTTCGGAGAACCCTTTCATAAACTTTTATCTAAGGGACATCCGCATGACCAGGGCTGATGGTTCTAAGGGGTTTTCATTTGTGGCGGCCAATGCAGCCATAACAGTTAACCCAGGAACCATTAGGGCGCTCGGCCCTCCTCCTATTCCTTTAAATTCTGCTATGGTCTGACATGGTATAGTATACGACGCCAAAAATGGGGAGTTTGTATTATACTCCCTGTTTGGCTAAGTATACTTACCATGTCAGACTCTAATGCCCGCCCTACCTTCCCCGCTAGCGCCAAGGTTCCCTGGGGTTGCCTTGCGCGCAGGCCTCGTTGAATGACGGACAGTACACGATCTTCGGCATCTTCCGTAATCGGAAGTAGGGTGGGCGTCACGTGACTATCTTATGCCTGCATTTGCCACAAAACTTCGGCCTGACAGAGCTGACTGACAGCCGTTTAATGCTATGGTCTGACATGGTAAGTATACTTAGCCAAACAGGGAGTGAGACTTCAGCTTCTCTGACCCTCTCTTCCTGGTTTTCTATGTTTCACCTCCCATCTGTCCTCTCCCATCAACCTCATAGCATTTGTCTGTCTGTCTGTCTGTCTGTCAGCCCTCTCCCTGTCTGGCTGAGGGTCAGTTACAACCATGGTGTTTTTCTGTCACTCTGTAAGTGTGTCAGTCACTGCCATAGTGCTTTTTTTCTTTCTCTCTGTCCTCTTCCCATCTCTTTGTGGGTCAGTTACCACCATGGTGTTTGTCTCTCTGTGTGTGTCTGTCTGTCCTGTCCCTGTCTATGGGTCGATTACCACCATGGTGTTTGTCTCTGTCTGTCTGTCCTCTCCCTATCTGTTGGTCAGTTACCACCATAGTGTTTGTCTTTGTGTGTCTGTCTGTCTGTCCTCTCCCTATCTGTGGGTCAATTACCACCATAATGTTTGTCTCTGTGTGTGTCTGTCTGTCTGTCCTCTCCCTCTGTCTATGGGTCAGTTACCACCATAGTGTTTGTCTCTGTGTTTGTTTGTCTGTCTGTCCTCTCCCTGTCTATCTATGGTCAATTACCACCATAGTGTTTGTCTCTGTGTGTCTTTCTGTCTGTCCTCTCCCAATCTGTGGGTCACTTACCACCATAGTGTTTGTCTCTCTGTGTCTGTCTGTCTGCCCTCTCCCTATCTGTCTATGGGTCAGTTACCACCATAATGTTTGCCTGTCCTCTCCCTATCTGTGGGTCACTAACCACCATGGTGTTTGTCTCTGTGTGTCAGTCTGTCTCTGTCCTCTCCTATCTGTCTATGGGTTAATCACCATAGTGTTTGTCTCTCTGTGTCTGTCTGTCCTCTTCCTATCTGTGGGTCACTTACCACCATAGTGTTTGTCTCTCTGTGTTTTCTGCCCTCTCCCTATCTGTCTATGGGTCAGTTACCACCATAGTGTTTGTCTCTCTGTGTGTCCTCTCCCAATCTGTGGGTCACTTACCACCATAGTGTTTGTCTCTCTGTGTCTGTCTGTCGCCCTCTCCCTATCTGTGGGTCACTTACCACCATAGTGTTTGTCTCTCTGTGTCTGTCTGTCTGTCCTCTCCCTATCTGTCTATGGGTCAGTTACCACCATAGTGTTTGTCTCTGTGTGTCTGTCTGTCTTCTCCCCATCAGATAGGTAGAGATAGATTTACTCCACTATATCTGTCTGTCTTCTATCTGTATATCTATCTATCTCTCTGTCTGTCTGTCGACCTGTTTATCTACCTATCTATCGAGTCTCCACAAAAGTTTCAAGTTCCTATTGTACATCATCCAGTGCTCATGTGATGATCGGGGGAGACTTTACCCTACCAAGATGGGACTAGGAGTCAACCACTCTGAAGATGAAAACATCTTATGTTGAACTTCACAAGGAGTTCCTTGAGACAGTTAGGGGCCATGGTCTCAAGCAGATGGTCACTGAACCTACCAGACTCGGAAATACACTCAACTTAGTCCTTACTCTCCTAGTACCGAGAGTCGAAATCGTCATGGGTGTATCGGATCATGAAATCGTGTACTGCAAGTATAATGCGTATGTCCAGAAGACAAAGCAGAATCCGAGAAAGATTCACCTGTACAACAAAGCCAACTGGGATGGGATGAGAGGCGTCATGATGGAAATAAGTAGCAGTCTGGATACGGAAGAGAGTAGCCTTTCAACCCATGGACTTTGAACCAAGTTTAAGGCAGCTTACTCTGAGGCAGCAGAAACTTATGTTCCATCCAGACAGGCCTGCCCAAAGTTCAGCAAACCGTGGGTTACTCCAGAGCTAAACAAACTCATCAGTAGGAGGGAACAAATGTACAAGATGAAGAAAAAGGGCATCCAGGAACTCATCGACCAATGCCAAAACCTGAAAAGGATCATCCAGCGCAAACTCTGGCGCGCATATTGGCCATACATAAATGACTCCATCACTGAAACCTCCCCGGGTGAACCTCCTTCACTTAAAAGGTTCGGGACCTACATTAAGCACTAGAGGACAGCAAAAGTAGTATGTTTCACCACTTAGAGTGAATGGCAGACTGATTTCAGAGCCAAAGGATCAAGCAGAAACTCTGAATAAACAATTTCAGCCTGTGTTCACGGAAGGAAAAAAACCTACTCGAGGGAGGAGTTTCAAGAGAAATGCCAGATGAGAGATGCTGACTTTCCTGAGCTGTCCGTATCCAGATCTCCAAAGATGGTGTCCTAAAGCTCCTCAAAGGATTAAATCCATACAAAGCCTGCAGACCCGATGAGATCATGCCCAGGGTACTGAAGACCCTTGCATCTGAAGTTGCGCCCATACTGACTCGCATATTCCAATCCTCCATCAACACTGGAGTTTTACTCGGAAGACTGGAGGTCAGCAAATATCGCTCCAGTTTTCAAGAAAGGGGAGCACTATGATCCAGCCAACTACAGGCCAGTCTCTCTGACAAGTGTTCCTTGCATGATTATGGAGCACATTATTATCAGTGCTCTCATGAACCATCTAGAGAGTAACAAGATCCTTTCTCCACGTCAACATGGTTTCCCGCAGAGGAAGATCGTGCGAGATGCAACTCTTGGAATTTATGGAAGAGCTGACAGAGACGTTGGAAGAATGCAGTCAAACAGATAATACCGTCATGGATTTTGCCAAGGTTTTTGATAAGGTGAACCGCTCGCTCCTCCTCCACAAGGTACGTCAGTATGGAGTCCGGGGCCATGTCAGCAGGTGGATCGGTGGATTCTTGCAAGATCGCCGACATGTAGTTGTGGTTGATGGAACCAGATCAGACTTTGTCAGTGTCAAGTCAGGAGTACCTCACAGCTCCGTTTTAGGACCAAGTCTATTCCTCGCCTACATGAACAACTTGCCCAAAAATATCCCCGCACAGACATGAATCTTCGTGGATGACACAGCTGTCTGCCGGCTAATAACATCAAGCCAAGACCAAAGAGACCTGCAACATGATCTACAAAAACTTGAAAAGTGGAAAAGAGTTGGGACATGACTTTCCATCCTGGCAAATGTACCACTCTTTCAGTCATCAGCCCCAAACGTAAGAAAAAACTTATTGTCCCAGGCTATCATCTACACAGCCAGACCTTGGCAAATGTCACCTCGACCAAATACCTGGGGGTTACCATCTCTCAAGATCTAAGATAGAACCTCCCACATAAACAACATCACCAACAAAACCAACAAGACCCTCGGCTTCCTGAGGGCGCAACCTGAAGATCAGTGCCCATCACATCAAAGAGACTGCCTATAAAGCTCTGGTGTGCCCAGTCTTGGAATATGCAAGTACTGTTTGAGATCCCTACACAAACGAGCATATCAACCATTGAAGCAGTGCAAAGAAGAGCAGCCCACTTCATTTACAACAGGTACCACAAATATGCAAGTGTCCAACAAATGCTCAGCGAACTAGGCTGGACACCTTTACAGAGCTGGAGAAAGATCGCACGGCTCACTATGCTTTATAAGATCAGGCATGTCTTGGCACATGTGGACTTTGAAAAAGCTCTTCTGTCTAATAGAAAACCAAAACTTAGGGCTGCAACCTCACCTGACAGAAGATCAAGCTCTCACCAGCTCAGCCGCCTCAAGTGTCCACGATTACAGACTGAATTCCTTCCTGCCATGTACCATCCAGGAGTGGAACAACAACTTGACAGAGGCTGTCGTAACATCAGAGACTCTTGACCTATTGAGGTCAAGAGCTTCCAGCCTCCAGCAGTACTCTCTTTTTTTTTTTGCATCTGCCCCCTAAAGTGTCAGAATTATCAACTTGATGATTGTGGGCTCTTAATCGTGGATGATGATGATGATGATTATAAACGTCTGTCAATCTACCTACCTACCTACCTTACCTACCTACCTACCAACCTACATACCAACCTGCCCACCTACCCATCTGTTGAGCTTCAGAAAAGTTTCAGGTTCCTGTTGCACATCATTATAAACTTAAGGGCTGGTGAGATCAACAGAGATGGTTACAACCCAAAGTTCAGGATTGTTGGGATGGCCCCAGTCCACTTGCAGGAGTGGGGACCTTACCCAGCATGCACCCGTGGTATAGGTATTGCTTTGCGTATACATGTCTGTGTTTGTACATGCGTGCCCAGGTCATGATGGAGAGGATGTGGTGGTGAGGGCGTTGTTCCGATGGCTGGAATGCCATCCAAACCTGCCCAGTGCAGAGTGGAGTCCCCTCTTGACTGCCGTTCGTTGGTCTCTGCCGTTTCCCTGCCCTGCCGCCGTCAGTACCTGCAGCACCCCGCCCTCACCAGCCACCCAGGTCAGTGCTGACGCTGACAGCATGGGCTGAGACCTTAGGGGGTGGATGTGGTGGAGCAGGGTGGCCAGTATGGGACGGGGGGTTGGGGGGGGGGGGGGGGGGGGGATAGCCTGGGTCACACATGAAGTGGACTGGACTGGATTGGAGGTGGACAGCAGTGAGTGGGAAGCAGGTTGGATAGGACTGCAGTGAGTGGGAAGCAGGTGGATAGGACTGCAGTGAAAGGGAAGCAGGACTGCAGTGAGTGGGAAGCAGGTTGGATAGGACTGCAGTGAGCGGGAACAGCAGGTTGGATAGGACTGCAGTGAATGGGAGGTAGGTTGGATAGGACTGCAGTGAATGGGATAGGACTGCAGTGAGTGGGAAGTAGGTTGGATAGGACTGCAGTGAATGGGAAGCAGGTTGGATAGGACTGCAGTGAATGGGAAGTAGGTTGGATAGGACTGCAGTGAATGACTGCAGTGAATGGGAAGTAGGTTGGATAGGACTGCAGTGAATGGGAGGTAGGTTGGATAGGACTGCAGTGAATGGGAAGAAGGTTGGATAGGACTGCAGTGAATGGGAAGTAGGTTGGATAGGACTGCAGTGAATGGGATAGGACTGCAGTGAATGGGAAGTAAGGTTGGATAGGACTGCAGTGAATGGGATAGGACTGCAGTGAATGGGAAGTAGGTTGGATAGGACTGCAGTGAATGGGATAGGACTGCAGTGAATGGGAAGTAAGTTGGATAGGACTGCAGTGAATGGGATAGGACTGCAGTGAATGGGAAGTAGGTTGGATAGGACTGCAGTGAATGGGAAGTAGGGCTGGATAGGGTTGCAGTGAATGGGAAGTAGGTCGGATAGGACTGCAGTGAGTGGGAAGTAGTTTAGATAGGACTGCAGTGAATGGGAGTAGGTTGGATAGGACTGCAGTGAATGGGATAGGACACTGCAGTAAATGGGAAGTAGGTTGGATAGGACTGCAGTGAATGGGAAGTAGGTTGGATAGGACTGCAGTGAATGGGAAGTAGGTTGGATAGGACTGCAGTGAATGGGAGTAGGTTGGATAGGACTGCAGTGAATGGGAAGTAGGTTGGATAGGACTGCAGTGAATGGGAAGTAGGTTGGAAAGGACTGCAGTGAATGGGAAGTAGGTTGGATAGGACTGCAGTGAGTGGGAAGTAGGTTAGATGGGACTGCAGTGAATGGGAAATAGGTTGGATAGGACTGCAGTGAATGGAAGTAGATTGGATAGGACTGCATTGAATGGGATAGGACTGCAGTGAATGGGAAGTAGGTTGGATAGGACTTCAGTGAATGGGAAGTAGGTTGGATAGGAGTTCAGTGAATGGGAAGTAGGTTGGATGGGACTGCTGTGAATGGGAAGTAGGTTGGATAGGACTTCAGTGAATGGGAAGTAAGTTGGATGGGACTGCTGTGAATGGGAAGTAGGTTGGATGGGACTGTTGTGAATGGGAAGTAGGTTGGATGGGACTGTTGTGAATGGGAAGTAGATTGGATAGGACTGCAGTGAATGGGAAGTAGGTTGGATAGGACGGGGAGTGGACTGGATTGGATGGATGGATGGACTGCAGTGAATGGGAAGTAGGTTGGATAGGACGGGGAGTGGAATGGATTGGATTGGATGGACTGCAGTGAATGGGAAGTAGGTTGGGTAGGAGCAGAGCTTAATCTAGAGCACAGGATTGGTACAATCCCCCCCAAATCTGTTCCTTCCTGCAATTATTGAGTCTTAACGTGGGCAGACTCCCGCACAGTTGCAGAACTGCCCGCCCTGTTCACTGATCGTTGCGGGCGCTCGTTTGTCGTCTGCTTGAAAAACTGAAACTAGGACTGAGCAGGAGCGAATGATCTGTTGATATTGGTGTAAATCAACCAATCGGCTGCGTTCATCCTCCATCTCGATCACCAACGAGAAGTTGTGAGAGTTTGGGTGCCGTATTGGATATTTTCAAATTGAAGTGTGCACCCACCCTGTTCGATTTTGACTTTTGTGGAGGAAAAGGGGGGAAAAAAAAGATTCTGTGCCATGCGAGGGTGGAGAAGATCATGAAGAAACCGCGGTTGTTTAATCTAGATGATTTGATCAAGGTGTGTTGAAGTCTCTGTGTACAAGGTGGAGGAGGTATGTAATGGGTTGGAGGAGGGGGGGTGCCCCCTTTTTTTTATAGGGGGGGGGGGGATTGCCCCCCTTTTGTAAAAAATCCTAGATTAAGCTCTGTAGGAGGTGGACTGCAGTGAATGGGAAGTAGGTTGGATAGGACGGGGAGTGGAATGGGTCAGGTGTGGAACAGAATGGACTGGAAGTGGATATAAAGTGGATTGGATTGGATGTGAGGTGGATTGGATTGGATGTGGAGTAGATTGGATAGGATGCAAAGTAGATGCAAGTTGATATGCTGGTCTGCCCTGTGGATGGCCTGGATTGAATGTGTTTGTCTTGAGTGTTCTGGATGGAACTGAGATCATGAATGTTGTTAGAACTGCAGCAGTCAGCCTGTCCTGTACAGTGGATGTGTGAATGAATGTGTTCAGACCCACTGCAGCTGATGCAGTCGCTGATAGAGGCGAAGACAGATGGGAGTAGACAGCCGCAGACCACGCTGTACGTCATGGGAGGATTCCTGCAGTCACGCACTGGGTGAGACAGAAATGTTCTCCTAGCTCCAGACTGAATGACTCGGCCTTCTGTCTGTCTCTGTTGCTGCCCCTTTCTTACTCTCTCTTCCTCCCTCCATCTCTTGCCCCTCTCTCTCTTTCTTTCTTTGCCATCCACCTACTCCTAGACTCCACTATCTGTAACTCACTTATTTTGCCTTTGCTCTCCATCTTTATCTGTTTGATGCTCTTGCACCTCCCCTTCTCTCTCTCTCTCTCTTGGACAACAACCTCCAAAAGACCTGAATTTAAGTTTTGATATTGTCAACAAACTCAAAAATGCACAAATTTTACTTATCTCAAAGAAGGAAACGTTTTCCAGTTGCTCACACTGATGGCAATGGCGTTTTGAAGATTTGGACAAAAGTGATATTCTGTCTACTTCTTTACAGAGCTAAGACTATATGAACACTGAAACAAATGAAGATGATGAACTGCAGTATCCAAAACACACCAAAATTCGCACTTTTTTGCACAAATTCGCCACAGAGAACACCACACACAACTATGGCGGTTAGCGTCTTTCTTTTTCCCTGCTGCTGCTGCGGCTCGCAGTACGCGTGTTCACAGTGATTGGTTAATAGCTGGCCGCTTTATTTAGCTGCCGGCCAGTAAATGGCAGAGTCCCGCTCACACTAAGCGCAGAGCAAATGACGGGGTCTCTTGTGCCATGTCCTCCAAGCCAAAGTCCATGTCATAAAGTTGGATCAGGAAGAGTGGATGGAATACAGGCTGTAGTTTAATCTGCCTACGATCTCATGAAGTAGCTCTTTGTGTCTGGCAAGAAGAGGACAGAGTCATGAAGGCAATGGTAGAAGCAGCTGAAAATAAGTCCACCTGGATCTGGTGAGAAAAACAAAAATGAACTTTATGGGCTGAAATTACCTGTGCATAAGAGGTATCTGATAGCTGCCTGTGTATAAGAGGTGTCCAATAGCTATGTGAGACATCTATCCGAAGGCAACATGGTGGAGAGGCACCTGACCATGCAGGAGGTGCATAGGAGTCAAATCCTGTACATGACCTGGCCTTCTTAGAGTGAACAGAGTTCATGGCTAAAAAACTTGTCTGATGGGGGAGGGGGGGAGCCTTTGAAAACCCAGTGTCAGGTTCTCTGTAGAGTTTCTTCCTGCGAAGAGTCTTTGCTTGAACAGGTGGCTTTTTGGGTCTTCTTGTTTTTTGTTTTTTAGTTGTTCCTTCTGATGTTTGACAGATATCAAGACGGATGTTGCGTGTTAGCCCAAATGTCACAATTCAAGAGATCTGTGTTATGTCAAACCTTCAGATTTTAAGACACGTCTAGTGTTTGTCATGTCAGGCCTAGATGCCACATATTAAGGTGTATGTGGTTTGTGCTCTGTCAGGCTTGTGACAGATTTTACGACAAGTTAAGAAGATGTGAGTAATGTGTGTGTTGTGTCAGGCCCAAATGTCAAGTGTTAAGATGTAAGTGACATGTGTTAGGCTCAAATGTCACATGTTAAGATGTATGTGGTGTCAGGCCCAAATGTCATGGTGGAAGGTGTAAGTGATGTGTGTTGTGTCAGACTGAAATGTCATGTGTTGTGATGTAAATAATGTATTGTATCAGACCTGAATGTACATGTTAAGATATAAATGTCACATGTTAAGATGCAAGCGATGTATGTTGTGCCAGGCCCAAATGTCACATGTAAAGATATAAATGTCACATGTTAAGATGCAGGCGATGTATGTTGTGCCAGGCCCAAATGTCACATGTATTTTATGTGTAAGTGAGTGTGTTGTGTCAGACCTAAATGTCACATGTTAAGGTGCAAGTGACAGTGTTATGTCAGGCCCAAATGTACATGTTAATATATAAATGGTGTGTTGTGTCAGGCCCAGATGTCATGTGTTACGTAAATGGTGTGTGTGTTGTGTCAGACCCAAATGTCACATAAATATGTAAGTAACGTGTGTTGTGTTGGGCCTAAATGTCACATATTAAGATGTAAGTGATGTTGTTTCAGACCCAAATGTCCTATGTTAAGATGTAAGTGTTGTGTCAGACCGGGAAGTCACAGGTTAAGAATAAGATGTAAATGTTGTGTGTTATGGCAGGCTTGTGACAGATTTTAAGACGTGTTCTGTGTTGTGTCAGACCCAAATGTCACATGTTAAGATGGGAGTGTTGTGTCAGGCCCAGAAGTCACATGTTAGGTGTAAATGTGTGTTGCGATAGGCTTGTGACAGATTTTATGACGTGTGCTGTGTTGTGTCAGATCCAAATGTCACATGTTTAGATGCAAGTGATGTGTGTTTGGGTCAGGCCCAAATGTCACATGTTAAGATGCAAGTGATGTGTGTTGCGTCAGGCCCAAATGTCATTTGTTTAGATGTAGATAGTGTGTTGTGTCAGGCCCAGATGTTTGTGTTAAGATGTAAGTGGTGTGTGTTGTGAGAGACCCAGATGTCACATGTTATGTAAGTGACGTGTGTTGTGTTACGTGTTATGTAAGTGATGTCTGTTGTATCAGGCCCAGATATCATGCGTTAAGATGTAAATGATGTTTTTGTCGGGCCGGGATGTCACTCGTTATGCAAGTGATATGCGTTGTGTTGCACGTCATGGAAGTGGTGTGTATTGTGTCAGGCCCAGATGTTATGCATTATGTAAGTTTGTGCTGTGTCAGGCCCAGATGTCATGTGTGAAGATGTAAGTGATGTGTGTTGTATCAGACAGATGTCATGTGTTATGATGTAAGTGATGTGTGTGTTGTGTCAGGCCCAGATGTCATGTGTTAAGATGTAAGTGGTGTGTGTGTGTGTGTCAGGCCCAGGTGTTATGTGTTAAGATGTAAGTGGTGTGTGTTGTGTCAGCCCAGATGTTACATGTTAGATGTAAGTGGTGTGTGTTGTGTTAGGCCCAGATGATGTTAAGATGTAAGTGGTGTGTATTGTGTCAGGCCCAGATGTCGTGTGTTAAGAAGTAAGTGGTGTGTGTTGTGTCAGGCCCAGATGTCATGTGTTAAGATGTAAGTGGTGTGTGTTGTGTCAGGCCCAGATGTCGTGTGTTAAGATGTGTGTGTGTGTCAGGCCCAGATGTCGTGTGTTAAGATGTAAGTGGTGTGTGTTGTGTCAGGCCCAGTTGTCCACGCCTGAGGAGTGTGTGGAGAAACTGGACTCTTTGACCCGGAAATGGACGCCCTGTGCTGACCTGCCCATGCTCAGCTCGGCGGCAGTGGCCTTTAACCTTCATGGACACCTCTTCTACTGTGCTTGTGAACCTGTTACCGTAGCCCACAGTAGAAACACCATCACCCGCACAGACATCTTTTGAGTACAGCATCATGCGCGATGAATGGGTTGCCTGCTGATTCCAAGTTCTCTGTGGAAATCGTGGAACGCATTGACAGCTGTTTACAGGCAGATGGAGCGCTGGCCGTGTGTCCACAAAGTAGTGCCATCTACCTTGTGTCTCACTCAGAGGTGGCTGTCATCAATGTCAGTTTGATTAACGGTGACATAGTGTGTCCGAAAGTGCAGCTGTTGCCACGTCCATTTGACTATTTTACAGAACAACAGCGAAGCCATGCTGCCATTATGCTGGATGGCAATCTATATACGTTGTGGGTGGAGATCGACATGACGCTGGTCCTGACCCTGTCGCACTGCCAGGGTCATCGTGTTTGACCCTGTGCAGAAACAGTGGACCTCCCGAGCCAGTATGTTGGAGCCCAGAGTCAGGCCGGCTGTGGCTGCCTTGAGTGAGTCTGGCTGTTTTTGTCCTGCTGTTTTTGTTCTTGAGATATTGGTGGGCAGTAGCTCTTTTTTTTTTTCAGTCTTCCTTTCCTTGAGTAAGGCCATACTGGTAAATTGGTGTGGTATCTCTGGGATGACTGCTGACCTTTGTGTGACCTTTTCTAGGGACATGGGAGGCGTTAGGGCTGGGTGTTCCCATCGTTTTTTTAATCATGCATATCTCTTATCAACCTTCGAAGCATTCAGACTTGTGGTGAATATAGCGTTTAAATTGTGGAATTTTCTTAAATTGTACACACACACACACACACACACACACACACACATACAGAGATACGGTGAGAGAGGTCAAGCATGTGGGCAAAAAAAAAGTTGAGGTAGAGACACCTCCCATTTGTTTGACAGTGATTTTATTTGAAACAAACAAACAAAAACACTTTTTCCTACATGCGGATCTGTCCTCAGAGGGGAAGCTGTATGCTAATGGGGGGTTCAACACGAGACGTCTGGCCTCCATGGAGTGCTATGACCCCGCCACAGACCAGTGGACCTTACTGACCGCCATGCACAAGTACCGCAGTCACCACCAGCTGCTGGTCCTGCACAACTCCCTTTGGGCCATTGGAGGTCAGTGCCCATGGGTCGTCTGCTGGGGCAGGGCACCAGACATTGTCTGTAGAGGGCACTTTTTTTTTTTTTTTTTTTTTCCAGTTTCCGTTGTGGTGAAAACCAAACGGACTTAAAACATGTGTTTCAGCCTGTTTTGACAGTTTTCACTGCTGATTACTGCTGTTAAAGGCAACATGTGTGGCTGTTTCCAGAGTTGGTTACCATTGTGAACTCTTCTACTACCAAGGATTTCTGCTGCTTACTTACTGTTGTAAACCAAGTAATTGATAAAAGTTCATAAAAATTTTCACTTGTTTTTCATTAGAAAATCATAAAAATTAGAGTTGCGCATGAAATTTTGTGTACATGTGTAGAAATTAATGAAATGAAGTATGAAATGAAAATGAATTGGACATGAGTTTTCTAATATTGTCTTTTTCAAAATCTCTTGGCCAATGATCAAAATGGTAGACACACACTGATGGATCGCTGTTACTTATCTTCGTCCTCAGAATCACACAAAAGATCCCCGTAATCAACATAACTTCAAAGTTCTGCCACTTCACAATCTTTTTTGATGCGTTGAAGTTCACTTCCACTCATTTCTTCAGCAGTAAAACCCAGAAAGTTTTCATCATCGCTTGTAGCAGCTCTCGCCAGAAATCTTCGTTCATGTCCATTGCAAAAATTGCTCAGAATACGACTTTTTCTTTGGTTCAAACCAAAACAGACTGCGATTTGCAAAGCCAGTCTATCCAGAATCGACTGCGCATGCATGTATTAACAGAAAAGCGTGATGTAAGTCGCAAAAAAAAGAATGGATGGAAGGGAGAGACCAAATGGCCGCATGCATTCGGCAGTTGTACCCGCCCACGGCTCCTGTGTATAGCAGAGATCGTTGGCGGTACTACACGCCGATGGCAGTAGGAGAGTTAAATGCAACATGTTTGGCAGTTTTCTGAGCTGATAACTACTGTTAAAGGAAACATCTGTAGCACCTTTGTATACAGCATCATGTATGTACGTGACAGTCACATGACACTGTGCCCTGAGACTGCAGTGCGCAGGATTGATGGGTAGAGGACTAAATACAGGAATGACCTTCAAACAAACAAAAAAAGCCATCTCAGACAAGAGTTTGTGGACAAAGCGTTGAAGATGCCCAACAGGCACATAAAGTGAGCAAGGTGGTCAGGGCAGCAGATCATTTGGTGTGAAATGTGTTAGTGGCTGGAATGACTTGTCAGGCTATCTGTAGATTGAATTTATCTGATATGTGTGTTTGTGTGTGTGTTGTGTGTGTGTGTGTTGTGCGTGTGTGTGTGTGTGTGTGCAGGCAAGTCATATGCGGTGGCCAATGGGGGTGCCAGAAAAGTGCTGAACCTGTGTGAAGTGTACAATCCTGACTCCAACACATGGACAGAAGAGGAGGATCAGAATATGAAGTACGCACGGTGTGCCTTTGCCGCTGTTGCCATTTAACTCAGCACTGCAGGCATTCCACCCTGTCTACGCACTGCTGCTGCAACCATGGAACGCTGCTCTACAACCATGGAGCTCTACTCTGCAGTCAATGAACTCTGCATGGCAGTCAATGAACTCTACATTGCAGGGTTGAACTCTGCTCTGCAGTCATTGCGCTCCGCGTCGGAGTCATTAAGTTCTGTTTGGCAGTCTCACTTCAGCCATTGAATTCTTCATTGCAATCATTACACTCTTCACTGCAGTCATGTGAACTCTTCGCAGTCACTGAACTCCTCACTGTTGCCGTTGATCATCATCTGATGTGTGATAAAACAACAGTGCAGACATCTGTGTGTGTGTGCGTGTGCATGTGTGTATACATGCGTGCTTGTGCATACATTTGAGAATATATGCACCGCTTGAAAAAAAAAAAAAAATTTCCTTGCAAATTTTTGCTATCATTACTTTAATGATGGAAGGATTGTTAGCTTGCACTTGATTTTTTCCATTGCTACATTGTTTTTCTCTCTCTTTTCTCTCTCTCTCTCTGTCTCTGTCTCTCTATGTATATATATATATATATATATATGCATTTGCATATAATGATATATGAACCAAGGGCAAATACACCCATCTCTCTCCGAGAACTGGATGGCAAAATGTTTCTTTTCTTATGTGTCAATACTTTCTGCTGTTTGTGCTTTTTTTTTTTTTTTAATGGTTGAAATCTTTGTCATCTGAAGCTGTAAATTGTTGTATTTTCAAAACCTGCTGGAGCATGGTCGGTGCTTCTGTTGTCAAATGTGTGTCTCCGACTCCTCAGCAAAGAGGCACACCCAAACTCCTGGCTCAGGGCTGCATGGGATGCACCACATGAAGACGTCAGTCCAACTGATGACTGTGACACAGAGTGGACAGTCAGCAGTTGACAAGAACAGTGACTGTGGTGCTCTGTAGTGATGACTGTGACACAGAGTGGGCAGTCAACAAGAACAGAGACAAAGCATGAAAATTTTGTTTCAACTACGTATGTTCCTGTAAATTTCATTACTTACAAGGGTTGGATATCCTCAACAAAGAATGCAAGAGAAAAAATCAAAATGCAAATGAACAACAATACAGTTGAACTTGATCTATATCCATTGTATTAAAAAAAAAAAAGAAACACATAAATGAAGGAGCCAAAAGGTATTATGAATACTATAATCAACCAAGCTGCTGTTGAAAGTAGTCAGAAAAAATGAATTTATGCTTTTGCTGGTGAAATCTATTTCACAAGATCAGTAGAATCAAGGATATAAAGCTGAAATGGTTACAAATCGGAAGTGTTCATCGAATTATAGCAGCCAATATTATTCAGTGTTGCATTGCAGCAGTCCACTCCTCTTTTCTCACACATGATGAATGGGGAAAAGAGAACTGGTAGGGACAAGTTTCAGGGAGGTAACCTGGCTCTTCTAACAAAGAAAAAAGATTTCAGAACTATAGCCCTGCTCTGGCCAATTCAACTCCCGCTAGACCCAAGGGGGGGGAGGTAGAAGAAATAAGGGGGAGCCATCCACACACCATCCACACACACACACACACACACACATACACACGAAGGGAAACAAAACAAAAAAAATGAACGAGGGACGATGAGGAGAGAGTGAACAAAAGGGATAGGTAGAAGGATGGATAGGAAGTAGTTGAGGAGAAGAACAAAGATGCACATGTCTTTCAAATACTCATCTTCTACCAAACTCCATAAACAGCGTCAGTGTTCATGGGGTTCATGATTTTGGGTGGTAGTCACGCTTTGCCATAGGACTGGGCCTGCATTAGAGAGAACCTGGTAGAGAAGCTCATCAGCTGAAAAAAAAGAAAAAAACGAAAAACAAACAAACAAACAAAAAAAAACACAGCTCTAGGAGTCCCCAGGACAGCCAATTCAGGGCAGGTCCAGAAGCAGCCCAGCAATCCCCTCAGCACATACAGGTGAAGGTAAGGGGGAAAACATCCTGCAAAGGGGGAACCTCCCAGGGCTTCCTGCCACACCAGGAAAGTGGTGTAGGTGTAGATGAACCAGCGAAGATCTCCTAGAACGGTGAAGTCTCTGTGAGTTCATCTACGAAAGTGCTGAGCTCTCCGGGCAAGCTGTTTCCTTCTGCACCCTGTGCACAAAAGTTTTTCCCTTTTACACCTCCTTCCTTCCACACCTTGAAGGGGGGGAAAGACCTGGGCAGAAGGTCGGGTACACACCCCCAGGGAGAAGTCCGGTAGAAGGGCTCTGATTGGTCAAAGAAAGGAAGTCATGCAGACTGGTTTTGAGTCCCACGTGGAAGGTGTAAATGAATGTAACACACGCACAATGTTTCATGTGGAACGAGGGCCCACTGAGGCATACACATGAAAAAAAAGAAAAAAAGCAAATGAGAAGTTGAATTAAATGGTCTGGTCAACATAAAATGTATCCTCTTCCACATGGGCAAGAAAAATAGACTAGCATCATGCTAAGCCTGGTCCATGACATTCTAAGCGCAGTGGGTTTACTAGACTCTTTACAGATGTTTATTTATTGATGTAAAAAGGTGCCACATGTATTTGTTTTTCAGAGGTGCTCAAATGCCAGATATCCGAGTGAGGAGTTTATAAACACTAGACATAACTGTCATCAGATTTGAGTACTACTTGTAATGCATATAAACCAGTGATTCACATTAATCGACAGTATTTTTGCTGTTATTTTCCCAAACAAGGCATGGTTCCATTTATGTAAAAGTTATCTCAGCTGTGCTCTGCCAAATGACATTGAAGTTGTTCCCACGGAACCAAGAATTTCTGCACACAGTAAGCAGGGAAAGGATGGCAATGAAAACTGTATCATCTCTCCACCCTTTCCTAGTCAGAGGTAGCTCATCCTTCCCTCTGCACAAAATATACCTTTGGGAGGGGGGGGGGGGGGGGGGGGGGGGGGGGTTTAGAATGAAATTTATATGTTCTGATAATCATTTGTATGTATGTTAGCATATATTATGTGTATATGCTTGTATTCAGTAATTCGTGTATATATGTCAGCGAACCGCCCAGAGAAACGTGGACAAACAAGTTTTTTTTTCTTTTTGAAAAAATATAAAATTGAAATGCACTTAAATCTTCAATAAATGTCAGCGCAAGAAAGAAGGCGCAGAGGAAACGTGGACAAACGAGTACACAACACTACAACACTGCTCATTCAACGCAACTCAGAACTCAGAAGCAATCTGAAGCGATCAAAGCTAAGTGCATTTTCGTTATTTTGTTCGTCTTTGTTTCACCTGAAGAAGACCTATGAGGTCGAAACGCATTGTGTGTTGTCTTGTGACTCGTTCGTCCACGTTTCTCTGCGCGGTTTGCTGACATTTATTTAAGATTTGTTTAGATTTCCGCCTGCAGTCGTTTCACTTTGCAACCAGATAAATTTGTATATGTAGACATAAACAATTGTATATCTATATGTTATGATAATCATTTGTATGTGTGTTTGCATTTATTATGTATGTATGCTTGTGTGTGTGTGTGTATACACACACACACAACTGTATACATATGCATCTATTTTCTCTCTCTCTCTCTCTCTGTATCTATATATCTAGGTATAATCTAGATCTGTACATCTAAATCTTGTATATCTGTCTATTTATATATGTACATATATATGTTTTTTTTTTGGAAATAGAGATTTATATGTGTGGGGCATAAACAGATGTTTGTGAATATGTGTGGGCATAAACAGATGTTTGTGAATATATACATGTATGCACATCATGATGAACATAGATAGGTGTTCCAAGTATCAAAAAAAAAAGCATGCATGTCATAAGGAGGGAGAAAAGAACAGTGGCTATGGAGCTATCTGGTGGTCACCATGAGGTAGACTGGGCAGTTGGAAGGCAGCTGTCCACTCTGACCAGACATGGCCGAAGTTCAAGCTCCATGGCAGAGACTTGGCAACACAAGGAACAGGCAACCAAGGAGGAGACAACTGGAGCTGTGAATCCAGGACAAGACAACTGGGGCTGTGAATCCAGGACAAGACAACTGGAGCTGTGAACCAGGAAACAACTGGAGCTATGAATCCAGGAGGAGACAATTGGAGCTATGAATCCAGGAGGAGACAATTAGAGCTGTGAACCAGGAAACAACCGGAGCTATGAATCCAGGAGGAGACAATTGGAGCTGTGAATCGGGAGACAACTGGAGCTATGAATCCAGGAGGAGACAATTGGAGCTGTGAATTGGGAGACAACTGGAGCTGTGATTCCAGGAGGAGGCAATTGGAGCTGTGAATCAGGAGACAACTGGAGCTATGAATCCAGGAGGAGACAACGAGCTGTGAATCAGGAGACAACTGGAGCTATGAATCCAGGAGGAGACATTGGAGTTGTGAATCGGGAGACAACTGGAGCTGTGAATCCAGGAGGAGACAACTAGGAGTTAATTCAGGAGGAGACAACTGGAGCTATGAATCAAGGAGGAGACAACTGGAGCTGTGAATCAGCAGGAGACAACTAGAGCTGTGAATCAGCAGGAGACAACTGGAGTATGAATCAGGAAAGACAACTGGGGCTATGAATCCAGGAGATGACAACTGGAGCTGTGAATCCAGCAGGAGACAATTAGTGCTGTGAATTCAGGAGACAACTGGAGCTGTTAATCCAGCAGGAGACAGTTAGTTGCGAATGCAGGAGGAGACAACTGGAGCTGTTAATCCAGCAGGAGACAATTAGTGCTGTGATGAATCTAGGAGGAGACAGTTAGTGCTGTGAATCCAGGAGGAGACAATTAGTGCTGAATCTAGGAGGAGACAATTAGGGCTGTGAATTGAGGGGGAGACAAGTTGAGCCGTGAATGTAGGAGGAGACAACTGGAACTCTTGATTCAGGTCATCCACCAGTAATGTCTGTCTATAGCACACTGAAGATGAAACTGTCATGGATTAGAAAATGATGTGTGAGAACTCTGACATGGACAGTAGAACTTTGCAGCCAAGTTAGAAAACATACAGTCTAAGAGAACTTGTGTCAATAAAATGGACAGATATATAGACGTATAAAATGGCGAAGAAATGTGGCAGCTGAACAAGTATTTTACTTTTATAATGTTATGGTTTAAACCAGTAGAATAGATTTGTCTCATATATATTGTATACTGCAGAACTTCACATTGATAATATAATCCCCAACAACACAACTACAAAAACAAACTTCACATTGATAATCTAATCCCCAGCAACATACCTGCAAAAGCACACTTCACATTGATAATCCAATCCCGACCATCATACCAACAAAACCACACGTCGCAGTGATAATTCAATCCCCATCGAAGGTATACACTGGACCTGCTGTTTTGTGTTACAACATTCCTGGTTTATATTGAAGAAAAAGATACAGCAGTAGTTAAAAAAATCACAATGGCTGTCATCTAACCAAGTTATCATTGTCAGCTTGTTTTCATTAGGCCGTGTCCTTCAGGGATCTTTCTCTCTCTCTCTCTTCTCTATTGTGTATGTGTGTGTGTGTGTTCGTTTGTACAAACAGTATGTTAATCTGAGAGTAAATGGTTTCAGTCAGTCAGTGTGTGTGTGGTCTGATGACACCAAAGAAAAGATCTTGATAATAAATTAACTTTTAGCCCGGCATGCACAGCTCCATGAGCTGCTCAAAGCTCTGCTGCCTACAGAACGCACAGTGCCTTGCGCTGACTGAAAGCTCCGTTGCCTATGGAAACGCATGAGTCTGCGTTCTTATGTCGAAAAATTCTATTATTCAAAATGTAATGGTCTAAGAGAAGTAACTCCTGCCAGAACTTAGGAGAGGGTTCCTGGTAGCCTGACATGCCCTAGTTCTTAAGTTCAACCAAAGTTCACCTTCGCTATCTGCAGCTGAGACAAAGAACCCCTTGCTGGGTTTTTCCGACTTGGAACTGACCGCATTTCTGGCACCAGCCTTTCGTCTGCTAGAGTCTAGTAAAAATGCCACCTCAGCGCCCTTACTGTTTCAGTTATCCAAGGCGGTTTTGATAACGAAGGAGAGTCGATCGACAGTGGAGATGATAGGGAAGATGAGGGATGTCTATTTGAAGATGCTCACATTGATTACAATGACAAACCAACCAATTTGACTGATTCAGTAACACACACACAGGCGCTTGACTCCCAAAATCTCTCTCTAGCCCAAATTCTGTGAAATTGTTTAAAAATGGATGATAACATGACAGCGAAAAGTACCGTAACCATAACTGTATTAGGTGAGTGCTTTTAGTATCAATGTGTCTGCATGCCATTACTAAAAACACTGATCGTCAAACTCTGCACTTGTTTTCATTTCTGTGTGTTTTGATCACTTCATTTATCTGTGTGTTGTCTCTACGCAGGATCACTTAGAGTTTTGAAAGTACATTCATCTAAAAGACCTGGATTTCTTCTTTTCAGACATACCAAACATGATGTTAACACGGACCAAATGTAACACATAAAATAAATTCCAAATGAATCACGTAGAGTCGTATAAATTCATTTTCATCTATATTCAGAGCTTGCATCTGTTACATATTTGCTGAGGTATTGATTCAATTTTTTGTACTTCCTCTTTTCTTGGATTGCTATACTTTGTACATCTGAAAAAGGAAAAAAAAACAACACACACAAAACACACACACACACACACACACACACACAGAGCAAAATGTGGCTTTGGGATGGTGGAAAGTTCTTTAACTGCCAGATACAGTACAAAGAGATAATGACCACATCAGAGTTTGACTAGCCCATTGAACTGAAAGATTAATTTTTTTCTCTCTGTGATTTGATGACATTGAGCATTTTGGTATGGTTGGGCATATGTTTCAACAGCACTTAAAGATTTGTGATCTCTTTTTTTCTATTTCACTTTTGAAAAAAAAAAAAAATTGATGTGTAAATAAAGCAAAGTTTGTCCCTAGTGTGTGTGTGTTACCCTGTGTTGTGTGTGTGTGTGTGTGTGTGTGTGTGTGCGTGTGGTAAACTATTAACATTTTTCATATTCTCTAGCTGTTACGAATGCTTTTATAAAGATCAAGAGAAACTTTTGAAATTTTAGCAACCATCCTAGAAGGGATGTCACCAATGGTGAACCCTGTAAATTTGTTATTGACATTTCCAGATGTATTTTCAGCATCGCAAAATGTAGAGAAATTGTGATCATGCACGGTTATTACTTTGTACACAGATAAAAGATAGGTTAAATGATATTGTATGCCAAGGAACAAGAGTAGAATAGGAAGAGGTGGAGACAGTGGTGTAGGTTAAATGATATTGTATGCCAAGGAACAAGAGTAGAACAGGAAGAGGTGGAGACAGTGGTGCAGGTTAAATGATGTTGTATGCCAAGGATCAAGAATAGAATAGGAAGAGGTGGAGACAGTGGTGCAGGTTAAATGATGTTGTATGCCAAGGAACAAGAATAGAATAGGAAGAGGTGGAGACAGTGGTGCAGGTTAAATGATGTTGTATGCCAAGGAACAAGAGAATAGAATAGAAGAGGTGGAGACAGTGGTGTAGGTTAAATGATGTTGTATGCCAAGGATCAAGAATAGAATAGGAAGAGGTGGAGACAGTGGTGTAGGTTAAATGATGTTGTATGCCAAGGATCAAGAATAGAATAGGAAGAGGTGGAGACAGTGGTGTAGGTTAAATGATGTTGTATGCCAAGGAACAAGAATAGAATAGGAAGAGGTGGAGACAGTGGTGTAGGGTTAAATGATGTTGTATGCCAAGGAACAAGAATAGAATAGGAAGAGGTGGAGACAGTGGTGTGGATCCCAGACTGGCAGGTGCCATCTAGTGCAAGGGTCCATCTGGGGTTGTCTCCCATTGATAAGATCCTGGATGTGAAGTTGCTTATACATTTTGCGGTGACTATAGCTTGTTTTTTCTTTTGCATCGCTTGTATCTTTCAGACTGAGTGTGTATATAAATTAAAAGTTAAGAAAGGTGAATGATATATAATGTGTTTTTCAAGCTTTATTCGCCACTCCTGCAGGCAAAGGTATGTACAAAACTGAGCACTGGGTCAAGACCATTGATTTCATTTTCGTTCTGTAGCCTCAAGTCAGTACTACTATGTCTAAACACACGTTTTCATGTGCCTGTTAATGTAGACAAAATTTTCCAAGAAATGTGACTACCATATGTGGCTTCCCTATTGGATATCGGTCCCCTTTCCTGCCAGCGTGCACCCCCCCTCCCCCCGCTCTCTCTCTGCCCATACAAGACCTAGGAATGTCATGCATGCAGACGGAAAGGCCACTTGAAAAAGATGTGCTGCTCAAGGCACAGAACTTTGTTCAGATACATGACAGTGGAAAGCTTGAGGAGTAGTCAGAAGAGGAATATGTATATATAATGCATACCTTGGTTTTTCTCCTCACAGCAGCAGCGGCAGAAAACCTTGGGCAGTCACAACTTGGCATCAACAAGAAAGAGATAGAATTAGAGATTCAGCTGGATCTGCAAGAACAACTGTCGGACTGGACACAATGGAAGGGTTGCTAGACAACATGAAGTCCCACAAACTAGTGTTCATAACTTGGCGCTGGTCAAAAGCTGCCAGTGTTAAGGATCTGTCATACTGGAGTGTCCTACAGAGCTAACAGGCACCAGATGGAATTGTTGAGAGCCGATGTTACTGGTCAACCACCAATTCCAAGAAGGGACTGACTGACAAAGATCCATCTTGACCGGAAGAAAGTGCTCAGTATTAAACATCTCTAACTTGAGGATGTGTTCCACAGTGTTCCAGAGTGGTCTGGGTAGCATGAAAAAGTCCATAGCAAGACTTCTCTTGAAAGTAGATGTGACACCGACCAGTGCATTGGGCTAATGCACAGGTCAGACATCTGTGAAGTGGTAGCCCTGAGACCCTGTTCTTAAATTCTCTCATTTTTCAGTAAAAAAAAAAAAATTCCTCAAGTTTGTGTCTTTTATATCTCACAGTGGATGTCTGGTAAAAAGCTGAATTTTAACGATATAAAAAACAGATGCTATCGGGTTTATAAAACACTCTCAGGCTCAAGACCCCCGTCTTAATCTGTCAATAGTACTAAGCTCCACTGACATCTCATTTATGCCATGTGTTAGTGACTTTGGCTTCTATCTCAATTCGATTACACCCTGAAACATCACATATCCAAATTCTGCCATGCATCCTTTCTTGAACTCTGTCACATCAGCTCTGTCAGACCTTTCCTTACAGAACAGGCCACGACAACACTGGTGTCCTGCATCTTGCAAAGATAAGTTAATTGCAATGCTCTTCACCTTGGTGTACCTGCAGCCCTAGTCCAGCCACTACAACATGTTAAAAATTCAGCCACTCACCTTATCTACAAGTCACCAAAACAATACCATTCTTTGTATATCTTGAAAAAATCACACTGGCTCAAAATCAAGCACGGCATTCAGTAAAAGTCTACATGTCTATAGATGCTGTCAGATTGTCACTGTCCTTCTGATGACCAAATTTTTAAAATTCCATCATATAGTGTGTGCCGCAATGTGGTGAAGCGTATATGGACCTGTCCACACACAGTGACATCTCCTTGACAAAACTGAAACTTACTGCATTATTCATATAAAATATCACTATAGTTCAGTTCAGAAGTCGCTGTGATAGCCAAATTTATGAAGGCAAGGGCAGTGCCCTGTGCCATGCCACCAAAAGTGGAGGCAGAATGAGGGAAACTGGAAGAGGTTGGAGTTCTGAAACAGGTGAAGTGTACTGACTGGGCACCCCCTACTGTGGCAAAGAGGCATGGTGAAATTTGGGTCTGTGGGATTACAGTGACTGTCAGTACAGTGCTTAATGTGGACTAGTACCCTCTTCCAAAACCATCTGATTTGTTTGCCACATTAGCTTGAGGCAAACTCTTCACCAAAGTGGACCTTACCCAAGCCTACCATCAGATGGAAGTGGCAGAAGAATCACAATGTATACTGACAATCTCAACACACAGGGGCCGTAAAGACACTGAAGGTTTTCACTCAGAGTTGTATCAGCACCAGGTATCTTCCAAAGGATAATGGAAAGAATTCTCTGGGGAATCCTGGGTGGATATGCATTTATGGAGAATGTAAAGATCACAGGGTCAACAACAGAAGAACTCTTGGATAGACTGAAACAGGTCCATGAAGAGGTTTGAGGATCATGGGTGTGGGCCTCAAAAATCCAAATGTGAATTTTTAAACAGAATGGATAATCCAGCCCATGATATTGACAAAGATGGTCTGTATCTAATTCCAGACAAGGTGAAGAATGGGTGAATTTTAAACAGAATGGATAATCCAGCCCATGATATTGACAAAGATGGTCTGTATCTAATTCCAGACCAGGTGAAAGCTGTTTCTGAGACCCCTGTACCAAATCATTTCCATGACCTAGGGTCATACTTAGGCATGGTACAGATTTATGCCACCTTCCTTCAAAATTTGGCCACTGAACTCACCACATCAACTTCTGAAGGAACAGACAAACTGGTACTGAACAGCAGCATATCAGAAAGCATTTCAGAATACCAGTTGAGCTCCTGACCTCTGCATGTGTTCTCATACATTATGAACTGAACATCAAACTACATTTAGATTATGATGCATCATCAGCACGATTGGGACCTATCATCAGTCATGTGACGTCAGACCGCTCTCAGCATCCCGTCATTTTGCATCCAGGATACTCGAACAGCAGAAAGGAATTATGCTCAGATGAAAAAAAAAATTGTCTCAGGTGTTCGGATTAATACAACAAATTACTAATACGGGAAGTCTTTCAGCCTTGAGACAGACCGCAAGCCCCTTCTCCCCATTCTAGGACCTGAGCAGGGAGTTCAAATACTTGCTGCATCCTGTCTAATTGTAGTAAGCTTTTTGGAAGTCTGTCAAATGTTGCTTTTGCTGTGAACCCTCAATTTGCAGCTACAACAATAAAAGAACTGATCTGTCGTGTAGCATTGACAGGAAGCGAATTAAGCCTGTGTCAAAATCATATATATATATATATATATATATATATATATATATGTCAATAAAGCCCCGCAGTCTTTAATTTTTTGTCACACCATTACTTTTTCCATAACCTTTATACAATCCCGGAATATGAAATGTTTGGAAATCTCAAGACTCCACTGGCCTACTGTTTGGGATCCTTGCGGGGGGGGGGGGGGGGGGGGGGGGGGGGGGGGGGGGGGGGGGGGGGGGAATAGGGGGAGGGAGGTCCGTGAGGGAGACACACAGATCAGATCAGTTTCCTGGAGTGACTTCTTCTTTTTCTTCCTGGGAAGCGACCGCAATCAACCAGTTGATTAATCTGTCACTGTCTCTGCTACCCTGTGGACAGAGCTGGTTTCCAAGCCCATAAAATTCCGATCTAGCTTGTGGCTCCAGGGAGGCGACCGCAATCAACCAGTTGGTTATTCTATCACTGTCTCAGCTCTTCTCTTCTTCTTTCTTATTCTTATTCCTTAAACACTTGTTCACTCAAAAAACGAGTAGGTCACCTGCGCGCATGTAAAAAAAAAGTAAAATAAAATGAAATGAAATAAAAAATAAAGCGCGATTCAGCCTGTTGGCCCCTGGAGCGAAAATTGGCAACAAGGAGTCGCACACGATATTCAAAAAGTTAAAAGCAATGGCCAGATTCAGGCCCAGGTAACGATAAAATATCTGGGCAGGTTAAAATGCAAAAATCAGTCAATATGCAGATCTCAAGACTATCGGATCAATTTGATTCTTGAATGAGACAGCTACTCCGCGGACAGTGCTGGTTTCCATGCCCATAAAATTCCGATCTAGCTTGTGGTTCGAGTTCACGACCATTGGCTGGAGACTACCCATCGTCATGTACAAAATGAGAGTACCTCAGAAGGCCGAATACACTAGGCCCCTAAGGCAATTTGTATACGGCCCCTCTGTGGAAAACAGAACAAAGGGAGGTAATTCCAGTAAAATGGTAGCTGCTATCACGCATGCGTACGAGTTGTTCAGTAGATGCTAGACGCATGCGGCGATGAGCTCCAAAGTCACACAGAAAGGTGAGTTGCTCGGAAAAAAATGTATTTTGAAATCAACTATATCCATATTTAGATTAAATTCTAGATCAGCTGAGTAAACGTGAAAAAAAATGCACCGGAGATTTACGCCACTAGTAGGAGATTTAACGCATATCCATCCATGTAGCGCATAGTGTAGGAGAAGAGATAATCTGTCGCCGAAAAGCAGATTTCAGTTACTCGTAGAGCTTCTTTTTGTCTGTAGATTATCACTTAAGGGGATATAATGTGGATAGCCTTGAGCAAGCAGAAGTCAACTTGAGAAATATCGACGTGGGTTTTAACATGTGTACTTTGATTTCCACAGGACATGACGACCCGGCACGGACAAAGAGGGGGAAGGGAAAGGCGGATAAGAAAAGAAAGTGAGTAGTTTACCTGAATCACTGTTGTTCGACTTCGTGATGAACAGTAAAGGTGTCAAAACAAAAGGAAATTAATTTAATGAAAAAAAAATCACCATCAGAAAGAGCAAAACATTTTCTGTGAAATGTGCAAAATCTATCCCAAATCGGACACCTGAGACGAAAGTTACGATTAAAAAAAAAAAAAAAAAATCGGCAGTGAAAATACAAGTTGAAATGCATTTAACTTTTAGGTATGTGAGTGCAAAGCGGTCTCAGGCGTCTTCCAAAACAAAAGGACACAGCAGGTGATGACAGGTGACAGGAGGTTGAGTAACAATGGCTGTTGCACCCAACTTAACTGCCATCTTGATGCTTATAACTTGACAGGTGTAGAAAAGGCCATGCCCGGCAGTTCACATGAAACTCAGCAGACACTCACAAAGTGAAAAATATAGATCCAGGTTATATAACCAAAGTTAATATATAACCAATGTGAAGAAGAAAAAACTTTGGGGGTTATTTTTGATAAAAATTTACTTTTTGATAATCATGTGTACAATGTTGCAAATAAGGCAAATAAGTGATCGGAATCATACGGGTTCCTTTTATTTTCTAAATAAAGATGCTTTTCTCAAATTATACAAAGCCTTAGTCAGGCCGATCCTTGAGTATGGAAATATTGTTTGGTATCCATATTTGAAAAGACAGTCTTCCGCGATAGAAAAAGTACAGAGGAGAGCTACTAAATTGATAAAGGAGTTGAAAGACCTACCATATCAAGATAGAGATTGGAAAAGTTGAAATTACCATCTTTGAAAGCTCGACGATTATGGGGTGACCTGATTCAACCCTACAAATTGTTTAATCGTGTTAATGATATTGACCCTACTAAAATTTTTACTTTATCTAACTTCGACAAAACAAGAAACCCTACTGATAAAATTCACATTGAGTTTAGCCGTACTAACAGAAGAAAATTCACTTTCAACAATCGAGTTGCACCTTATTGGAATCAACTTGCACCAAATATTAAACGTGCCCCTAATTTAAATGCGTTCAAAAATCTTAAAGACAAAGGAAACATGCTAATAGATGTATTATTTGATTACGATGTCTAAATATCTTGAGCATGCTCATGACCTTGATGTTAACTTATTTTTCATAGAATGATGGGACAAATTATAAGCCATGAGGCTTAATGAATCTGTTAAGATTTTGTCCCTATTTGAAACTGAACCTGAACGTGAACCTGATATTATGGGACGGATTGGGTCTTGTGTATGGAAATAGGGTTCCTGAGGTGAATGCACACTTGGCAACGTTAAGTAATTGTGTTAGCTCTGAACGAAAATTACCCCAGCCAATCGGCGTGTGGATTTTTTTTTTTTTTTTCTTTTAACAATACCATATGCTACCATATGTGATTTGGTAGCATGAATAATTCTGAGCAAGGAATTGCTTCAGATGCCCATGATGCACAACCAATATTGCAAACACACATAGAGTAGGCATGCGAGAAATGATATCGGCATGAGATTGGCACCTTTCTAGATGCAGCCAAGCACTGTGATTCATTTAAGTTTTGGCTATATTACATCTTGTATGTACACATGTACTTTGTTCAAACTTCTTCAACCTTCAAAGTTATGCCATCTCGCTAGACCTTCAGTGACTTGAGTGTGTGCAGTGAGTCAGGTCAACAATAGTCAACTATGACAGCTGACCTACAAATTTGAAGATCGAAGAGTCAACTCTGAACTGCAACTTGCCAGCCTGATTGACCTGGCCTTGATACCTCTAGGTAACAGATGGTGTGTTTCACTTTCAGGGCCTGGCCTGGCCCTCGCAGCTAGTGTAGCTCTTCACACAGCCTTGGCCCTTTACACCAGCCTCAGAACAGCCCCTACCTGAATTCAAAAAGTCAGTTTGTTGAGTTACTTCCTGCATGATGCCAGAGAGAGGGCTTTGGCCACTGAGACTGGAAGAGTATTCTACTAGGCAAGGATGGTACAGGGAAAGAACCCAGATTTGAAAGCATTGGTTCTGACAAGGATCCATTAAATTTAAACAAGTGATTAGATGTGGTTCGTGCAGATGCAGGCTATAGATAAAGGGGAAAGAATGTCTACAAGGCTGTCGACGATCTTGAACAGCATATTAAGCTGAGGTTTGGTTCAGCTTGATCCCTTGAATAGGTGATGACACTAGATGACCTCTGTTATTGAATTGACTTATATCTAGAGCTCTGTGCTCCTTTGGACTGCTTTATGCTTGCTGATCTTATTTACAGCATAGGGGTTCCATTCAGAGTAGCTGTGCTCTAAAAGAGGATGTGAGTTGATTTTAACTTGGTGACAGCCCTGATATGGCCCTTTGCGGTCAGCTGGGCTATGAGCAACATTATCTTATCTAAAAGAGGAGGAACTAGGGTGTTATAAGCGTTGGATTCTACTGCCTTGATTGCCCAGCACTGGTTAGAGAAGATTACCCTGCGGGACCCCAGGTTGCTGTCAGCTTTTGTGTGACATTCTGTTAATACAGGTGCTCTACTTCAGGTCCTTGATGAAGAAGATGCGAAGGTGTGTGTTGCAGACCATACCTGCTCCAGGATGTCACCTGTTACTGTGTATTTATTGGTAGTTAGGACCTTTAACCTGGACCAAGACAGGATACTGGTACACTTCAGGATATGGAACTCAATGCAGTTTGTTCCCATGGTGACAAGATGTTTAAGTCATCTTGGAGGAGATAGCAATCTTTTTGGCTCCTGATTTCCTATAGATAATACAGATTTCGTAAAACTTTTGCAAATTTATTTAACCAATAGTCTAACTAATGGTAATACTGTGATTACTGTGATGGAGGGTTACTGTCTCTCTCTAGTCTCTCTCTCTCTCTCTCTCTCTCTCTCTCTCTCTCTCTCTCTCTCTCTCTCTCTCACTCATACGTGGTAGTTGGAACGTGGTGACAGTCCTGAGATAACCTCTGCTGTTGACGGGACTATAATTTTAATCTTAATCCTAATCTTAATCTCTCTCTCTCTCTCTCTCTCTCTCTCTCTTCTCTCTCTCTCTCTCTCTCTCTCTCACACACACATTGCATAATAGAGTGAGTGTGGCTCACACTGAGGTGTCCCTACTCTTTTGTTAAGCATCATCTTGTTCTTATGCATATCCCGTCACTTTCTCTCTGTTCTTTACATGATACATGTATGCATCTTTCATATCCCCAGATCTGAAAACCTCAAAAATGTCTTTAGATTTGCCTGTTTACTTTTATCACGGACCTAGATTCACAACAGAACAATATTCTTACACGAATTCACAATTCTTTCTGATATACTCATTTGCCCACACTGGCAGACATGTTTAAAAATAAAAAAAATATTCATCGTTTGCAGTGATCACGTTCCTTCAGCTATATCCCACTCACAGGAAATGCAAACATTACTATAGTTACTTAGGCTGTCTCTCTCACTTTCTCTTTCATGACCTTCTCAAAGTATTTCACATGAGATATTTTGCCTTGTAACTAGACTGCAAAATGTGGAAGTGACAGTCTCACACTCTGCTTGTTGGCCATGTTGAGCTCAGTTTCTCTCTGACTTTGAGACCACATAATGTGAAATACTTGAAATTAAAGGATTGCTGCATAGTTTCAACAAATTCATGCCTTTGCCTATATGTTGTTCCCTGTTAAGAATTCTGTGCTCTTTCCTCAGCTTCTATAATTACTTTTATTTGCTTCTTTGACTGCCTCTTTGCTACAGTTTCTTTGTATGCAGTATCAATGAAATGTTTTGTTGCCTTGCAAATGCACTCATTCCTTAGTAGGACCAAGATGTACATGTATTGGCATGCATGAATACATGTGTATGCGTGCACTAACATACACACACACACACACACACACACACACACACACACACACACTCACATTTGACCCATGAGAAGGATTCGTTGGGATACACACCCTGATTGGTGTTGCTTAGCACTAGCACAGTATGTTTTAGGTGCTGGAGGGCCTAGTACTAGTAGCAGTTCACTCCCACTGTTGCCGTCTATCTGACAGACGGGTTCAGGTGAATCTCTGTGTGTGTAGGGAATGGCCTTAAGTTCTCAATAGCTAAAAATGTTTGTGTGTTCCTTTGCATTCTTGACCCTTACTTTTCCAAACTGTCAAAATTGTTCATTATCAGAAAAATCATTTTTTTGTATCGCTTTTGGTGCTGAGATGGTGATCTTTTCTCCCTTCTGATCTTCGGGAGGGGAGAAAAAAAAAAGAAAATTATGATTTACAGTTGTGAAAAGGGATTTAATCTGAGAGTATACCATACAGAGCGGACTTCATTAGTGCTAGGTGCTACACCTTTGTTCCCTTCTCCTGTGCAGTATTAGTATCTCTTGTCACTGTCTGTTCTCCCCCCACTCCCCACCTCCTCCACTGTCTGTCTTGTGCAACCACCTTTTCTGGAAGAGATGGTATGAAGCTACCAGCTGTGATCTGTGTGCCTTCGTTGCCTTGATAAAATGTTTCTGTTTTTGATGGTGGCAGCAAGGAGTGAGCCTGTGTGATCTTGAAAGGTGAATTCTGCTTTGATTGACTGCTGAGCGTTGCTTCCTGTGGTGCGAGGAAGCAAAAGTAACTGTGTGTTTTTCATGGGTTTCGGAAAAAAAAAATTTAATGTTTTAAAGGACCTGTGGGGTCCCCCTCAGGACTTTACATGTGTGTGGGGCAAATAGACTTTGCTTTTGTTGTTGAAAATGGTTGGCTGAAATCATATTGTGTTCTCTTTTTTTTTTTGTGTTTTTTTTTTTTTTGTTTGTTTGTTTTTTTTTTTCCTGCTTTTGAGTGAAAAGCTGTGGTTTTTCCTTTTCTCATTTCATCTAAAACGGTACAGCTAGAAGTGTTTGGGAAAAAGTTGTTGACTAGCTGGAGCTGCACACAGATTACAAGTGTTCATTGAATTTTGATAGCATCCTGCCCCAGGATTTCAAAGGATTCTCCCCACTTGAATTTAACTCATGGTGACTCCTCTTGAGATGGGGAGTAATGGAAAGCAAGGGATTAAAAAAAAAAGTAATAATATGAAGTGTTTTCTTTCCCCCAAGGAAGCTGCCTTCTTCCCATTGGTAAGCACTTTTGCAATTTAGGCAAACTAGTCTTTTTTAGTGCCAAACAATTTTGGAAACAATTTGTTTATGCTGAAATAGTTTGTTTACTGCTGTGTGTGTATTTGAATTTAGAGAGTGCAGTAGACAACCTCCCTGGCCCTGTGCATCAGATGTGGTTTTTCAGTAGTTGAACTATACCTTGTTTGGAAGCATTCTTGAGTGTGGGCCCAAAGTATAACACTACAAAGTAACTCCCTTAGGGATACTTATACTTTCCAAGTCACACAGACATTGACAGGTAATCTGAGGCCATTCTCCAGATTGCCATGATCAAAGAGGTTTACTGATTTAAATTATATGTGGAACTGTAGTGTCAAACCTGTCTTTTGTGTCCTGCTGTCTGTTGAGAATGCATACACGGACACACATACAGACAGGCTGTGACAGTGATAAAGATTGACATGAATGTTGACTTGCAGGTTGGAGGATAGAACCTGATGTGAATGGTGACTTGTAGTTTGGAGGATAGAGACTGACGTGAATGACTTGTAGTTTGGAGGATAGAGACTGATTTGAATGATGACTTGCAGGTTGGAGGATAGAGACTGATGTGAGTGATGACTTGCAGGTTGGAGGATAGAGACTGATGTGAGTGATGGTTGGTAGTTTGGAGGATAGAGCCTGATGTGAATGGTGACTTGTAGTTTGGAGGATAGAGACTGATGTGAATAATGACTTGCAGGTTGGAGGACAGAGACTGATGTGAATGATGACTTGCAGGTTGGAGGACAGAGACTGATGTGAGTGATGACTTGCAGGTTGGAGGATAGAGACTGATGTGAGTGATGGTTGGTAGTTTGGAGGATAGAGACTGATGTGAATGATGGCTTGTAATTTAGAGGATAGAGACTGGTGTGAATGATGACTTGTAGTTTGGAGGAAAGAGACTGATGTGAATGACTTGTAGTCTGAGGATAGAGACTGATGTGAATGATGACTTGCAGGTTGGAGGATAGAGCCTGATGTGAATGGTGACTAGTAGTTTGGAGGATAGAGCCTGATGTGAATGACTTTCAGGTTGGAGGATAGAGACTGATGTGAATGACTTGTAGTTTGGTGGATAGAACCTGACATGAATGGTGACTTGTAGTTTGGAGGATAGAGACTGATGTGAATGACTTGTAGTTTAGAGGATAGAGCCTGATGTGAATGGTGACTTGTAGTTTGGAGGATAGAGACTGATGTGAGTGATGACTTACAGGTTGGAGGATAGAGACTGATGTGAATGATGACTTTCGGGTTGGAGGATAGAGACTGATGTGAATGATAACTTTCAGGTTGGAGGATAGGGACTGATGTGAATGATGACTTTCGGGTGGAGGATAGAGACTGATGTGAATGATGACTTGCAGGTTGGAGGATAGAGACTGATGTGAATGATGACTTTCAGTTTGGAGGATAGAGACTGATGTGAATGATGACTTTCAGGTTAGAGGATAGAGACTGAGGTGAATGTTGACTTTCAGGTTGGAGGATAGAGACTGATGTGAACGGTGACTTGTAGTTTGGAGGTTAGAGCTTGATGTGAATAACTTGTAGTTAGTTTGGAGGATAGAGCCTGACGTGAATGATGATTTGCAGGTTGGAAGACAGAGAGAGAAAGCAATGTGACTTGGGGAAGAAAGATGACATCTGGGAAACCGATGAAGATGAGCAAGAAGATCCCCGAGATTACTGCAAAGGTAACAGTGTTCATAGTGAATTATTCCTCCTACATGTCATCGTAACAAAGGCAACAAGTGTTCATAGTGAATTATTCCTCCTACATGCCATCATAACAAAGGTAACAGTGTTCATGGTGAATTATTCCTCCTACATTCCATCATAACAAAGGTAACATTGTTCATGGTGAATTATTCCTCCTACATTCCATCATAACAAAGGTAACAGTGTTCATAAATGAATTATTCATCCTACATTCCATCATAACAAAGGTAACATTGTTCATGGTGAATTATTCCTCCAATATGTCATCATAACAAAGATAACAATGTTCACTGTCAATTATTTCTTCTGCATGCCATCATAACAGGTAACAGAGTTCATTGTGAATCATAACAAAGGTAGCAGTGTTCACAGGGAATTATTCCTCCAACATGCCATCATAACAAAGGTTACTCTAACAGAGTTCTTGCGAATTATTCCTTCTACATGCCATCATAGTAAAGGTAACGATGTTTATTGTGAACTAATTCTTCTACATGTTAGCATAATGAAGGTAAAAGTATTCAGTGTGAATCAATGCTTCCACATGCCATCATAACAAAGGTAACAGTGTTCATTGTGAATTATTCCTCTGTCATGTGTCGTGACAGAGGTAACAGTGTTTGTTCATGGTGAATTATTCCGCCTGCATGCATTATATTTATAACAAAAGAAACAACATTTCAGAGCGATTTGTTCCCCCTACCTACATCAGAGCACAGGGAATAGTGTTCATTGTGAATTATGTCTCCTACAGATTATTAAAACAAGGGACCACTGTTTATTGTGATCTATTCCTCCTACCTGACATTATATCAAGGGTAACAGTGTTCATTGTGAATTATCTCTTCTAAGTGACATCATTATAAAGGTGACAATATTCATTCAGATTTATCCTCATGCACAACATAGCGAGATGACAGTGTTCATCGTTGATTTTCTCTTGTACATGACATGATAATAAGTGTAACAACAGTGTTCATTATGAATTATACATGCCATAATAACAAATGTAATAACAGTGTTCATTGTGAATGATCTCTTATACTTGCATGATAACAAAGAAAACAATGTTCATTGGAATTATCCCCCCTACCTGGCGTCATAACAAAAGTGACTATGTTCATGAGGAATTATTCCTTCCACATGATGTGATAACAAAGATAACAATGTTCATGGTTTATTATGCCTCCTTCATGAGGCCCATAACAAAGGCAACAAAAAATTGGACAGTCATGCTGCATGCCCTGTCTGTGGTTTGTGTGTGTGATTGTGTGTGCGATTGTGATTGTGTGTGTGTGTGTGTGTGTGTGTGTGTGTGTGTGTGTGTGTGTGTGTGTGTGTGTGTGTGTGTGTGTGTGTGTGTGTGTGTGCAGGGGGATATCACCCGGTAAAGGCAGGGGAGGTGTTCAACGACTGTTACCAGGTGGTCAGGAAACTGGGCTGGGGTCATTTCTCCACTGTTTGGCTCTGCTGGGATTTCAGGTCTGTGCTGTTTACAGGAAATGACTTTTGTCGCTGTAGTTGTTTGATTTTGTTTTTAACAGCATGTTTGGGATTGGGTTTGTCAGCGTAACAGCCATGATATTCCATTACATTTGGCATGACTGTAAAGAATGTTAAATGAAACACACTTATGCACAACGTCTCTCACACATTCACCAGCATCTTACACACCATCACATCTTTATTCTCAATAATGATTCGGTAACTGGACTATGTGGAAAAGGGGGTTTGTGACATCTGCAAAAAATGGCTGTGCAACCTTTGCACGGACCTCAGCAGAGACAGTGGTCCCGATCCAAGTCTCCAGACTTACACACTTTGCATGCTGTGCAAATGATTATGGATGATGAAGATGATCTTTTGTTGAATGATTCATTGGAATGTGTGAGATTGTGTATTTGTTTAGTGGTTTCTTTAATTCAAAAGAAGGCACTGAATGTATAAACGTGTATGTGCACACACACATGCATGTTTGTGTCACTGAAATGAATGCATGTGTGTGTGTGTGTGTGTGTGTGTGTGTGTGAGAGAGAGAGAGAGAGGATGAAGGATGAACATTGCTTAGAAAGGAGATATATCATCATGAATAAGAAAAAGTGTTAAATTTGCTTTAACAGGGAAGTCTTGATCAAGCTCTTTTGACAGGTTTGGTAGTCTGCCCCAGTGCTTTCAGTGTCATTTCTCTGACTGAACATTGCACAGGACGATGAACAAAACGTGAAGGGAATTGACTTTTGCAGTAAAAGAACTAAGTCACAGGGACACCATTCTATTCTTTAAGTCTTGTCACTTGTTTTGATCCTGAATCGATTGAAAGCTGATCATTCATATCTGGGAATGATGGCTATGGTGGCATGAGTGGCCACTTCTGCTGTTCACATGATCGAGTGAGAGAAAAAGAAGAACCGATTCACACCTGGGCACTGCAGCAACAGGGCACACAACATCCTGGTGCACGATTTAAAAATGTGATGCACCATTTCAAAATCTCATGTGTAAATATTGCAGTCTAGCCGGCAATCTGAAGCCCTGTGACAGGTGTCAGGTCATATCACACATGTCAGTTCGTCTTACAAGTATCTCATAGTGTGGTATCAGACAATCATCAGGCTGCCTTACTCGTGTCAAGCTGTCTTACAGGTGTCTTAGTATGGTGTCTGACAGGTGTCATATTGTTAGATAGGTGTCATAATGTGGTATCTGACAGGTGTCATATTGCCTGACGGGTGTCACGTTGTTTTACAGGTGCCAGAGGTATGTTGCTTTGAAGGTGGTGAAGAGTGCCTCCCACTACACAGAGACGGCGCTGGATGAAATCAAACTTCTCAAGGCTGTGAGCAAATCCTTCGTGTCCTCACTATGTCTTCTCCCAGGCTCTGCTGTGTGGTCGGCCTTACTGTGGATTTTTCTTATCCGCATTGTGTGTTCTGTCCAACCTTATTTTGTCTTCTCCCTGTTCTTACTATGTGTTTTCTCTGTCCTGACTATGTGTTTTCCCTGTTCTTACCGTGTGTTCTCCATGTCCTCAGTGTGTCTTTTCTCTGTGTTTACTGTGTGTACAGACTGTCTTTACTATGTGTTGCCCCTGTCCTAACTGTGTTTTTTCATGTTTTTACTAAATCGTTTCTATGTCTTTACCCTGTGTACTCTTTTCTTTACTATGTGTTCTGTCAGTCTTCTGTGCATTCCTCCTGTCCTTACTATACATTTTCCTTCTCTTTAGTGTTTGTTCTTCCGTACTATACTGTGCTTACTATGTATTATTCCTGTTGTTACCTTTTTTTTCTCCATCTCTCTATAGTGACCATTTCCATACTACGAATTCATCATGTCCGTAACAGGTGCTTTTATTATTCTTACTATAATTTCTTTCTGTCCTTGTTAAGTATTCTCCATGTATCCATCTTTTTGGCATCATATACTTCACCATGTCAGACCATAGCATTCTACGGCAGTTAGTCAGCTCTGCCAGCTGAAATTTTTTTGCCCGTGACGCCCACCCTATTTCCGCCAAAGGAAGAAGCTGTGTAGGCTTTCCTGTACCACATTCTTCTTCGGCCTGCTGTCCAAGCAAGATAAGTCTTGTGCTCTGTCTCGCCTTTTTTTTTCTGCCTTAGCGTAAAGATTGCTGTTGTGTTTGCTGCTTTGCTTATTCACTTGTGGCTTGTGCTAAACCCTGGGTACACTTGACATGTGAGGCTTTGGTTGGCGTGCTATTTTATTTAATTAGCCTTCCTTCGCTTGTTCTCGTGACTTTGTTCCCATCCTGGTTGCCCTCATGACCGTCATCACTGTCGCGACTCGGCCTCCGTGTCTACCTCGCAACTTTGCGGTTCATTTCCTTCGGTGATCACTTCTCTCTCATTGTAATTATTTTTTATCGGCCCTCGCGGTTTGCGATCTTTTTACACGCTCGCCCCCGTTTATTTTTCAGGCTGCCATCTTCCCCTCGTCAGTCGTTGTCGGCCATCTTGCCTCACCCATACCCGGTTTGGCCACGGACTTTCTCTCCGTCTTTTGTACCCCGATCCTTATATTTTTATGCATCCCGAGCTTGTTCTGATCGTCGTTGCGCTACTCGACTTTTGTCCATTTCCAGTACAGATCTTTTAATCGTACTGGCGATCGAGAATTTGTTTTGTTTACACTTCGAATTCTCAGTCCTTTGTTTCGGGCTGAAGTACTACTCTCGATCAGGAATTTGTTTAGTTCTCACTTTGAATTCCCGATGCTTGTTGTTCTCTGCTCAAGTTTCACTCGATCGTTACTTCACTTACTACGTCCCTTATTTCGGTGCTTTTGCACTAGGTCGATCAATTTTACTTAGTTATTTCGATCGACCCATTTGTCCCCACTTTGTGGTCGTGTGCTCCATGATTGCCCTGCCACCACAGCCCAACATGGCAAAGGACTACGACGGGTCAAGTCACCTCACTTTCTCAAAGTCGCTTACTTCCCCAGAGGGCCCATCGGTCAATTTCCTTGGGGCAATCCGTTCTTTCCTCAGAAGAACGTACGGCGGTGTAGAGGTGGGTTCCGCGAAGGGGACTCAAGACTATTCCTTCTCTACCCGACCAGCAGACGCACGATCACTGCGTCCGAAGGCAACTAGGCAAGCTGCTACTTTTTCTAAGTGCCTGTCCTTTGATACCTCCAACAAATCAAAAGGCAAGGCTCCCCTCAAAGGCAAGGGGCGAAATAAGCGCTCTTCCTCCTATTCCCCCCCCCCCCCCCCCCCCCCCCCCCCCCCAGCCAGCTTGCCTTCTTCCCTCCAGATGCTTGGTGACGATTCTCGCTATCATGTTGAGTCACGTGACCTCTGGCCCCCAGGGACCTGTGCCAAGGCACGCACCAGCACGGGTGACGGGATGCGCCGGGATGACCACCACCCGTCACTCGCCTAGACGAGCAGTATGTACATAGTACTCCCCCCACTACGGCCACACTGTCTCAGGACGCTCTCCCCAGCCATGCGGTAGTGCAGCCACTACTCCCGCACGAGGAGCGCCCACACTCCAGCGGCGGAGTTCTGCTAGTCCCTGGGACCCACAAACAGGCCATAACTCCGGGTCTCGGCCGCAGGTCCCGCTATGCCCGGACCTGCATCACCCAGACCCCTGGCGGCCGACCGACACCAATCGGCCATCGCACTCTCCCCTAGGGGTTCAGGACGTTGGGGGGCAGACTTAACTCCACCCCCCACTTGGGCAGCGTCTGCGGTCCCCGCTCCTCCGGGGGGAGGATCGACCCGCGAGACCATGAGTAACCTGCAAGGTCCCTACCAGGGGGTGGCCACGGCACCGCAGCCACTGCAACCCGCACACTCGCAAGTAGGAGGCTCATCTGCCATGCCCCCCCCCCACCCCCCCCCCCCACTCCCCGCTCCCCCTGCTTCGCACAGGGGCCCCCGTGGATCCTACTCGCTGTCTATACTTTTGTGTCCTCCCTGTCCTTGTTATGTGTTCTTACTGTGTATTGTCTGTGACCTTACTGTGTGTTTTCCCAGTCTTTTCTGTTTTCTTCCTGTCCTTACTGTGTACTCTCCTTGTCCTTACTGTGTTTGCCCTGTCCTCACTGTGTTGTATTCTCTGTGTTATCCCTAACTGTGCGTTCTCTCTGTCCTTACTGTGTGCTATCCCTGTCCTACCTGAACGTTATCCCTGTTCTTCATATGTATTCTTCTGTCATTGTCCTTCCTGTGTGTTTCTTGTCTATGGTTTGTTTCTCCCTCATTGTCCTTACTGTATCTTCTCCCTGTCCTTGCTGTGTTCTCCCTCATTGTCCTTTACTGTATCTTCTCCCTGTCCTTGCTGTGTTCTCCCTCATTGTCCTTATTGTATCTTCTCCCTGTCCTTGCTGTGTTCACCCTCATTGTCCTTATTGTATCTTCTCCCTGTCCTTGCTGTGTCCTTATTGTATCGTCTCCCTGTCCTTGCTTGCTGTGTATCTCTCCCTCATTGTCCTTATTGTGTATCGTATCTCCCTGTCCTTGCTGTGTTCTCCCTCATTGTCCTTACTGTATCTTCTCCCTGTCCTTGCTGTGTTCTCCCTCATTGTCCTTACTGTATCTTCTCCCCGTCCTTGCTGTGTTCTCCCTCATTGTTCTTTACTACTCCCTTGCCATTTTGTGTGTTCTCCTTGTCCTTGATATGTGCTCTTTCACATTGTCCTTAGTGTGTGTTGTCCCTGCCCTTGTCAGAGAGGGAGAGGGATGTAGCCCTGTAAACATGACGGCTGTGTATTTCAGATACAGGGGAGGGATGTAGCCCTGTAAACATGACAGCAGTGTGTTTCTGATACAGGAGAGGGGGTGTAGCCCTGTAAACATGACAGCTGTGTATTTCAGATACAGGAGAGAGATGTAGCACTGTAAACAATACAGCAGTGTGTTTCAGATACAGGAGAGGGATGTAGCACTGTAAACATGACGGCTGTGTATTTCAGATACAGGAGAGGGATATAGCACTGTAAACATGACAGCTGTGTATTTCAGATACAGGAGAGGGATGTAGCCCTGTAAACATGACAGCTGTGTATTTCAGATACAGGAGAAGGATGTAGCCCTGTAAACATGACGGCTGTGTATTTCAGGTACAGGGGAGGGATGTAGCACTGTAAACATGACAGCTGTGTATTTCAGATACAGGAGAAGGATGTAGCCCTGTAAACATGACGGCTGTGTATTTCAGGTACAGGAGAGGGATGTAGCACTGTAAACATGACGGCTGTGTTTCAGATACAGGAGAGGGATGTAGCCCTGTAAACATGACAGCTGTGTATTTCAGATACAGGAGAGGGATGTAGCAGTGTAAACATGATTGCTGTGTGTTTCAGATACAGGAGAGGGATGTAGCGCTGTAAACATGATGGCTGTGTGTTTCAGATACGGGAGAGGGATGTAGCGCTGTAAACATGATGGCTGTGTGTTTTCAGATACAGGGGAGGGATGTAGCGCTGTAAACATGATGGCTGTGTGTTTCAGATACGGGAGAGGGATGTAGCCTGTAAAACATGGCAGCTGTGTTTCAGATACGGGAGAGAGGATGTAGCAGACCCTGCCAGGGAGAAGTCAGTTCAGCTGCTGGATGATTTAGCAAATAAACTGGCGTCCATGGCACTCGTATCCTTGTGGTCACCTTGCAGAAGGCTGTCACTGTAGGGAGTTGTGAACAATCATAATCTGTAACTGTTACAGGTAATATAGATATATATAGCACTATAAAGATGATAGCAGTGTGTTTCAGATACAGAGAAGGATGTAGCCCTGTGAACATGATCCAGTGTGACGAAAGGCCTCGGAGCAGGCGAGTGTACATATAGATGCTCTGTCTTCAGAGAGAGAGATTGCGATAGTTTCCTCATGCAGCTAGTGAGAGGGATTTAGCATATTTATGATATACATTTTCCTGTTTGTTTTCATCTTCAGATTTTTTTTCCCCTCTCAATTTCAAATCTTTGCCAAGTCATTACTATAATGATGGAAGAATTGTTAACCTGCACTTGTTTTCCCCCACTACTTAATTGTTCAGCATTGTATTGTTTGGTCAATCAGTGGGTGATGCATCTCTAGGAGATCCAAGGAAAGGTTTCTCTGCACAATTCTTAGCCCCTGACAATGCTTGGGTTATTGAACAGCAGAGCTGACCACTCAGACTGTTCCATAACTTTTGATCTCCCTTGCATCCTTAACTGGATCCTCAGGCATAGGCTCAAAGATTGACCCTATACATTTTCCCATTTTATACTGTTTGCATAATGTTTTTTAGTTTTCAAACAAATTTTTTCCTCTCCACACTTTCGTTTTGAATTTTAATTCTACTACCTTTCGCTGTCTGCTTTGGGGGTGCTGTTGGATTCTTTTTCGAACCCTGGCGGTCGGAACACCACAGAATTATGGGTCTGTGGTGTGTCTCTATCTGAGCCAAGAGCACAGGCACAATCGGCCGTGTCTCCCTGATGAGTCCGATCCAGCGGACGAAAGGCCTCGGAGCAGGCGATACATATAGATCTGTCTGCGAGAGAGATTGCGATAGTTTCCTCATGCAGCTAGTGAAGGGGTTTTCATATTTATGATATACAGCTGCAGAGGCCCCATTACTTCATCTTCAATTTTTTCCCCTCTCAATTTCAAATCTTTGCCAAGTCATTACTATAATGATGGAAGAATTGTTAACCTGCACTTGTTTCCCCCATTACTTAATGGGTTATAGGTTATATATATATATATATATATCATGAATATATATATATATGCGGTCTTGATATATAGTTAGATCCCAAGATATTTAGACACACACACACGACATGTATACATTTCTTGTATGATTATGATAGTAGTAACACTGATGTAGTTGCCTCAGTAATGACAAGTGGTCAGGTCATCCTAGAACAATGATTAGTCATTACACTGATTGTAAAAGTTCTCTCATAACTCCCTCTTGTCAATGGCTGAACATTCCAGGGTACCAGATGATGCATGCCACTCTTCAAAGTCAAGGGAGTGACTGTCCCTATACAGTGATGGGATGAGGTTTTCTGTCGCTACACAGTGATGGGATTGAGGTTTCTGTCCCTCTTGTCAATGGCTGAACATTCCAGGCATGATGGCATTGAGGTTCTGTCCCTGTCCCAACATTGAGGTTTTCTGTCGATGCACACTCAGTGATTGATTGAGGTTTCTGTCCCTATACAGTGATGAGATTGATGTTGTCTGTCCCTATATAGTGATGGGATTGAGGTTTCTGTCCCTATACAGTGATGGGATTGAGGTTGTCTGTCCCTATACAGTGATGGGATTGAGGTTTTCTGTCCATATATAGTGATGGGAGTGAGGTTTTCTGTCCCTATACAGTGATGGAATTGAGGTTTCTGTCCCTATACAGTGATGGGATTGAGGTTTTCTGTCCCTATATAGTGATGAGAGTGAGGTTTTCTGTCCCTATACAGTGATGGGATTGAGGTTTTCTGTCCCTATACAGTGATGGGAGTGAGGTTTCTGTCCATATGCAGTGATGGGATTGAGGTTTTCTGTCCTTATACAGTTATGGAAATGAGGTTTTTTGTGCTTATAATCACAGGATTGAGGTTTTCTGTCCTTAAACAGTCATGAGATTGAGGTTTTCTGTCCTTAAACAGTCATGAGATTGAGTTTTTTCTGTCCTTATAATCATGAGATTGAGGTTTTCTGTCCTTATACAGTCATGAGATTGAGGTTTTCTGCCCATATATATATATATATATATATATATATATATATATATATATATATATATATATATATATATATATATATATATATATATATATATATATATATATATACAGTCATGAAATGAGGTTTCTGATAGATATGAGTCATGGGATCAGGGTTTTCTTGTAGTCATGGGATTAACGTTTTCTGTCCTTATACAGTCTTGAGCTTTTCTGTCTTTATCCAGTATGCGACTGAGATTTTCTTTCCTTATTTACATGGGCATGGGATTGAGTGGTATGTCTGTGTATGGTCATGGGATTTAGATTTTTGCCCTTACATGATCACAGCATTAAGGTTTTGTGTCTTTACATGGTCATGGGATTGACATTTTGTGTCCCGTATTGGTCATGATTGAAGTTTTGTGTCCATGTATGTCATGGTTAAGATTTTTTGTCCCTATATGGTCATGATTGAGGTTTTGTGTCTGTATATGTCATGGTTAAGGTTTTGTGTCTGTATATGGTCATAATTGAGGTTTTGTGTCCCTGTATGGTCATGATTGAGGTTTTGTGTCCATACATGGTGAGGGTGATTGAGGCTCTGTGTTGTGAATGTTTTTTATCTTGGTCAGAGAAAAAAAAAATTTTAAACTTTGGTCAGAGAAGTTGAAGTTATTGTAAGTTTTCCCTTTATGGTCATGGTAGTTGAGATTTTGTGTCATTAAATGTCCTTTTAAAGTCATAGTTGTTGAAATTTTGTGTTGCAAGTCATCCGTTCACAGTTGTGATGACTGCGATTTTGTATTGTAAGTCATTTTTATGGTCATGACAATGAGATTTTGTGCTATAAGTTGTCCTTTTAAGATCATGGTGATTGAGATTTTGTTACTCAAATTTTCACATGTAGCTGTGCGGTCTAAGGAAAACAATCTTGGTATCTACAGAAAGCTGAGGATTTCCTCTTTTAGGTGGTACTCACCCTTGGTGTGTGTATCTTGCGTTTAATTCTACTTTTTCGCTCATAGTATGGGATAGCTGGAGATAACTCGAGCCGCCCGTGTTCATCATGGTATCGGCACTGAAGCATTAGCAAGTGGTAGCGAACAGAAACATCATATTTCAAGAAGTATTTTAAAAGAATACTGGAAGAAGGGTCAAATGAAGAACTGGCGCTGTTTTTCGAACTTGACGAGAGGATATGAGTGATGATGGTGAGTTTGCACATACCAAATGATGATGAAATTTTAGCATTCTTTCTTCAGATATATGACAGCAGCACTCTGTTTGAAGTTTGAATCATGCACACAGCTAAGTGTGTGAAAGATACATTGTTTTTATGTGTTTAGTACACATTGTGTTTACTACAGTTATGATCATATTGATTTTTCATCCATACCTACGTGGAGAAAAGGTTTTTGCCGATAGCTGTTTACCTACACTTTTCAAACCAGTGGTGAGTGAAGTGTGTACTGAGCACAGGACTGCAGTATTTTTTTTTTTCGAAAAGAACATGATTTGAAGTTTTCAAAAAATATATAATTATTTTTGTGTTCGGTTTGGTTCTGTCTGTATATTTTTTTGTAAAAATGCCCAAAATAGCGTCTCAGCGTGGCAGAAAGCTGCATCTGCATTGAGGTAAGGTCCAGTGTTGTAACTTGTCCTTAACCATAGTCGGATGTGGTGAAGGTGTTTAAGGCCAGTGTTGTCACTAATCTTGTCCTTAACCATAATCAGATGTAGTGAAGGTGTTTGAGGTCCTGTGTTGTAACTTGTCGTTAACCATAATCAGATGTGGTGATGGTGTTTGAGGAGGTCCTGTGTTGTAACTTGTCCTTAACCATAATCAGATGTGGTGATGGTGTTTGAGGAGGTCCTGTGTTGTAACTTGTCCTTAACCATAATCAGATGTGGTGATGGTGTTTGAAGTTCTGGGTCATAACCTGCTCAGATGGATCATCCGCTCCAACTACAAGGGCCTGCCTTTGCCCATCGTCAGGACTGTGATCAGACAGGTAGTATTGCTGATGTTCATCTGTATTGTTGTGTATTGTCATTGTCATTGTCATTTTCATCATCATCATTTCCTTCATCATATGTTCTCTCTTTCGCAGTCTTCTCTCTGTCTGTCTGTCTTTTTGTCTGTCTCTCTTTTGTCCCCCCCCCCCCTCTCTCTTTCTCTCCCTCTCTCCACTGTTAACTCTCTTGGGAGTTACAGGGGCACCACACTGAGAAAACATAGTTACATAATTATAATAACAGTAGTTATAATAGTGTAGCATTTATAAAGCACCTTGCCAAACATTCTAGGCGCTGACAGTCTATACTCTCCTGTACATGATTGGCTGTCTACCTGGGTAGTGCTGACTGAAGAGCTGCCTGCAAGCACTTCAATCAGTCATTTCCCATGTCATCCAGTCAATATTGTTCACTCAATTTTCTTACTTCATTCCTTCAGTTCTGTTTGTAAGCCAAAGCCTGGGTCTTTGCAGATGTTTCCTCTGTCTACTGTACGATGTTGTTGGTCCACCCCGTTTTTATTGGCACACCAGGTCCTGCCGTTTCAGGTGTATGAACGACGTAATTATCTTTACAGCAAGTGGTGGTGTTGCAAGTGTAGCAAGCGCTGAATTACCAGCATACCAAAGTGTGATGTTTCAAGTGCAGGAAGGGCTTTATTATGTGCACACCAAGTGGCGTCATTTTAAGTTTTAATTACCTGTGTTGGAAGGGCTAGAAAGAATTACCTGCATGTCAAGTGGTGTTATTTCAGATGTTGGAAGAAAGAATTACATTACACCAAGTGGTGTTATTTCCTGCCCATCAAATGGTGTTATCTCAGGTGTTGGAAGAGCTGAATTACATTACACCAAGTGGTGTTATTTCAGGTGTTGGAAGGGCTGAATTACCTTTTACACCAAGTGGTGTTATTTCAGGTGTTGGAAGAGCTGAATTACCTTTACACCAAGTGGTGTTTTTTCAGGTGTTGGAGGGGCTGAATTACCTGCATATCAAGTGGTGTTATTTCAGGTGCAGGAAGGGCTGAATTACCTTTGCACCAAGTGGTGTTATTTCAGGTGTTGGAAGAGCTGAGTTACCTGCACACCAAGTGGTGCTATTTCAGGTGTTGAAAGAGCTGAATTAACTGCACACCAAGTGGTGTTATTTCAGGTGCTGGAAGAAGTGAATAACCTGCACACAAAGTAGTGTTATTTCAAGTGTTGGAAGGGCTGAATTACCATTAGACCAAGTGGTGGTATTTCAGGTGTTGGAAGAGCTGAATTACCTGAACTCCGATTTTCAGGTGTTGGAAAGAGCTGAATTACCTGCACACCAAGTGGTGTTATTTCAGGTATAGACAGAGCTGAATTACCTTTGCACCAAGTAGTGTTTTTCAGATATTGGAAGGGCTGAATTACCATTTACACCAAGTGGTGGTGTTTCAGGTGTTGGAAGGGCTGAATTACCTGCACACCAAGTGTGGCATCATCCATACAGACATCAAGCCAGAGAACATACTCACCTGTGTGGATGACAACTATGTTCATCAGCTGGCTGCAGCAAGTGTACAGTGCCAGAAACAGGGCTTGACCACACTGGAGTCTGTTGGTGAGTGTATGACACATCATGCACAGTTAGTGTGATCATAGGTACATAGGGCATGGCTAGTGTGATCATAGGTACATAGGGCATGGCTAGTGTGATTATAGGTACATAGGGCAAGGCTAGTGTGATCATAGGTACATAGGGCACAGTTAGGGTGATCAAGTCAAGTCAAGTCAAGTAAACTTTATTATCTCAATTTGAGAAATTAATTTGTGGTCGCACACATTCACAGCAAATAAACAATAATTTTGTCACATTACCCATTTTCTCACATATGACATACATTCATATAAAGGAATTTGGATTTCAATTAAACATCTCCTCGGTTCATAAAATCAATGGACAGGGGAATAAAACTTTGTTTAAATCTGACACCTCTGCATTTAACCGATCGATATCTTCGTCCTGACTGAAGAAGGTCATACTGATTTGCAAGAACGTGGGTCTGGTCACACGCAATCTTCTTCGCTTTACAAACAACACGGCACCTGTACAGCTCACTCAGACTTTTTCGTCTTTCACCAACGATTTTTCCTCCCACGTTCACCACTTTCTCAAGCACATTTCTACTCTTCACAGTCAACCCACCATACCAGCATATAAATGAGAAAGTTAAAACAGACTCCAAGAAGCATAAATAAAATGTCCGAAGAATGTCAGTATTCACATGAAATGATCGCAGCTTGCGAAGACAATATAATCTGGTTTGACATTTTTTGTGGACATACTCAACATGGGATTTAAAATTCAGCATATTATCTATAAAAGTTCCTAAATATTTGTATGATTCAACACGTTCTACTTCAGCACCTTTGATAAAAAGCGGTGGTACAGCTTTTGGATTCTTTCTAAAATCAGTCAACATTTCTTTTCGTTTTTGTTACACTCAGATCAAGATAGTTATGATCGCACCAGTCAACAAATCTTTGAACCTCCTTGAAGTAAACAGAATCAGAGTTGGAAAGATCCACAAGTGCTGAGTCATCTGAATGTTTAATGTACAAAGTTGAATCACTTCCTGAACAATCATTTGTGTACAGAGTAAAAAGCACTGGTGTGATAAAACAGTACCCTGGGGAGCGCCAGTTGAAATGATTCTGGAAGAAGACGAAACAACACTTTGATATCGAACAGACTGTGTCCTCTGTGTTAGAAAATCAATTATCCAAAGAATGAGCTTGTTACACATGTTTATGTTAATGTTTCTTTACCATCAGATGTGGTTGTATGGTGTTGAAATGCTGATGAGAAATCAATTAAGAGAATGCGTACAAAGGAGGCAGTTTTTTTCGAGGTGTGAAAACGCATGATGGAGAAGTGTGAGTGTGGCATCATCTGTTGATCTGTTCTGTTGGTATGCGAACTGAAACGGGTCTTGGTACTGTGTAGTATCTTTTAAAACAGAACAGAGGACAATTCTTTCAAGACATTTCATTGCAACAGATGTGAGGGCAACTGGTCGGTAATCATTTAAACAGCTTGGGTTGCGTTTTTTGGGAACAGGGCATACAGTGGCATTTTTCTATAGAACAGGAATTATACATTCTCTAAGTGACCAGGTAAACAAACGACTATAGACATAGGAGAGCTGAGAAGCACACACATTCAACAATTTTCCACAGATATTATCAGGGCCCATTGCCTTTCTCACATTTAAACGTTTGAAAAAAGGCTGAACATCATTTTCCTCAATCACAACAGAATCACTTCCATCAACATCGTTTTTAACATTGCTTTGGAGTTCTTCCTTCACTTCCTTTAATTCTTTACTAAAATCTTTATCATCAAATCTACAGTAAAAATCATTCAGCTTTTCTGCAAATTGCTTCTGTTCTTTTGCTGTGTTTTTGTTACTGATATTTTGGTTTGAGCATTTTCCTGAACCTGATAAAACCTTTATTCCTTTCCATGCATCTCGCATATTTCCATTCTGGAACATGTTTTCGACTTTTCTCTTGTAAGCTCTCTTTGATTCTTCAATCTCTGTTTGCAGTTTCTTTTGTACAACCTTACGATTGCTTTTATTGCCTGATTGAAAAGCTATTTTTTTTTTCTCGTTTAGAGTTACTTTCAGAGATTTTGTAACCCAAGGTTTGTTGCTGGGAAATATTTTGATAGTTTTAGTAGGTACAGTCATGTGTTCACAGAAAGAAATGTAGCTGGAGATAACATCAGTGGCTTTGTTAATGTCAAAACTAGAATTCAAAAACAAATTCCAGTCTGTACATCAAAAACAGCCTTCAAGTAATTCATCAACACTTTCTTGTGTCCAACACTGCACTTGCTTTTTAGTGATAGGTTGTGTTTTCACTTTTGGTCTGTAAGCTGGCAAGAGATGAATGGCATTGTGTGATCACAGGGGGACTGACCAACAGGGGGAAGCTGAACACACTTGTATGCAGATGGTATATTACAGTAACATAAATCAAGTATTTTATCCTGTATCATAGGTACATAGGGCATAGGGCATGGCTAGTGTGATCATAGGTACATAGGGCACATAGGGCAGGGGCTAGTGTGATCATAGGTACATAGGGCATGGCTAGTGTGATCATAGGTACATAGGGCATAGGGCATAGGGCTAGTGTGATCATAGGTACATAGGCATGGCTAGTGTGATCATAGGTACATAGGCATGGCTAGTGTGATCATAGGTACATAGGGCACAATTAGTGTGATCATAGGTACATAGGGCACAGTTAGTGTGATCATAGGTACATAGGGCACACAGTTAGTGTGATCATAGGTACATAGGGCACAGTTAGTGTGATCATAGGTACAAAGGGCACAGGTAGTGTGATCATAGGTACATAGGGCACAACTAGTGTGCTTGATCATAGGGTACATAGGGCACAGGTAGTGTGATACATAGGTACACAGTTAGTGGGCACAGGTAGTGTGATCATAGGTACATAGGGCACAGTTAGTGTGTGATCATAGGTACATAGGGCATGGCTAGTGTGATCATAGGTACATAGGTACATAGGGCAATTAGTGTGATCATAGGTACATATGTTACAGTAAGTGTGGTAACAGAGTGTGATCATAGGTACATAGGGGGCACAGGTACATAGTGTGATCATAGGTACTTAGGGCACAGTTAGTGTGATCATAGGTACATAGGGTACAGTGTGGCCACACAGTGTGATCATAGGTACATAGGGCACAGTTAGTCTGATCATAGGTACTTAGGGCACAGTTAGTGTGATCATAGGTGCATAGGGCACAATTAGTGTGATCATAGGTACATAGGGTACAGTGTGGCCACAGTGTGATCATAGGTACATAGGGCACAGTAGTGTGATCATAGTGATCATAGGTAGTTAGTGTGATCATAGGTACATAGGGGTAGTGTGTGACCATAGGTACATAAGGCACAGTTACTGTGACCATAGGTACATAGGACACAGGTAGTGTGACCATAGGTACATAGCGCACAGGTAGTGTGATGATAGGTACATAGGGCACAGGTAGTGTGATGATAGGTACATAGGTCATGGCTAGTGTGATCATAGGTACGTAGGGCATAGTTAGTGTGATCATAGGTACATAGGGCACAGTTAGTGTGATCATAGGATCATAGGTATCATAGGGCACAGTAGTGTGATCATAGGTACATAGGGCACAGTTAGTGTGATCATAGGTGACATAAGGCACAGTTAGTGTGATCATAGGTACATAAGGCACAGTTACTGTGACCATAGGTACATAGGGCACAGGTAGTGTGATCATAGTACATAGGGCACAGTAGGTGTGATCATAGGTACATAAGGCACAGTTACTGTGACCATAGGTACATAGGGCACAGGTAGTGTGACCATAGGTACATAGCGCACAGGTAGTGATGATAGGTACATAGGGCAGAGGTAGTGTGATGATAGGTACATAGGTCATGGCTAGTGTGATCATAGGTACGTAAGGCATAGTTAGTGTCATCATAGGTACATAGGGCACAGTTAGTGTAATCATAGGTACATAGGGCACAGTTAGTGTGATCATAGATACATAAGGCACAGTTAGTGTGATCATAGGTACATAGGGCATCATAGTGTGATCATAGGTACATAGGGCACAGTTAGTGTGATCATAGGTACATATGAACGGTTAGTGTGATCATAGGTACATAGGGCACAGTTAGTGTGATCGTAGATACATAGGGTACAGGTAGTGTCATCATAGGTACATAGGGCACAGTTAGTGTGATCATAGGTACATAGGGCACGGTTAGTGTGATCATGGGGCACAGATAGTGTGATCATAGGTGCATAGGGCACAGTAAGTGTGATCATGAGTAGTAAGTACATATGGCACAATTAGTGTGATCATAGGTACATAGCACAGTTAGTGTGATCATGAGTACATAGGGCACAATTGATGTAATCATAGGTACACAGGGTATATTTAGTATGATCAAAGGTCCATAGGGGACAGTTAATGTGATCAATCTGTGTGATCATAGGGCACAATTAGTGATCATGGATGCGTAGGGCACAATAACTGTATAAGGTGTATTAGTATACTATTACAGATATCTATACCAACAGTACAGCAAGGTGTATTATAGATAGCCATACCAACAGTACAGTAAGGTGTATTATAGATATCTATACCAACAGTACAGTAAGGTGTATGACAGTAAGGTGTATGACAGATGTCTGTCCCAACAGTACAGTAAGATGTATTACAGATGTCTATGTCTATACCAATGGCACAGTAAGGTGTATTAAAGGTGTGATTACCAAAAGTACAGAAAGGTAAGAGATGTCTGTAGCAACAGTACAATACAGTAAAGTGTATTAGAGATGTCTGTACCAACAGTTTAATACAGTAAAGTGTATTAGAGATGTCAGTACAAACAGTACAGTAAAGTGTATTAGATATGTCTGTACCAACAGTACAATACAGTAAAAGTGTATTAGAGAATCTGTACAATAGTTCAGTACAGTAAAGTGTATTAGAGATGTCTGTACCAACAGTACAGTACAGTACAGTACAGTACAGTGTATGAACGGTACAATACAGTAAAGTGTATTAGAGATGTCTGTACTAACAGGACAGTAAAGTGTATTAGAAATGGCTGTACTAACATTACAGTGAAGTGTATTAGAGATATCTATACCAACAAAAAAGTGTATTAGAAATGTTGATATCAACAGTACAATGCAATAAAGTGTATTAGAGATGTCAGTGCCATTAGTACAATACAGTAAAGTGTATTAGAGATGTCTGTACCAACAGTACAGTAAAGTGTACTAGGGATGTCTGTTCCAAGAGTATGGTAAAGTGTATTAGAGATGTCTGTACCAACAGTACAGTAAAGTGCATTAGAGATGTCTGTACCAACAGTACAGTAAAGTGTATTAGAGATGTCTGTACCAACAGTATAGTAAGGTGTATTAGAGATGTCTGTACCAACAGTATAGTAAGGTTTGTTAGAGATGTCTGTACCATCAGTACAGTAAGGTGTCTGTACCAACAGTATAGTAAGGTGTATTAGAGATGTCTGTACCAACAGTATAGTAAGGTGTATTAGAGATGTCTGTACCAACAGTATAGTAAGGTGCGTTAGAGATGTCTGTAACAACAGTATAGTAAGGTTTGTTAGAGATGTCTGTACCATCAGTACAGTAAGGTGTCTGTACCAACAGTATAGTAAGGTGTGTTAGAGATGTCTGTACCAACAGTATAGTAAGGTGTATTAGAGATGTCTGTACCAACAGTATAATAAGGTGCATTAGAGATGTCTGTACCAACAGTATAGTAAGGTGTGTTAGAGATGTCTGCACCAACAGTACAGTAAGGTGTATTGGAGATATCTGTACAACAGTACAATAAAGTGTATTAGAGATGTCTGTACCAACAGTATAGTAAGGTTATTAGAGATGTCTGTACCAACAGTAAAGTGTATTACAGATGTCTATACAAAGCGAACATAAAAGTGCATCAGAGAGGTCAGTACTAGCAGTAAGGTGTTACAGATGTCTGTACTAAGCGAACATAAAAGTGCATTAGAGGTATCTATATTAACAGTAAGGTGTGTTACAGATGTCTGTACTAAGCATACAGAAAGGTGCATTAGAGATGTCTGTACCAGCAGTGTTTGGTGTTTTGCAGGGAGCGTTATGGAGAGTAAAATTGTCAGACGGTCAGCGGAAGAGGTTGAAGAGGACGAGGAAGCTGCAGGAGGTAAGATCAGGATCTTGGGCCACTAGTACTAGCACAGGAGTAGGGACAGGGGAAACACAGAAAGCAGGAAGTTGTGAATGGCCAAGGTTGTGCTAAACTTTATGAATGATTGTTGAAAAACAAATTTGACATTCCAGATCACTAGAAAATGGTCAAACTTCGATCGTTCCTTCAGTGAATAAATATATCAGAATACAAGATAACAGGTATTGTCTGTCGCACTTGTGATGTCATCTGTAATCTTTACATGATTACAGTGGATCAGTTGCTATTACTATGTTTGACTGGTCACACTAGAAACATTACTGAAAAATTAAGAAGACTAAACTAGAAGATGGAAAAAAAAGTGGCAGGAGAACCTTGAAGCGGAAATTCAGTTACTTAGAGTTTAGTGATAGGAAGATGCAGCCATGCCCCCGCTCATTGATAACTGGCAAAGTTAACAATTACTTGCTTTCCCTGACGTGTCACAGTACTGCAGAGGCACTGGCATCTAAATCCATGATAGTTTTTTGTGAACATTAGTCTTCATAGGATTATGTTTTCCCATCACTTAAATCCAAACAGCCTATCTAAAGCAGCCTGTCTTGAAATAGGCAGGATAAGGTCTGTTTACCACCTGTCTGTGGAAGCAACCAAGACTCTGATATGCGCTTTTGTCATTTGTAGAGTAAACTGTTGTAGTTCCCGTTTCCCTGGAATCACATTGTATCTTTCTTGATAGGCTGCAGAAAATCCCAATACTGCTTGCATAATATTTTAAACTTCCCTTTGGGTAAGTTTTCTCTGATTAACTCTCGGTGTTCTCATAGACTACAAAAAAGCTCTGTGTGTGTGTGTGTGTGTGTGTGTGTGTGTGTGCGCGCGCGCGCGCGTGCGTGTGCGTGCATGTGTGTGTGTGTGTGTGTGTGTGTGTGTGTGTGTGTGTGTGTGTGTGTGTGTGTGTGTGTGTGTGTGCACGCATCTGTGTGTGTGCCTGCAGACAGTGGTGGAGAAGAGTGAAGAGGAGCAGGTGCAGAGGACGCAGGACAGTGAAGAGGGAAAAGACTGTGAGGACCACGGCTTGCAACTGGGCCACACAATCACTATGCCTTGTCAGGTCAACACTGTGCAGCCGAACCACACTAACAACATGCATCCCTGTCATTTTCATCATACCCATAGTATACAGCCCGGTCATACCAGTAGAACAGAGCTATCTCATACCAGCAAAACAGAGCTATCTCATACCAGCAAAACAGAGCCATCTCATACCAGCAAAACAGAGCCATCTCATACCAGCAGGACAGAGCCGTGTCATACCGACAGCACTCAGCCATATCATACCAACTGCACACAGCCCTGTCGGATGTGTTCAAAGTCGTGCCATCATAAACGCACACAGTCTTGTGACATGAACTTCGCACAGTCGGGCCAAACCTCCAGCAAACTGTTGTGCCAGTGTCCCTCACCCAAGCTGACCTCTGCTCCCATCAAGGGGTCACCAGACAGGAAGGGCCGGGGTCACAGTGAACTAACCCACGTTGGGACCGCCACCAGCAGGACAGTCAGTGACGAGGTTGGCAGCACTTGTTCTTCTGTGGCCATGGAAACAAGCTTCGGTGTGGAAGGAGGAGGGGTGTGTGGGAGGGGAGTGCCCTACTCCCAACAGACAGATGGACCACTGTGCACACATGTTGTTGGTCAGTGCGACAACGGAGAGGGTGAGGGGAGTAGTGGTGGTGGGGGCCAGTGTCCCCCATGAGGCCATGGAGAAGGGGGTGCGGTGAGAACAGGACTGTGCAGTCTGGCTGTGTGGAGGTGGGGTCCGCAGCCCTGTCACGGACCCTGGGTGTGGTGAGGCCGGCGTGGGGCAAAGGGCCATGCACTGTGAGCAGCACACCTACTGCATCAACGCCCTCCCCTGTCCTGCAGGGATGGCTGCTTCTCCGTCTCTGTGCAGTAAGATCCCTGTGCTGCTGTATGTGTGTGTGTGTGTGTAGGCTGAGTGTGTGTGTGTGTGTGTGTGTGTGTGTGTGTGTGTGTGTTTGTGCGCTTGCGTACTTGCACACCTTTATATCAATGTGACTGGAGTGGTGTGGCGTTTCAAGACAGGTGTAATGTAAATTTCAGTTAGGGACAATGAGCTGTATTGTAATATTCAGTTACTAAGGTATGGTGTGGCATATTTCAGTATTCAGTTACAAAGGTATACTGTGGTGTGTGTGTGTGTGTTTTTGTCTGTGTGGGTTTTTTTTTTTGCTGTCCCAACCTCTGCACCACCTCAGAGGCAGTGCACCCACGCCGCTCATTCTGACACCCCGTCCACAGCCACAGCCCCGCCGCAGCCCCAGCCCCAGCAATCCACAGGGAGCGGTCAATGTCAAGTCGTCAGCCCACCGGAGGAGACATTGCACTGCTGCCGAGTCACTTCGGTGGTGTTCAGTGGCGCCTGTTCTGATTTAACATACGCAAGATACCACCTACTAAGCCCCCTACTGACGACAATAATTGCTTAGTTGCGGAGCTGACATGAGTGAGCTCTCCCTCCAGAGGGCACCACCACGTCCGTCCAACGACAGCCCCCATGGACTCGCCGATACCGGTGACACCGACGGAACCAAACCAAGGCCACAGACGTGAAGAGGACATCGAAATTGAGGTCACCATGAGAGCAGGGCATGAAGGGGGCCACAGAATTTGAGACATTTTTTTTGTTTCATGCTGATCAATGAGAATGAGGATGATTAAGATAATGCTGCGGATTTCCATTTCGGTCAGAGACTACATGACAGGTTGTACACTACGCTTCCTTTCATAATATATCCCGGCATCAACCAAGCCCGAGAGATACAGGCACCTGCAGTGTTGGTCATGAAATTTGAGCAACACTCAGAAACGCATCCATTAAGTGGATGAAACTAGACTGTGTGGTCCCAATCTTCCCAAATGAGTCTGCAGCAAACTCAACTCTGGGTAGGAGCCGGTCGGGGTAGAAAAAAACCCACATGACTGATGGGATTCGAACCCATGACCTCCCAGCCGGGTGTCCGCGCGACGCTAACCACTTCGCCACGGTGGCTAGTACTGTGGTGTTTTGTAATATTCCATTTCTAAGGTATGGCATGGTATATTGCGGTGTTCTCTTTTTAAGACATATATGTATTCTGCCTCATTCTTCAAAATGCTTATAAGATGACTTGCAGTAAGTGTTCAGCATTTTATTCCAGTCACCCAGAAGAAATGAATGGGTGAAAACATAAAAACAAAAGGAAAAACTCTATAACTCTCCAAACATTCTTGCAAAAAGTATTTCAAACAAAAATCTCTCTGAAAAATTACAACATCAGTTTGGATCAGCCTTCAAAAGTCTTCTGTAGAATTATACACACACTGAAGAAGAGCCATCTTAAAGAATATTTACTGCTCCAACATATTTATTTTAAATCAGAAAATGAACACGGCAGATCAGACAAAGCAATAGTCAAACGTTTCATTTCTTGCTATAAAGTTTACAGTAACGAACCGACCATTATCGAAAGGCTGAGCTGACTCTGTACTGGTCTTGCTAGTACTAAGCTTTTTTCAAACATGAACCAGTTTGTTCGAATGCAGTTAATATATCTCTAGAATTACAGACAAAGAAACAGAATAGTGATTATGATCATAAATAGCCTACAGGGGAGGAGGATGTTGAAGCTGCAAGAACAGTAACCCAACAGGAAAGCTGTGCCCTCAGATTGTGAAACATAACAGACAAACATTGTCTGGGCAAAGAAAACTGCCTTCAGATTCTGAAATATATCAGATGAACATTGTCTGAGGAAAGAAAGCTGTGCCTTCTGTTCATGTTCTGAAATACATCAGATGAACATTGTCAGGGGAAAGAAAACTGTGCCTTCTGTTCATGTTCTGAAATACATCAGATGAACATTGTCTGGAGAAAGAAAGCTGTGCCTTCATGTTCTGAAATATATCAGATGAACATTGTCAAGTGAAAGAAATCTGTACCCTCAGGTTGTGAAATATATCAGATGAACATTGTCAGGAGAAAGAAATCTATGCCCTCAGGTTCTGAAATATATCGGATGAACATTGTCAAGGGAAGAAAGCTGTGCCTTCATGTTCAGAAATATATCAGATGAACATTGTCAGGAGAAAGAAATCTATGCCCTCAGGTTCTGCAATGTATCAGATGAACATTGTTAGAAGGAAAAAGCTGCCGTCAGGTTGTGAAATATATCAGATGAACATTGTCTGGGGCAAAAAAGCTCAGCGTTTAGGTTCTGAAATATATCAGAGGAACATTGTCTGGGGAAAGAAAACTGTGCTTTTAGGTTCTTTCAGGTTCCTTGTTCATTATGTCACTGTGCTGTGGTATTGTGTGGTGTCTATGATTTACACTACAGATTATGATTTGATTTTCTGTTGATCATTGTGGTGTGGTAAGATGTGTAAAATGTACACTATGGAACATCTATTAATTGTTCAATCACTGAAGTATGGTGTGGGTTTGTTGTGATGTGGGATGGTGTGTGTGTGCACGTGTGTGCGCATGCGTGCATGTGTGTTTGTGTGTGTGTGTGTGTAGATGGTGAGACCCAGGGGAGCTCAGACATGGGCGCTGTCAGTGATGTGAGCACACATTTCCCTGTCAAAATTGCTGACCTGGGCAATGCATGCTGGACAGTAAGTCACTGCATGGTCTGTATTCAGCTTACGAGATGGGGGGGGGGGGGGGGGGGGGGGGGGAGTCCTTTCCAACCCTGATAGTAACTGCACCGCAAAGATCCATCCATGTAAGACTACTTGGATTGAATTACCATATATATCAAACTTTAAAAAAATCTTATGTTATGCTAAGAATAATATATCTCTAGGGTAAGGTAGTGTCAAACTACAGTGGCAACATGTTGACTGGAAAGTCCAAATGATATTTTGTTATGCTGCATGTGAAAATCAATGGTAAGTTGACAGCCTCATCATTTACAGCAAGCTGACTGTTGACACTGCTGGGTATCCTGTCTTGTCTTATATATATCATTTACAGTGAGTTCACTGTTTAAAGAGCTGAATGACAATAGATTGACTTCTATCATAAGTGAGCTGACTGTTTACAGTCCTGAAGAACCCTGCACTGATGTTTAATTTACAGTGAATTTAACTGTTTACAATACTGATTACCCTATATTGACTTTTGTCATTTACAGTGAGTTGATTGCTTTACAGTGCTGAATTACTCTACAAAGACACCAGTCATTTACTGAATTTGCTGTTTACAGTGCTGAACTAGTCCATTGGCCTCCAGTCATTTTACAGTGAATTACCTACAGTTTAATTACCCATTTACAGTGATAAATTTACAGTGAGTTCTGTGAGTTGACTGCTGAGGTACATTTCATGGACCATGAATCCTCTACAGTGAGCTCAGAGCTGATACAGAGAGTTGATGTTGATGTACCTCAATATCCCCCCAAGTCATTCACCTTGAGTTTACTGTGTACAGTATTGAATTACTTTTCATGGACCGTCTGTCATTTGTACTTGTAATGAGTTCACTGTTTAGAGCGTTAAATGACTCTGCTCTTACTACTTCATTTACAGTGAGTTTTAAGTGTTTAGTGTTGAATTGACAGTAATCACCAATTTTTCACGGTGAATTCGCTGTATACAGTGTTGAATTGTCAAACGGTCACCACAGGCCATTTACAGTAAGTTGGATGTTTACAGCATTGAATTTTACCTGACACTAAACACTAGTTATTTATAGTGAATTCACTGTTGATAGTGCCTGGACTCAGACCACTAGTCATTGTCAGTCAGCTGTGTTTGACTTGGCTTGGCTTGGCATCACGTGGATAAATGGAAAAAAAGAGGTTCATAACAAGTCCTTAAAAATGTTTAACAGTCCTTGAATTTTGAGGACCTCTTTTGAAGAATTGAAAACAAGGTCCTTGACATGTTGACTTTAGTACTTACAGATACTCAGAGAGCATGAAAGTGCTTCAAAATGCTTAAATCGGGAGAGAAATAACAAAATAATGTAGATTTGGTTATGTTTAAATAAGACAATGTGTTTTTGCATCTGAGGAAAGTGCTCAATGCTCTTCTGTCTGCTGGTAATCCGATTCTGCTGAAGTGACTGAATTAAGCTATTAGAGCATACATAAAGGACTGAATTTTCTATACTGAAATTTGTCTCAAGTTTATAAGCCTTATTGTTGTTATTATTGTTGTTATATTATTGTTGTTATTGTCATTATTATGAGCATTTTCATCCCTCTCAGTGTTTTCATCAGTAGTGTTGCTATTTTCATCAGGTGTTGTCACCATCATTGTTATTATTGTTGTTGTTACTATTGTTTTCATTGTTATTACCGTTGTTATTATGTGATCATTATTGTTTTGATCAGTGATAATTGTGTCATCTTCTGATCAACAGTTCTTCACAAGTAATCATCACATACACACACACACACAGACACACACACACACACACACACATGCACACACGTGTGTGTGCGCGCACACAGACAGACACACACTCACACATAAACATGTGCGCATCTGCACATGCATGTGAGAGTGCATTCACCTCCATGTTCAAGACTGAGTACTTTGCCCTTTGTGCTGAGTGACTCAGGATTGAGTGCTTTCCCCTTCACATGTTCAGGACTGAGTGCTTTCCCCTTCATGTTCAGGACTGAGTGCTTTCCCCTTCATGTTCAGGACTGAGTGCTGTCCCTTTCATGTTCAGGACCAGTGCTGAGTGCTGTCCCTTTCATGTTCAGGACTGAGTGCTGTGCCCCCCCTTCATGTTCAGGACTGAGTGCTGTCCCCCCCAGGACTTCATGTTGTTCAGGACTGAGTGCTTTCCCCTTCATTTAGGACTGAGTGCGTCACCCTTCATATTCAGGACTGAGTGCTTTGCCCCTCTCTGTGTTCAGGGACTGAATGCTCTCCCCTCTATGTTCAGGACTGAGTGCTTTGCCCTTCATGTTCAGGACTGAGTGTTTTGCCCCCCTGTGTTCAGGACTGAATGCTGTCCCCTCTATGTTCAGGACTGAGTGCTTCACCCTTCATGTTCAGGAATGAATGCTTTCCCCTTCATGTTTATGACTGAGTGCTTTCCCTTCATGTTCAGGACTGAACTGAGTGCTTTTCCCCTTCATGTTGATGACTTGAGTGCTTCCCCCTTCATGTGTTCAGAATTCATTCAGCGCTTTGCCCTTCATGTTAACAGTTTGTGACAGAGTGCTTTACCCTTCGTGTTTAGGACCATCACTTCACGGAGGACATTCAGACACGGCAGTATCGCAGTCTGGAAGTGCTGCTGGGGGCAGGGTACGGGCCCCCTGCTGATGTCTGGAGCACAGCATGTATGGTGAGTGACCCTGAAGGGTGACTGTCCCTGTTGTCTGGAGTGAGGCCTTTTGGATGAATATTCTTGTAGGGTTTGTGTCCTTGTAGGGTGAATGACCCTTCTTTATGGAGTACAGTCTTTGGGTTGAGTGTCCTTTAGGGTGACTGTCCATGCTGTGTGGAATACAGTCTGTGGGGTGAGTGTCCCTTTAGGGTGACTGTCCATGCTGTGTGGAATACAGTCTGTGGGGTGAGTGTCCCTTTAGGGTGAGTGTCCATGCTGTCTGGAGTGTGGCCTTTTGGTGAACGTTCTTGTCCTTGTAGGGTGAGTGAACCTTCTGTGTGGAGTACAGTCTTTAGTGCGAGTGTCCTTTTAGGGTGAGAGTTCCTGCTGTATGGAATACAGTCTTTAGGGTGAGTGTCCCTTCAGGGTGAGTGTCCATGCTGTCTGGAGTGCAGCCTTTTGGGTGAATGTTCTTGTAGGGTTTATGTCCTTGTAGGGCGAATGAATGACCCTTCTGTGTGGAGTACAGTCTTAGGGTGAGTATCCCTTTAGGGTGAGTGTCCCCTGCTGTGTGGAGTACAGTCTTTAGGAAGAGAATCCCTTTAGGTTGAGTGTCCATGCTGTCTGGAGTGCGGCTTTTTGGGTGATTGTTCTTGTAGGGTTTGTGTCCTTGTAGGGTGAATGTCCATTCTTTATGGAGTAGTCTTTAGGGTGAGTGTCCCTGCTGTGTGGAGTTTAGTCTTTAGGGTGAGTGTCCATACTGTCTGGAGTGCAGCCTTTTGGTTGAATGTTCTTTTAGGGTTTATGTCCTTGTAGGGTGAATGACCCTTCTTTATGGAGCACAGTCTTTAGGGTAGTGTCCTTTTAGGGTGAGTGTCCCTGCTGTGTGAAGTTTAGTCTTTAGGGTGAGTGTCCCTTCAGGGTGAGTGTCCATACTGTCTGGAGTGCAGCCTTTTTGGGTGAATGTTCTTGTAGGGTTTATGTCCTTGAAGGGTGAATGACCCATCTGTATGGAATACAGTCTTTAGGATGAGTGTCCCTTTAGGGTGACTGTCCATACTGTCTGGAGTGCAGCCTGTTGGGTTAATGTTCTTGTAGGGTTTGTGTCTTTGTAGCTGAATGACCCTTCTGTATGGAGTACAGTCTTTAGGGTGAGTGTCCCTGCTTTATAGAGTATAGCATGTAGGATGAGTGTCCCTTTAGGGTGAGTGTCCATGCTGTGTGGAGTACAGCCTGGGGGGTGAGTGTCCCTTTAGGGTAAGTATCCCTGCTCTGTGGAGTACAGCTTGTGGGGTGAGTGTTCCTTTAGGGTGAATGTCCATGCTGTGTGGAGTATAGCCAGTGGGGTGAGTGTCCCTTTAGGGTGAGTGACCCTGTAGGTGATGTCCCAACATGGTGAAGTGTCCCTGTAAAGGGAGTGTCTGTGCATGGTATCTATGCAAGTTTGAGTGTCTGTATGTGTGCAGAGTCCTTGCTGATGTATTGCTGTATGCGAGTGTGGGCTTTCATCTGTGGGCTATGTACATCTGCACTTGTGCTAGAGCTGTGTGTGTGCGTGTGTGTGTGTGTGTGTGTGTGTGTGTGTGTGTGTCTCTTTTGTTGTGTGTTTACATGAATCTGTGTGTATATGTCTTTGCATGTGTTTGTATGTGTATATTTACATGTATGTGTGTGTATGTTTAGTATGTGTGTGTGTGTGTGTGTGTGTGTGTGTGTGTGTGTGTGTTTTCTTGTGTCTGTGTATATTTATGTTGTATGTGTGTGTGTTTACATGTGTGTGTTCGTATGTGTGTGTTTACATGCATGTGTGTGTTTATATGTTTGGTTGTGTGTTTATATGTGTGTGTTTATATGTGTGTGTGTTTACATGTGTGTGTGTTTGTGATGCAGGCCTTTGAGCTGGCCACAGGGGACTACCTGTTTGAGCCTCACTCTGGTGCAGACTACAGTCGGGATGAGGACCACCTGGCCCACATCACGGAGCTCCTGGGGCCTATCCCTCGACACATCGCCCTCGGCGGAAAATACTCGCGAGAGTTCTTTAACAGGAAAGGTAATGGTCTCCCCTAATCAGCTCATGAAGAATGATTGTTGTCTGTGGGGTCTGTAAGTGTGACAGTGCAGAAGAAGAAACCATGTGTATGGTCCTCTGCCCTTTATTAATGTTTGTCTCGCCACTTGTTCAGCCCCTGCAGAGGGCCATTACTTTGTTTTTGCTCTCTATTAATGTTTGTCTTACCACCTGTTCAGCCCCTGCAGAGGGCCCTTACTTTATCACTGAACCAGCATGCATGAGCGTCCCTCGTCAGGTCCATCCAATGACAGTTCCCATGAACTTGCCAGTACCAGCGACCTCGGCCCAGATTCATCGACAGATGTGGAGAGGACTTGAAACAGGTCACCATGAGTACAGGGCATAAAAGGGCCACAGACCTTGAAACGTTTTTTTTTTTTTTAATGTGAATTTGTGTGGATAATGAAGATGACGCTATGGATTTCCATTTGGGTCTGAGACTGCAAGACAGGGCAGTTCTCAACACTTATTGTCATGATATATCCCAGCCTCAGCTAGGCCTGAGAGATAGAGACACCCACCATGTTGGTCAGGAAATTGGGGCAACATGCTCAGAGATGCGTCCTTTAAAGCTTGATTGTGTGATGAAAGGGCAGGAAGGGGGGGGGGGGGGGGGGGGATTAACTGTAGGGACATGGGGTGGTCAGTAGTGATGATGTCATTGTGTGATGAAGGGGAAGGAAAGGTGGGGGGGGAGGAGGGGGGGGGGGGGCAGGGAAGGGAATTAACTGTAGGGACATGGGGTGGTCAGTAGTGATGATGTCTCTGTGTGATGAAGGGGAAGGAAAGCTTGGGGGGGGGGGGGGGGGGGGGGGGGGGGAGTGAAGTGCAATTAACTGTAGGGACATGGGGTGGTCAGTAGTGATGATGTCGCTGTGTGATGAAGGGGAAGGAAGGTGGGTGGGTGGGGGGGGGGGGGGGAGTGCAGTTAACTGTAGGGACATGGGGTGGTCAGTAGTGATGATGATGTCGCTGTGTGATGAAGGGGAAAGAAAAGTGGGGGATGGGGAGGGGAGTAGGGAAGGGGAACTAATTGCAAGTACATGGGATGGTCAATATTGATGTTGCTGTGTGAAGTGGAAGCTAAAGAGAGGGGGTGGGGACAGGAGCTGGGAGGGGAAGTAACTTTAAGGGTGTGGATGGTCAGTATTGATGTCACTGTGTGGTGTGTGGGAAGAGAATGAGGAGGTGGGAGCAGGGAAGGGAAGTAACTGTAAGGTGTGGGATGGTCAGCACTGATGATGCCACTGTGTGATGACAAGAAAGAAAAGAGGGGGTGGTGGTGGGTGTGCAGGTAAGGGGGGTAACTGTAAGGGCGTGGGATGGTCAGTACTGATGATGCCGCAGTGTGATGACGAAAGAAAAGTGGGGGGGGGGGGAGGGTGCAGGCAAGGGGGGTAACTGTAAGGGCGTGACGTGGTCAGTACTGATGATGCCACTGTGTGATGACAAAAAAGAAAAGAGGGGGTGGGGGGGGTGCAGAAGGGGGGGTAACTGTAAGGGCGTGGGATGGTCAGTACTGATGATGCCACAGTGTGATGACGAGAAAGAAAGGAGGGGGTGGGGGAGGGTGCAGGGAAGGGGGGTAACTGTAAGGTCGTGACGTGGTCAGTTCTGATGATGTTGCTGTGTGATCAGGAGAAAGAAAATAGGGTTGGGGGGGGGGGTAGGTAAAGGGCATGGGGTGGTCAGTACTGATGATGTTGATGTGTGATGGGGGGAAAGAAAGGAGGGGGGGGGGAGGGGGGGGGAGCAGGGAAGGGAAGTAACTGTAAAGACGTGGGATGGTATTGACCATGTTGCTGTGTGATGAGGGGGATGGAAAGGGGGGGGGGGGGGGGTATGGAGAACAGGGAAGGGGAGTAACTGTAAGGGCATGGGGAGGTCAGTTCTGAAGATGTGTGGCTGTGTGATGGTGTGCAGGAGAACTGCGTCACATCAGTCGCCTGAAGCCATGGAGTTTGAGGGAGGTGTTGATGGAGAAATATGATTGGTCCTCACAGGATGCCCAACACTTCTCCAACTTCCTGATGCCCATGCTGACCTTTGACCCTAGCCGTCGTGTCACCGCCGCCCAGTGTTTGAATCATCCGTGGCTGACACCACACATGTGACTGCCCCCCGTGTCTTGTCCCCTGTCCTTTCCCTCCCCACCTCCCCTCAAAAAACCCCCCCTCCCTTCCTCACCCTCCTTCCCCCTGTCCTTTCCCACCCCATTTCTTCCTTAAATGCTGTCTCTCTCCTCCCCACCGTTCCTCTGGTGTCTTTTCCTCTGTTCCCCTCCCTTCCGTCTCCACCCTCCCTCCCAGTGCCGTTCCATCTACATCCTTCGTCAATGGAGCCATTCTCCTACTGACCCCCCGAACTTTTTTCCTCACCATGACCCCACAACTTCTCTCCTCTTCCTCAACTTCCATTCTCATGCAAAGCCCTCTGCTTCTCTTCCTCATTCCTCTACTTCCCTTCTTCTCTCCCCACTACTTCTCTTCCTCATTCTTCTATTTCTTACTGAGCCCATTACTTCTCTCCACTCTCATATTCCTCTACTTCTGTCCTCCCAGTGCCCTCACTACTTCTCTTTCTCATTCCTGTACTTCTCTCCCCAACCCCACACTACTTCTCTTCCTCATTCTTCTACTTCCCTCCTCCTCAACTTCCATTCTCCCACTGACCCCCACTACTTCTCTTCCTCATTCTTCTACTTCCCTCCTCCTCAACTTCATTCATTCTCCCACTGACCCCCACTACTTCTCTTCCTCATTCTTCTACTTCCCTCCTCCTCAACTTCCATTCTCTCCACTGACCCCCACTACTTCTCTTCCTCATTCTTCTACTTCCCTCCTCCTCAACTTCCATTCTCCCACTGACCCCCACTACTCTCTCTTCCTCATTTCTCTACTTCCCTCCTCCTGCTGACCCCACCACTTCTCTTCTTCATTCTTCTACTTTCCTCCTCGCCCCAACCCACTACTACTTCCTCCTCACTCTTCTACTTTCCTCCTCCCACTGAGCCCACTACTTCTCTCCACCTCCTCATTTCTCTGCTTCTGTCTCCCCAGTGACCTCACTACTTCTCTTTTCATTCCTCTATTTTCTTTCCTCCCCCTCCTCCCACCACTTCTCCTCCTCATTCTTCTACTTCCTCCTCCCACTGAGCCGGCTACTTCTCTCCACTCGCTCATTCCTCTACATCTCTCCTCCTAGTGACCTCACTACTTCTCTTTCTCATTCATCTACTTCCTTCCTCCCCCCTGACCCACTACTTCTCTTTTCATTCCTCAACTTTCCTCTAACACCCCCCCCCCCCCCAACTGACCCACTACTTCTCTTCTTCATTCCTCTACTTCCCTCCTCCAACTGACCCACTACTTCTCTTCTTCATTTCCTCTACTTCCCTCCTCCAACTGACCCACTGCTTCTCTTCTTCATTCCTCTACTTCCCTCCTCCAACTGACCCACTGCTTCTCTTCTCATTCCTCTACTTCCCTCCTCCAACTGACCCACTGCTTCTCTTCTTCATTCCTCTACTTCCCTCCTCCAACTGACCCACTCTTCTTCTCTTTTTCATCCTCTACTTCCCTCCTCCAACTGACCCACTCCTTCTCTTTTTCATTCCTCTACTTTCCTCCTTCAACTGACCCACTACTTCTCTTCCTCATTCTTCTACTTCCCTCTTCCAACTGAGCCACTGCTTCTCTTCCTCATTCTTCTACTTCCCTCCTCCAATTGACCCACTACTTCTCTTCCTCATTCCTCCTCTACTTCCCTCCTCCAACTGATCCACTACTTCTCTCTTCCTCCAACTATCCACTACTTGTCTTCCTCATTCCTCTACTTCCCCCTCCAACTGACCCACTACTGACAGTCTCTTCCTCATTCCTCTACTTTCCTCCTCCAACTGATCCACTCCTTCTCTTCCTCAACTGACCCTCTACTTCTCTTCCTCATTCCTCTACTTCCCTCCTCCAACTGACCCACTACTTCTCTGTACAGTGTGACTGACATGGTCAGATGTGACAGTGGCATGTATGTACAGTGTGACTGACATGGTCAGATGTGACAGTGGCATGACTGACATGTCAGTACAGTGTGACTGACATGGTCAGATGTGACAGTGGCATGTATGTACAGTGTGACTGACATGGTCAGATGTGACAGTGGCATGTATGTACAGTGTGACTGACATGGTCAGATGTGACAGTGGCATGTATGTACAGTGTGACTGACATAGTCAGATGTGACAGTGGCATGTATGTACAGTGTGACTGACATGGTCAGATGTGACAGTGGCATGTATGTACAGTGTGACTGTCAGGTCAGATGTGATGTTGGAATACATCAACTCTGTTTAATATTTCCATCATATCTTTGTCATCGTTTACCTTATTCTCTGTTAAGTGGAACTAGGCATTCTCTTTACACATCCTTGATATATCTGAAGGAGAGGAGATCTGTATTGGTGATGTATTCATATGCGAGTCGGAGGGGATCTGTATTGATGATAGTGATGTTTCATCAGTGACGTGCATGTCACTTTCAGATACAATATATATGTCTGCTTGCACTATGGATGTGGGTCATTTTCATATGCTGCAATACATTTTATTCAGCCATTTACCTGTCCCCGTGTCTGTATGTTTACCTGTCCCTGTGTCTGCATGTTTACCTGTCCCCATGTCTGCATGTTTACCTGTCCCCGTGTCTGCATGTGACAGTTTACCTGTCCCCGTGTCTGTATGTTTACCTGTCCCCGTGTCTGTATGTTTACCTGTCCCCGTGTCTGCATGTTTACCTGTCCCGGTGTGTGCATGTTTACCTGTCCCGGTGTCTGCATGTTTACCTGTCCCTGTGTCTGCATGTTTACCTGTCCCTGTGTCTGCATGTTTACCTGTCCCCGTGTCTGTATGTTTACCTGTCCCTGTGTCTGTATGTTTACCTGTCCCCGTGTCTGTATGTTTACCTGTCCCCGTGTCTGTATGTTTACCTGTCCCCGTGTCTGTATGTTTACCTGTCCCTGTGTCTGCATGTGTTACCTGTCCCCCGTGTCTGTATGTTTACCTGTCCCTGTGTCTGTATGTTTACCTGTCCCTGTGTCTGTATGTTTACCTGTCCCCGTGTCTGTATGTTTACGTTTACCTGTCCCAGTGTCTGCATGTCCATGATGACATTGTGGTTTGAGCAAAGATAACACTTGAAGGTCAAGTGACTTAGCTGTTCCCAAATTTGTTGAACAGCTTGTTTGGAATGGGTTTGTGGTGTGTGAGGTGTATGGAGTAATGTGTCAGGCAGGTTGTGAGTTGGCTTTAAATAAAGTTTATAATTTGGATGTTACTTATTTGTGTGTTTGTTACCAATCTGGTGCTGGATGGATGTGTATGTGGGAAAGGGTGGTGGTCAGTCTTGGAGCATGTGACAATGTCACACACTACATCTTATCTTGTGATGTCAGACCTATTTCATTCAAGTGATGTCAAAATGCCTTGCTTCCAGCATAATCTACTCTGTGTTTTGGCGTGAAGTGCACCAAAGGACATTTCAAGTGATGTTAACATTTCCAATGTAATACTCTACCCTGTTTTTGCACAAAGTACTTTGAAGGAAACAAACTGTCCTTACTCTGCTTTAAATCTTTGAATAGCTTTGCTCCTCCCTACCTTTCTGATCTCCTTCATCTCCATGTTTCTTCTAGGCAGTTGCGTTCTTCTACTGACAACACTCTGCTCAGAATCCCTCGAATTTGAACTAAAACCTAGGGCGATCGTTTGTTTTCTTTTCAGGGTCCGGTTTCTTGGCATAAACTCCGAATATCTGTGTAATTAAACTCTGTCTTCCTTCAAGGCATCTCTTAAACAACCCTCTTCACCTATCAACAGCAGTTCATTCTTTCTCCTTCCCTTACCCATCAAATTGATTCTGCGACTAATGTGTGTGTGTGTGCGTGGCTATGTGTTTGTGTGTGTGGGCGTGTGCACATGTGTGTGTGTGTGCACGTGCATGCTGTTGTGGACAGTGTGTGTGGGATCATGTGTGTGTGTGTGTGCATGGGGTGTGTGTCAATATACACCCTTGTTTGTAGATGCATGGTACTTATTCAAGTTATTGTAATATTCATCTTCTTATTAGTTTCATTTATGTTTCTTTAACCTTTTATGTATTTGTAAGCACTTAGGGCTTATGATGTAAGATTAAGCGCCATAAATAATCATAATAATAATGAACTTACATAACACCTATTCTTGGCAGAGACCAAGCTCTAAGTACTTTACAATCAACACTCTACACAATGGGCAGCCTACCTGGGTAGTGCCAACTGAAGAGCTGCCAGCTGGCGCTTCATTCAGTCATTTCCCATGTCGTCCAGTCAATATTGTTCACTCAATTTCCTTACTCCTTCATTCTTTCCATTTCTCACGCAGGGTGCATGCTGTGTGTAACGTGTCGTCCATACCAACGGCCAAACTGGCCAACTTTTCCAAAGGTTGGTGATGGGATTTTACGTGTGTTCAGAGATATCAGTGCATTCACACACGGAACCTCGGTTTATAGTCTCATTCAAAGGACTATGGAGAAAAGGAGTCAGAACCTATGTTAACTCTGGGGGAAAATCCCCTATACCGAAACGCCCCGGCGGAGATTCGAACCCGGAACCCCAGGATAACCAAGATTACAAGTCCGGCGCTCTACCAACTGAGCTATTCCGGCTCCCAATAATCATTATTAATTAAAAAAAAGAAAAATTGAATTGATGATAATACACTCACTGGTTGAAGAAAAGCAAAAAATGATGATATACACACTGGTCATAAAAGACATGCTCTCATTTACAGAACGGGCTGCCTACCTGGGTACAGCGGACTTAAGAACTGCCTGCTGGCATGACATTCAGTTGTTTCTCATGTTATTCAGTCAAACATCAGTCACTCAATTTTTTTTTCATTCATTCATTCAGTGCATCCTGTATATGTATAATATATAATATATATCTTTATATACAAATATATATATATATATATTATATATATATATATATATATATATATATATATGTAGGAATAAAAAGAAAATCCAACGCTAAAAATGGCACTGCTCCCAGCAGCTGAAAGAGTCTGGACGACGATAAAACCATTACTGGATCAATATAAAATCAAGAAGTCGTCCACTCAATGCCTTCCCTTTTATTTTCCTTCAAATTTTCGCCTTTTTTCAAGGCTTCCTCAGGAATATCATTTACTTTTCTTCAGCTGTTTGACATTCAAGAATGTAAGCAGCTGAAGAAAAGTAAATAATATTCCTGAGGAAGCCTTGAAAAAAGGCAAAAATTTGAAGAAAAATAAAAGAAGGGAAGGCATTGAGTGGATGACTTCTTGATAATATATATATATATATATATATATATATATATTTACATTATGTATGTGTGTGAATATATATATATATGTATATAGAGAGAGAGAAAGAGATTAACATTTTACATACATACACATGCACACTAAAACACATACAACGCGCATGCACACATGTCGTCCATACCAGCAGCCAAACCGATCCTCTCTTCCAAAAGTTGGTGATGGGATTTTACAATACATGACGCAGTGTGTGTGCTCACACACAGAACATTGTAATACTTTTATGGTTTCATCTGAAGGACTTTTAAGAGTGGAGTCAAAATCAATGTTAACTCTGGGGGGAAAATCCTCCCTTACTGAAATGGCCCAGTGAAGACTCAAATCTGCGATCTAAGAATCACGGGTCTAGTGCTATACCATCTGAGCTATTAAGGACTCTTTTTCACTATCACATTTCATAGAGTTGCACACACACATTCCACATAATCTACACATATATTAATTCCACTGCATATATGCATTCCACATGATCTACACATGCAAATTCCATTGTACACATTCCACATGATCTTCACATACATTCCACATGATTTACATACACATAAAAATTTCAGTCACACATTCCACATAATGCGCACATATGTAAAACTCACTGTACAATGATGCATTCCACATGATCTACATGATATATACATGGAATTGCCCCATCCATACACATTTAGCATGGTCAACACAAAGTGTGATATACATATGTACAGTAGCCTGTTCATATGTTACTTGGATACATGTAAGAAAACAACTTTAAGAAAGCAAAAATGTTCCTCCTGCCACTGGCCTTCTTCATATCATTTACACACCTGGGAAGTAAAAAACTTGACAAGAAGAAAAGTTTGGCTATAAGTAGAATAAGATACATGACTTTCCTTCCCAAGACTTGACCAACCCAAGCTGTACTAAAACCTCAGTTGTATGAAAGTTTTGAGATGGAGTTTCATAACACTATCCTGTGTCTCTCTGGATTTTCATTACAAAAGCTTGTATCAATCTGGATCTTCATTACAATGTTTGCTGAAATACAGTCATAACTTGTGTCTGTTAATCTTCAGTAGTACATGCACAGTGCGTGCACAGTAGTACATGAGTGGGTGTCTGTTAATCTGCTGTAGTACATGCACAGTGCAGTGTGTCTGTTAATCAGCTGCACAGTGCGTGTCTGTTAATCAGCTGCACAGTGCATGTCTGTTAATCAGCTGCACAGTGCGTGTCCGTTAATCAGCTGCACAGTGTGTGTCTGTTAATCTGCTGTAGTACATGCACAGTGCGTGTCTGTTAATCAGCAGCACAGTGCGTGTCTGTTAACCCTCTTGTATTCAGATTCTCTGAGGCCAAATTCCCCCCAGTTTTCAGATTTTTGTGAATTTAGCCTTGAAATGGGTATGTATGGTTCATGCTCACCACAACCAAGAATAAACCTCTAGAGCTACGAAATTCCGCATGTATGGTCACAAGACTCTGTTCTATACTGTGAGCAAGATTTTATGTGTCTCGAGGTGAAAGGTCATGTCACTGTCACCAAAATGTCACCCAATGTGTCACATGCGATGGTGACAATTCTAATACAGCACACCACCATGCAGTTACCCCCCATGCACATGCATGTTAGTGTTGTAAAATGAAAGCTGCGGCCTAAGTGAGATGATCTGTCTTCTGTCCGCCTGTTCAGTCCCCACAGGTAATCCACAGAATGTCACACACAACTAGTGTCAATTGTCACTACTGAACAGTTACTGTAGATTCAAGCACAGTTCCTCATTTTTTCTGTCACTGTTCTAAGCACCTTATACATGTCCATATGTATTTACACACTGTATAGCTGTGCAGTGAGGAAATTGAGTAGAGTGTCACTGCTGCAAGTGTCATCAAAGCACTGTCACCATAAACTACAGGTAAGCATATATACATGTACACACAAACACAGAGACTAGCAAACTGCCCTACTGTTGAGCCACTTTCAGCGCATGGTAGTCATGGAAACAGTCATTCTTATGAAAGCATAAAGGCACCTGGCAGAAAAAACACACATATGACGTTTCTACGCGTTGTCCCTTAGTTGTCATAGGGAATAATCAGTACAGAGACGTAGCCCCGCATTTCGTCAGGTGTTGTGTCGAACCACAGGGAGTCAGGTGTGCCCTTAGCTGATTGTTTTGAGAGTATCTCTGTTGGTTTCTTCTGCTACTAGTTGAAAAAATATGAGAGGTAGAAAAGAAGAAATAATCTACTGCAGTGGCAGTGTTCGGCAGTGAGTGCGCAGGGCCTGTCGGCTATTGGAATGGGGCCACGCGGGCAGTATGTGTAGCCGGTCGCCACTTGTTTTGCAGAGTGGCGAGTAGCACGTGGTTCTCAGGGTCGCTTTCACCATTTTTCCTCTCCTTCACTGGTGCTGATTTCAACATCATTCTCTTCTCCTAACTCTCCATTTTCATACTTCTCTAATTCTTGCATAATTTGATCCCACCCCTCCGCTGAACACTCAGGAATATCATCAAACTCGCTGTTGTTAGCAGACGACGCCATTGCAAAAATCGGTCAGTCTCACGCACAACTCTTCGCTTGCAGTTTCTCTCCTCTTTCTTGGTGAATGGAAGTGGTGCCAGCATCCCAAAAATAGTGCTGCCACATTACTGGACTATAGTGGGAAATCCCCAAAACTTTTAGTGGCTCTCTGAGTATTTTCACAGAGTCAGCACGTGATGGAAAAGTACCGTACACATGCGGCGGGCAGCTCCCGTCTGCGACCGTTACAAAAGTCTAGCGCGCTGTCTCAGCGCTCCCTTCTGCGCCCGTTATGAATACAAGAGGGTTAATCAGCTGCACAGTGCGTGTCTGTAATCAACTCACAGTGCATGCTGTTACAGTGCGTGTCTGTTAATCAGCTGCACAGTGTGTGTCTGTTAATCTGCTGTAGTACATGCACAGTGCGTGTCCGTTATCAGCTGCACAGTGCATGTCTGTTTATCTGCTGTAGTACATGCACAGTATGTCCATAAATCTGCTGAACTAAATGCACAATGCATGTCTGACAGCTGATGACAGAATGCACAGGCATGGTGCAATTTTCACTATGCTGCTGGCAGCATACAACACACAGGCAGACACGGAAAAAGGGCAAAGTGTCCAGAACCTCTGATGTCACTTAAAGTTCACCATATCACACACACACACACACACTATATATACAGAGTGTGCATCAAGATTTCTTCTTTCCAGCACAGAGATAGAGGACCCACTGGAAGTGGTCGCAGTGTGCCTCTTCGTTGGGATTGTTTCTATCAAGATTTCTTCTTGCCAGCAGAGCTGTAGTGGACCCACTGGAAGTGGTCGCAGCGTGCCTCTTTGTTGGTGCTGTCACCTTCAGGTCTGGCACAGACATAGAACTGCCGGCCTTTCGTGGGGCCTGCCTTCTTCACTGTCCTCAAGACACACGGCTCTCTGTGCCCCTTGCAAGGTGGAGGGGGGGAGGTGGTCCTGATAACAAATTCTTCCATGCGCCCTTGGCCTTGGCCTGTGTGTGTCTGATGTTTCCGTCTTTCCGGTCTGGGACTCTGTGCCACCCACCTGCTGGCCCAGCCCTCCTTCGCACTGTGCAGAAGTCCTACCGCCAGTACCAGGTCCTGTCAAATCTCCGCTGCCACCCGAGTTGTGCCCCTTGTCTGGGATCAGGGTCAGCGAGGAGAGACACCTTGCTTGGAGAAGGGTGTGAGAGAGTCTGACCTCTGGGAGCCTTTGACAGGGGTCCTGGTGGACTGTCCCCTTTTGGCTCCCTCTTCCAATAGGGGGACCTGGACTGATCGCCTGTGTGCTGCCCTCCTTTGCCTGTGGGTGTGGCACAGTCTGCTGAACTGACGCCCTGCTGCCTACGTGGAGGGGTGGACACACCATGGCGGAGAGAGAGTCACCAGCAGCAGAGTCCTTGGAGCTGGGGGCAGTGGAGGTGGTGGGGGGTGGGGTCAGTGGGGGGGTGGTGGTGAAGTCAGTGGGGGTGGTGGTGGTGGTGAGGTCAGTGTGGGTGGTGGGGGTCAGGCCATTGGGGACGGTGCGGTGGAGTGGTGATGATCTGTGAAAGAAGCTCAGCAAGTTGCCCTGGGCACTGCCTGCCACAGTTTGCCACTCTTCTCTCCTTTTCCCCGCCTCTTTTTCCTCCCATGGCTGTCCCCAGCATTGTCAGAGATGGTTCTTTTTCAGCTGCGCTTTCTGTGAGCTCTTGGAGTCAAGGTCACTTTCCTGGTTCTGTGATGTCAGCGTGACTGAAGGCAGGGTCGGCATCACTGAAAGTGACATCAGCTTGGACGATGTCCTAGAATTCTGTACCTCCTTTCCTTCACTGGCCGTGTGACCTGCCTCCAGTCCCTGCCCCTCCTGGGTGGAAGGAGTTCTGCGCACTGTGGTGAAGAACTGAAGCAGCTTCTGCTGCTGCCGGCCCTGGAACTCAGGCATGAACTTGGTGCACAGTGGGGGGCACTTGCTGGCAGGCAGGGGTCGGCACTGCAGGTGTAGCACAACTGGGCAATGGTCAGACCCCTCAAAATCTGCCAGGATGCGACAGTCCTGCAGAAGGGTCTGCAGGCCCCGATCCACCAGGATGTAGTCCAGGCGTTTTTACCGTAATTAGTCTGGCGGGCGGAGGTCACCTGTGCTCCAATTGGTGTACGCCTCTGTCTGTTCAGGGTAGAAGAATCGAAAGGCGTCGATGAAATGGCCGCCCTCTGCATCCGACATGACGGCCTCAAAGGAATGTCGAATCCTCAATAGGAGCCAGGTCAGCATCACGGTCTTCTGGACGCAGGAACTGGTTCATCCACTGCCGACTGTCTGCACGCAGGAATTCCTTGAACACACCAAACCAAAATCAGAATGCTAATGATTATGTCACCCTACTGTTCCACACAGAGAATCTGTAATGACCTACCACAGCCTTCTGGGTTGTGTGTGTTCTTTCTTTGCAACACTAAAGGAATGCTTTGATGTTCCCTCATGTATTTGTAAATGAATGTAGATTTGTACTGCCCCATGTAGGTTTGTAAATGGCTCAAGCACATATTCAATGACAAATATCAATGTAAGTTTGAAACACTGATTTTTGGAGTTTTATTTGTGAACATGTTATGTCCCACTTTAAAGAGGTGAGGAGCAGGTTTTGAGAATGACCAGTATTCCATGAGCAATCATCACCATGCTTTTATTTCTAGGAAACAGGAACTTGTGAGAATGACCAGTATTCATTTTGCAATCATCACCATGCTTTTATTTCTAGGAAACAGGAACTTGTGAGAATGACCAGTATTCCATTTGCAATCATCACCATGCTTTTATTTCTAGCAGAAAAACAGGAACTTGTGAGAATGACCAGTGTTCCGTTTATTATTATCATCATACTTTTATTTCTTGGAAACAGAAACTAGTGAGAATGACCAGTAATCCATCTGCAATCAATTTTATTGTTAGGAAGCAGTAAACCACATTTCTTATTTTAAGCATGTGTAAACTGGGACTCAAATTACTTATCATCAATCCTCCCCCGATCCTTTGTGCCGAAACTACCACTCCATAAGCATTATCATGTTAAACACCAGGAAAGTCATGCATTTAAGATAATCCTGTACAGTTTTCACTCTTTTTAGCTTCATCAACCTAGAAAACTAGCCTTCCATTTAAGTATTGATGCCCCTTTCAGCAGAGCCTATGGAATCACTGGACCACGGAAAACCCTCCCACCCCAGCAAGGTTGCAAGCCCCAGAGGGATCACTGGACCACACAAACCCTCCCACCACAGCAAGGTTGCAAGCCCCCCAGAGGGATCACTGGACCATGCAAACCCTCCCACCACAGCAAGGCTGCAGCCCCCAGAGGGATCACTGGGACCATGCAAACCCTCCCACCACAGCAAGGCTGCAAACCCCCAGAGGGATCACTGGACCACGCAAACCCTCCGAACACAGCTGGGCTGCACCCCCAGAGGGATCACTGGACCACGCAAACCCTCCGAACACAGCTGGGCTGCAACCCCCAAGAGGGATCACTGGACCACGCAAACCCTCCGAACACAGCTGGGCTGCAATCCCCAGAGGGGATCACTGGACCACGCAAACCCTCCGAACACAGCTGGGCTGCAATCCCCAGAGGGATCACTGGACCACGCAAACCCTCCCACCACAGCTGGGCTGCAAACCCCCAGAGGGATCACTGGGGAACAGCAAGGCTGCAGCCCCCATGACCAATGACACTGTAGGCGGAGACATAGTTGCACTGGGGTAAAAGCTAGAAGAAAAGGGCAGACAACAGAGGAACTCAAACCTCACACACAATCAACAGTAATGGAGAAAGCTGATGTGAAAGTCTCTCCCTCGGAGCTGCCAAAACTCTACCCATTGATGAGGGGACCAACAACAATAAATATATCAGTCCTCCTCTCTGCTATAAAAAAATTGTTTGCCACTTATAAGAGTTCAAAGATGTACTATGATACCGATGATAATAATTTGAGAGGTCTCATGTTGCGAAAAAATGGAATTTCAAACTGTCTAAAACTAATGACTGGGAGTCATGTTTCCTACATGCTCATAAAATAGTGGACATAAAGCCCAAATGGTTTAAACTCAGAAGAGTACACAGACGTTTAGGAAAGAAAATCATTTAAAAGAAATTGGGAGTCATCAATACTGACAGGTGCAGCTTCTGTGGGCTGTGTAAGGATAGTATTGACCATGTTTGGGAAATGTATTTAAGCTCAGCGTTTCTGAGACACTTTTACAGAACTAATAACAGAGAAATGTATCAATGTCCAGAATATACATGTAACAGAAGCAATAGTTCTCTTAGGATTTGATGCAAACATCACTATTGATTGTACCAAAATCCAGAATATACATCCAACAGAAGCACTAGTTTCTTTCAGGATTTGATGCAATAATCACTATTGATTGTATTTTCTACTTCATTATTCTTTTGGCACAACATATGTACACATGTAAACTAAAAAGCAGCCTTCCATATGTAGCAGGTTTTCTGAAAACAGTAGAATTTCGATGCAAGACTGAAGAACATAACGCATACATATACATGAACTAATAAGATTTCCACACTAAATGGCTGACATATGAACCACTTGTCTCCTCTGTTTAATGGTTTGATCAACCTCCTTGTAATTACAGTGTAACTGCTGTACCTTTTTCCCTTTCATGACATATGACACTGTTCGCATGGTGATAAACCTTTCTTTTTCATCAATGTAATTTATCACTAGAACTATCAACGAGACTCATTATTGTAACTGTTGGAAAACAGTTCACAATGTCTGCATTCTCTCCACTCCTGAAGGCCAACCCATTCTGTACGACATTTTTGTATGTCTTTCCTTCCCTATTGTATGTATGTATGTATGTATGTATTTATCAGTCTGTCCACTTATGCTCTGTACTCCCCGGACATGCATACACTTTGATATAACTTGTAATATGCATGCTTTGTTGAATATTTTATTGTACATCACACTGTAACCCTGTTAAAGATAGATACATGTGTAAGCAATGTCTGATCAACATGTTGTCAACAGCTTGAAGAGGTTAGGGGGGAGAGGGGAGGGAGGGGGGGGGAAGTGGGTGGGTGTTTGCTGACCTGTTTACCCTTATGATTTTGCCGTAATTTTTACAGAAAAAAAAAGAAATTACGGGAGTTACAATCCTCCCCCCCCCCCAAAAAAAAAAAATCAAAGAAAGAAAATTCTTTAACACGAAGTTTCGTCTGCTACCGTTTCGAATCAAAGCAGTCAAAAGGCATTTCCCAGCGTGCCTTGCGTCTTTGTACCTTGTCAAAGATGGCGACGAAGCAGTCTTTCGCGCCAACAGCCGGCTCTTCCAAATCTTCAAAAGTTGAGAAAGTATTGCGATTATGAAGATTATGTTCTTTTTTTTTTAAAAATTACAGGTTTTTGTCCAAGATTTTACAGGTACACAAATTTGGGGGGTAAACAGGTCTGGTGTTTGTTTGACGGGGTGTGGAGAAGATGTTTTAAAAAAAAAAGAGTTAGAGGACCTGAGGACCAAGTAAAAAAAGAAACAAAAATAAAAGCTGGGAAAATGACACAGTGGGCTGATAATTTTTTTGTTGTTATGTTTATTTAGCGAGTAAGCAGACAAATCAATGTCACGCACTTCTTGTACATCTTGTTCAGTATTCACTTCAATGTCAAACATATTTAGGAGCCGCTAGGTCAGCTAGTAGTCAAGTAAAGTACGTAGTCAGTGAGTGTGTAAGTGTGAGTGTGTGAGTGTGTGTGTGTGTGTGTGTGTGTGTGTGTGTGTGTGTGTGTGTGTGTTCAATTCTAATTCACAGCATTCATACCTTAAAAGACACTGAAATTTTTTCTCTTCTATTTGTGCATCTGTCATTCTTCTCCCAAACATATTCACATTCCAAGCGCCGAGAGATCCCTTTATGGACTGAATATGAAAGACAGCTGTTAGAACCTCCATGCTTAAAACATCATTTTCATTTGAACATCATTGCACGATTATGACAAGTCAATTTGTGAAGTCACCAAGAAAAGTACCATGCCTATGGTGAAAGCCCACAAGAAAAACACTGAGTGGAAAGGCCAAAGAAAAGCAATATACGAAAATTGAAGGCCATTAGGAAAGAACTACACTAAGCAGAAAGGCCATAAGAAGAATATTGTAAATAGAAAGGACACAAGAAGAGATTATGCCTAAGTAGAAAGGCTACAAGCATAGTATTATACCGAAGCAGAAAGGCCACAAGAAGAGCAATATACATAAACAGAAGGCCACCAGGAAAAGTACTACACTATGCAGAAAGACCACAAGAAGAGCAATATACATAAATAGAAGCCACCAGGAAAGTACTACACTATGCAGAAAGACACAAGAAGAGCAATATACATAAATAGAAGGCCACCAGGAAAGCACTACACTATGCAGAAAGAACACAAGAGGAGCAATATACATAAATAGAAGGCCACCAGGAAAGCACTACACTATGCAGAAAGAACACAAGAGGAGCATGTATACATAAATAGAAGGCCACCAGGAAAGCACTACACTATGCAGAAAGGCCACAAGTAAAGCAATGTACATAAAATTTTAAAAGGCCACCAGGAAAGCACTACACTATGCAGAAAGGCCACAAGAAGAGCCCTCTGCCTTTGTGGAAAGGCCACAAAAAGTACTGTGGCAAACAGGAGGGCTACAAGAACAACATTATATATATGACAGAAACGCAACATGAAAAGCATTGTACCTCAGCAAAGATGCCGAGTAGAAGTCCACACAAGAAGCATTAAACCGAAGTAGAAAGGCCCCAAGAAGAGCATTATAATGTGTAAGCAGAAAAGCCACAAGAAAACCCTATTAGAAAGGCTACAAGAACAGCATTAATACATAAAAGAAAGGCCACAAGAATAACATTATATATAAGTAGAAAGGCCACAAGAAGAGCACTATATGTTAGTGAAAAACAACAAGGAAAGCAGTCTACATAACTGGAAAAACCACAAAAAGAGTACTATATCTAATTACTAACAGTCCAAAGAAAAGCACCCTACCTGTGTGTGGTGGGGTCGCAATGGTCGATACGTTTGTGTGTTGTGTTGATGTCACCCAGCACAATCACATGTCTGAAACACAGCCACCATGCAGGGTCATCCACTTGGTGTGACCTGGGGTTCTCATGCTAACTGGTATTTTGGGGGGGGGGGGGGGGGGGGTTTGTTTAGTGCAGATTTGTTCTTTGCTCACTTTCCATGGCACACTTTTCTGCTCTGACTCAATTCCAGGCTTTCTGTAAATACTTTCCATGGCGCAGCAAACTCTCTGCTGTGTAATACTCACTTTCATGGAGCAGCAAAGTCTCTGCTGTTTAATACTCACTTTCCATGGCGCAGCAAACTCTCTGCTGTTTGATACTCCCTTTCCCTGGCGCAGCAAACTCTCTGCTGTTTAATACTCACTTTCCCTGGTGCAGCAAACTCTCTGCTGTTTAATACTCACTTTCCCTGGAGCAGCAAGCTCTCTGCTGTGTAATACTCACTTTCCCTGGAGCAGCAAGCTCTCTGCTGTGTAATACTCACTTTCCATGGCGCAGCAAACTCTCTGCTGTGTAATACTCACTTTCCATGGCGCAGCAAACTCTCTGCTGTGTATACTCACTTTCCATGGCGCAGCAAATTCTCTTTTGTTTAATACCACTTTCCATGGCGCAGCAAACTCTCTGCTGTTTAATACTCACTTTCCATGGTGCAGCAAATTCTCTGCTGTAATACTCACTTTCCATG